>JASPKZ010007748.1:0-255000 GCA_030220185.1 Diploptera punctata
GAATCAGCTTCTTCTGCGTATGGTTGAAAATATTTAGCTAAATATTTAGCTATGTTTTGCAGTGGTGAGCCAATGGAGCTGACGATGGGTCGAAGAGGAATATCAGCTTTGTGGATTTTAGGAAGGCCGTAGATTTTTGGGCAAAGTGAAGATTTCTCTCGTGGTATTAGTCGCCTCTTCAACTCTTCATCTATAGGTGTATCAAGAATCTTCTTCTTCGTTGTTTTCTCCAAGTACGTCGTAGGATCACTGGTGCGGGGTTTGTAGGCTTCAGAATTTAAAAGGGCTGTCATCTTCAAATCGTAGTCGGCCGAATTCATCACAACGGTGGCATTTCCTTTATCAGCTGGTAAAATAATTATGTCAGTATTGTCACGAAGGTCTTTTAGTGCTCTGATTTCTTCTGATGACATATTCTTTCTAGGATGGGTTGATTTTCTAAGTATACCACAAGCTTCTTGTCGTATTATTTCTGCTTCATTGTTGGGAAGTTGGTCAATAGACGTTTCAACTGCCGTAATGATTGTCTCCACTGGAATACGAGATGGGGTGACAGCAAAATTAAATCCTTTGGCCAAGGCAGAGATAGCAGCAGGCTGTAGATTTTGGTAGGATATGTTGTGTACCACCTTGTTCTTATCGAGTGATCTGGTGTGTGGAAGCACTGGTTTTTGTTTCTTGTATAATGCCTCAAATTTATTAATTTGTCTTGCGGTAGTTAGGCTGGTGTTGGTTGCAGCCCGTTGATTGGTGAGATCATCTAACGAACTCCATAGAAGTGGATGTAGGGTTGACGATAGTCTCATATGGATTTCCATTAAGCTAACACTGACCTCGTTCAATTCGTACCTGATGTCGTGTATTCGTTCCCTCACAAGTGCTAGGCTGGCTTTATTGAGAATCTTCTTCGTGGTTTCAGTTTTCTTGTGATAAGACAGACGTGTTGTTACTGGAACTATTGAAGTGTCCCGACATCTTTTTAAAAGCAAACAACGCCAAATCGCACAGAAGTTTGGCTCTCTTGCATCTAAATTTCTCGAACTCTTTAGTATGATGGAATACTTCCTCCCCATAAAGGTTAACTATGTTATATTGCAGATTTTCGCGGATATAAGTACGAATAAGAAAGTTTTCTGGGTTTTCCGCGTCTTGGTTTCAAGTTCGGCCCCTGGCCACTGACTCCGACGTTTCGGCATGATCCCACATGCCATTATCAAGGAATGATAAGTTCGAGTCACAGGTTTAGGTCTTATATAATTAAACAAATAGAGTTTTCGCTGTAGTCCGTTTCCGAAGACGTACACCCATCCAAGGTTGTTCTTATGTAGTTAAACATTTAGTTTACCATCTACATGGAAAAACTGCTCTCGCTGCTCACCATGTCATCCCTAGAACAGCGAAGAAGATACGAAGAAAAACACGGTTGGGCAACATCGAGCGTGGTCGACGCTTGGATGGGTGTACGGCTTCCGAAACGGACCACACTGAAAACTGAAGGTGGTTAACCAACTGACTGACTGTTTTGTGGCAATGACTAGCATTGCCCAGTGTGCCGCTTTTTGGGAACCAGTTGAGGTCCCTTGGCGGCCAAACACCATTGTGTTTATTCAGTATGGGGTTTTGTTCCTTAGCCTTGCTGTCTCGCTGCTTATGTTTTCATTTCCGTAGCAGGTATGGATGATATGAAACATGAGTTCACTAGATTTGTCAGGAACACAAACCTTTCCATAGGTGTCGACAGACCATTCAGCAGAGGCTGAATGTTATGGAAAAGTTGTTGTCCCTGATCCGTCATTGGTATAGCAGCCACAGACCCTGGCTGACATGGGACAGTGCCTGTAGTAGGTTTAACTGTGATGCCAGAATTTACCATAGAACTATATGAGACTGTAGGATTAACAGATTTTGATGTGAAAGTTCGAGGTTGGGACGCCGGAGTTGTTGGACTTTGGTTTGGTTTTCTTTTTTCATAAATTTCTTTTGCTTTCTTATAGGCTTCACAACCCCGGTAGGAAGCGGGATGTCCCTCTTCCCCACAGTTCGCGCACTTCAGCAGGCTCTTGTCCGTGAGTGCCTCGGTTCTCACCGGACACTCACGATGACTATGAGTACCAGCGCAAATTACGCAAGATGGGGTTAAGGAACACCCCATGAAAGTATGGTTAAACTTCTGGCATCTGAAGCACTGCTTCATGCCAGCTCTAGGTCTGTATGGTTCCACAGCCACCACTGTCAAACAGAGGCGGTTTAAGTTATATATTTCCCTACCAGCATCATTGTTCTGAAGTTCCAGGATGTATAATGGTAAGGGAGTATAAACTTCTCCTTCTTTTTTGGTGATTTGCTTTACCGATATTATTGGATATTCTAGTTCTTTAAGTTCTTCCTTGACTTCATCAGCAGTGATGCTGGCAGGAAGCCTCTTTAGAACAGCCCTCAGAGGCAGATCTTTTTTGAGTTGAAATGTATAAAATTCTTTCTTTGCATTTTTGAAGTACTCTTTGAGTAGATGAAAGTCTGCCTCCGAGGTAGCGTAGTATCTCAAACCGTCCTGGGTTTTAACTACTTTCACGTCTTTTTCGAATTTTTCTTTTAATTCCCGATTCATCCTGAAAAGGTCACCATGTCCAATCACCGTTATGGGTGGTGGGCGTGGTTCCCTTTTCGGCTGCGGCATTACTTGAGGTTCCCTGGACGGTTGGCTACTACGCCTGGTAGCTGCTGTAGTTTGCTTGTCCCGTGACGATCCAAGTTGAGGAGCCTGAGGGTCGACAGTGTCCATTGGTTCCGGTAATTCGGATAAAATTGAAAATTTATTTTGCACTGGCACAGTCGACTCCTCATTTTGTCGTGATGTGACCTTAGTTGCCTTATTTGTGGTTGGTTTCACTTTATTTGAAACTGTATTCATGTTAACTTTTGAATTATTTTGGGATGGTTTCTCTTTACTTGAAACTGTATTCATGTTAACTTTTGAATTATTTTGGGATGGTTTCTCTTTACTTGAAACTGTATTCATGTTGTCATTTGAACTATTTTGGGATGGTTTCTCTTTCTCATGTGTTTTAATCTTTTTAGTTTCAGGTACATATTCTGTATTCTTTTTCGCACCTTTGAAAAAACAGGATACAGGAAGTTCCATAATTATTGTTTTCAATTCATGAAGCATTTTTTCAAAATAATCTTGGTTAGATTTCATATTGAGCTTAATCTCACTTAATCTTTTTAGGCAATCATGTGTAACATCACGAGCAAAATCGGACTGACCGAAATCTGGGTACGCGCTTATGAAATTGATAACTATAACAATAGAACCACGCACCTCTCTAGCTACTTCTAGGAATTTTGATTCAGATGGAAATTTTTGATTATCTACATATCTCTCAAATTTTTTGAGCGCAGTTTCCCAAAGTTCGTAGGCCGAGGGCTCCTCATACTCAAGTTCCATAGCCTGCTCGGCACTCACGAATTTTAGTGAAGCAGTCATGGTAAGACTGTTCAGCACTAATTACTTATTACTACACTAGCACTTGGCTTGATTGAACTGAACTAAATACACAATAACCAGCAGACAAGGCTTAACAAAGCACTCGCAGTTAATAGAGTTGCTTTGCAGGAACCAAACACCACTGTATAAACACAACACTGAAAAAATTTCACTGAAAAAACACTGAATACTCTTAAGTGAGTGTGGCCGCCAGGCCCCACCCGGAAAAAAGCGACATGCTGCACAACACTATTCACCAATTCACTATTTTTCAGCCAGCAATCCGAGAAAAATAATAATTTCATCTGCAACTTGGAGTAGAGAGAGGCAAAAGCCCGAGCAGTAGCGCTCAAGTCGCCAAGGTTGGCCACAGGTTGTCCACCAGTTAGCGTTGGCTCGTCGGTGATCCTTACTACCAGTAACAAGAGCTGTCGTTACCGCCAACAGGAAAGTTTGCGTACTCGATGAATCTAGGATGCCTTGACTTGTCTTCACTGTTCCACTACCACATAAGAACTGAACTTTGTATGGGTGTACGGCTTCGGAAACGGACCGCACTGAAAACTGAAAATGTTTAACTACATAAGAACAACCTTGGATGGGTGTACGTCTTCGGAAACGGACTACAGCGAAAACTCTATTTGTTTAATTATATAAGACCTAAACCTGTGACTCGAACTTATCATTCCTTGATAATGGCATGTGGGATCATGCCGAAACGTCGGAGTCAGTGGCCAGGGGCCGAACTTGAATCCAAGACGCGGAAAACCCAAAAAACTTTCTTATTCATATATATATATATATATATATATATAATATATATATATTTTTTGACATTTGGCAATGTAGGCAAATACGATATGAAAAGAAAAATGAATGCTTGAGTCGGGATTTGAACTCGAGTCTCTAAAGTCTGTACCTTTAGCGCTCTAACCAACTGAGCTACCCAAGAATTCCAACACAAACATAAAATTTGAAAATATTAAAATTGAGGAAGCCAGATGTAATCTCTGGCGAAACGTAGAGGAACTACAAGCCTCACGACCACGGCCTACAGCCCGAAAATCTTCTTCAATCATCAAAACAGAAGACATTTTTACAAATACATATATTCGACAAGGGTGTATTATATCACCCACATTTTTATGTATATATATATATATATATATATATTAATGACAAAAATGTTAAGAAAGCAATAACAATAAATAATACAACAAATTTTAATATTTTACTATGTGCTGACGATATAATTATAATGCAAAATACAGAAAACGATTTACAATTCTCTCTACGCTGTTAACTATTCTATTCTATTCTAAGGGAAACAAGTAAAGAGTACGATTTTAAAATATCTATAGCAAGGACAAAAATAATGGCCTTTTAGAATAATCGCCCATAAGGTCGAAAATAATAATCGAAAACAAACCTCTATCACAATTGTTAAATTTTAATTATCTAGGTAGTGAATTGTCTTCTGGATGTGGAATAGGATATGATATAGACAATACATTATGGAAATTTAAAATGGCATGTGGCACCATTCATAGAACGATAAAACATAAATCAAGGAAGGATACAAGATTGGACTTTTACAAAACAATGGCGGTACCGGTACTTTTGGTAACAAATAAGAGGAGTTCGAGTAGAATACAAAGTGCAGAAATGACTTTTCTAAGAAGGAACAAAGGATGCACAAAATTGGACCACATAAGAAATGAATAAATAAGAAGTAATTAGAAATATATTCAATAAATAATAGAATTCAACAACACCGCGTCGGCTGGGAAAAGCATGTTCAGAAAATGTAAGAAATAAGATTGTCCAAGACAGCCTATCATTATAAACCAAAGGGATTAGGCGATGTAGGAAGACCTAAAAAGAGATGGAAGGAATCATTGTGAATTGGGAAACAGGAAAATTGCCTAAACCTTGAAGTAAAGATGATGATAAAAAAGTTTTATTTTGTAAACAAGTGTTATTCTTTCCTCTTAAAGGCCCCGAAGTTCCCTAATTTTAGTGTTTTCCTAAGACCAATACTTATACCAGCCGGATTGTTATGGTGTATTAAAAAACTATAGTAACAAACTGTTGGATAATAATTACTACATAAACTATAGTAACAAATTTGAAAAATTATTTCACAAATCGCATATCCATTTGTTCGTAATTGTATTCCGTGATAGTATTGCAAGAAGTGTTTTAATGAAAAGGAAAATACCGTGCATTATAAAGAGTCCGGGTTTAGAAGGGAAACAAATTATTAAAATATACGAAAAAGGTAAGGATTTTGAAATCTCTTAAAAGGGAGTATAAGGAAAAAAGGAAAGGAATGCATAACCATTACACTTTCATTTGGCTATATTAAGAGAAATTATACTTAATTATATTATTTTTTTAATATGTTTGGAGGCTAGATTCCATTCCTTTGTTATGTAGAATGCCTTTGTATAAAAAAAAACTGTGGAGTAAAGTACTTTTTTTTGACTCTGAAATCCAAAAGACTGCAGTTTACTAGTTTTTCTAGGTAGGATTATTTATTAACTGCAGTATAACCTCGTCACTTTTATGGATTCAATAATAAAAGTACCTAAATTGTTAAATATTGTTAAAATATATCAGAACTTATTAAAAAGTGAACCTACATAAAAATCGAAAAAACCGGAGTTAAAAACCACGTAATCTTGAGTATTTTAGACAGTTACAAACTGCTGTATAAGATATTTCAAGTTTTACGAAGATAAAAAAAAGGTATCTGCTTTATCATCCGGTAACGCTAATCGTGTCCGGTCGAGAGGTGAGATGTAGCCCTTGTTATTTAAGGTCTGTGACACAGGTTGAACAAACACAGCAGCAGAAGGAATAAAAGTAATGACTTGAGTGATTATCACTACATATTCATGTACATATTTATACATAAACATCCGAACTCTACTTGCAATCAGAAAGTTTGTTTCCCAAAGTCCCGCGTGTAATTATTCTAAGATGTCTTCATGTTTCTATGATCTAGTAGTGTGTATCCAGCAGACGTTTGAAAACAAAACGAAAATGTCATCACACCGTAAGTTAAAATATACACTACATATTTACATTTGTTAAATAGGATACAAATTTAAAGATTATTCTAATTCTGTAAAGTAAACAAGTGCAAAAGGTTTTATAAGTGTTCTTAATAATTTGAGTAATTTAAGCCATTTTTTTCAGACATGGCATAATCCAAAACTAACAAGTAACTGTTGCATAATATTATGACTAATTTAACAGACCAAATAATGAAGTGACCCTTAAATTGACGAACATTAATTTCTCATGACAGTTATTTAAATCTTTCAGACTACAGAAAGAACAAAATCATAAAAAAAACGTATTACGGTACATTGCGTAATTCGACGTACATTTAAATATATTGTACTCCTATTGATATTGTTTTTTATATGAAGCAAATTAAACCATTTTATGTTATAGGATACTTTGTCAATTTAACGGTTAAAGACAATATAGATATAAAATCAGTAGATAGGCCTATAACTAGAAAATTAAGTAGTTTAGACACAATTATCGAAAATGTTTAATAGCCTAAAGTATTTTTATGGCAAAACAAAAGTGAATTATAATACACAAGTTGCTATGTTTATTTTTGGTCTTCTATTATAGAATTCTATATAGTTATGATGTTTACAGAACAAAATGTGTGCATCTTCATATTACTACTGTGTAATGTTACTTTAAGTGATTGTTTCGTAGAATTTCTGTTTCAAAGACAAAACATCTACTTTAAAGAACAGTTGGTAATTGTGAAAAATGTAAGCTTTTGAACTGGTGAAGGCGAGATGACAGCTGTGATGGCCACATATTGTGGACAGTTGTTTATGTACAAAAACTTTACAGAAAATAGTATTCTTAAATAGGAATCATAAAAAAAGCCTCACGTTTAGATCAAATTATATAAATTACCACAACTTTGTCACAAAATATAACCCTAATATACCTGAGGTGAAAAAGTATTTATGTGTGTCCAATAATAATAAATAAATATTACTTGACGTACCTCTCACATAGTTTCCATGTATTTCTTTGTTTACTCAAATCTATGTAGGTGATAACTTCTAAGTATTACAGCGACACCCGTAACTGCAACTTCTCTAAAAAAAAGGTGAAATGTAAATTCATACACCAATTATTCTTCCAATAATATTATATGGATACAAAAGATAGACAATTTCAGGGCGGATAATACGTTAGAAGTATCAGGGAGTAAGGTTTTTATGGACATTTTTGGTCCAAAGAGAGACAAACTTAATTACTTACTGGTATTATCGAACCAGTAGGTTGAAGGCCGCGCGGACATAAACTCGCCATACATCCCTATCCTGAGCTAATGCTTTCCAATCATTCCCTGTATAATATACTTCCCTCAAATCATACTTAACGCTATTCTCCCACCTCATTCTTGGTCTACCAACAGGGCGTTTTCCCTCTGGTTTTCCTACAAGAAGCTTCAACAAACGACAGGTGATTAGTGAAGACTTTCATAATAGAGAACTACATTACCTTCTTGTGAAGTCAGATGTATTAAGAACAGTTAAATCTCGTAAATTACAAAGGGCATGACTTGTAGAACGGATGGGGAATGAAATTGGGAATTGGAAACTATATATAGAAAATAAGGAATAGAGGGTAACCGTAGGTATTGCCAACAATGAAGTGGGAGAATAACATCAACCACGATTTGAGTGACGAAAATTACATACGAATGACTGAAAAATATTAGTTCGGGATATGGCTATGTGGAGAGTTTATATTTGCTTCGAAATGAATCTACTGTGTCAGAGCGTTAGTTACATCATCTCGCATAGAATCCCAAGCTAATTTTAGTTAACGATATGAAGATGACCAGCAACTCCTATTTACACGTACCGTAATGTGTTTAGTTCTGGTTCACAATTAAACAGATCCGCATTAAGTTCAAAAACTAACTAAAACGACTCATTCTAACTCCAATTCCAAGGCACGACAGGCCTAGAAGGTCCTTGGCTTACCAGCTGACTGCTGGCATCACATCCACATGTGTAGACAATCCAGTTAGTGTAGGGACGACATATGGTCAGCGTGTTGGGTTCTCCAGCTGTTATAGCTGGTTTTCTCAACCTGGAGCTGCTACTTATTGTAGCTATCCAAATGACTCACGAAACTGGGTCTGCACCGGTCCCACACCGGCCGAAATTCCATGAGAAAACATCTTCCCCCACGGAGACAAGAACCAGCGCAACTCCCGTAGCTTTGCACCAATGTATCCTACCTTAGACTCTCGGCTACGGCGCGGGAAAGAAAATTACTCACACTATCTTGATATTTGTTTTTTTGTAATGTAAAATACACTATTAGTTAGATTGAACTTTAGTCTGTTAGTTTTTAAGATGAGTTCTTCTCGAGAAATTAGTGTTTATTATAATTTGATCGTTCATAAGAATCGTCACTGGAATAACGTAAATAATTGTTGTTGTTCACTGAATTGAACTAGTTCAAAAGCGGTACCTACTACATAATTACCAACTTATCAAATGAAACGCATTAATTAACTTTCAATTCGTTGGTTACGTAAATTCTGGAATTCTTGATGATGTTTTCAATTATTTTAATTGGTTTATAACTGTGTACTATTATGTTATAGTATTCATTGGATCATTGTAGAAGATAATTATACGTGCAAAACACAAGCAGGACTCTCAAGAAATAATTAATATCTGTTTTCTTCGCCAATTTAGACAGCATCCCAATCGAAGTGCAAGCAGGAAATGCCTCATACTCATCTGCTGAAATATCGTCACTTTGCAGCAGTTCCAATCTCTAAATCTTAAAATGCTTATAGCAGAATCCCTAAAATAATGACTAATAAATGTAGTTTATTATAATAATTTTACTCGAGTTAAGAATAATGTATGCGTTATAGGAGAACAATATTTAGAAGATAGTAAAATATTCCATTCTTAATATTACAGATTTTTTCTTTAACATTAATCGGTATTATTTGTAAAATAAATCGTTACAACTTTTATTGCACAACACACTGTACTCAGTGTCACAGTAACGTTATATACTTAATACAGGCTTTCCACTTTACAGAAGTTTGCCTTTGATTCCTTCTTTCCAGAGATTCCTATCTTCCCATTATCCTTTTTCCATACCTATTCATCATGGCATCATATATTCCCTCGTACCATGTTTTTCTACTTCTTCCCCTCTTCCTTCTGCCTGGTACCATCCCATCTAACGCCTGTTTAGGTCACTGGTCTTCCGACATCCGTTGCACATGCCCATACCACTGTAAAGCTCTCTTTGTTATCCTTTCGATAACGGTGTCTTGTGAATCCATTAATAATAATAATAATAATAATAATAATAATAATAATAATAATAATAATAATAATACTTTATTTATTCTGGCAGAGTTAAGGCCATAAGGCCCTCTCTTCCACTCAACTAGCACAAATACAAATAAATATTCGACAAATATAGATATACACTATACTAATTATAAACAGTTAAAGATACAATAAATGTAGCAATGTAAATGTCATGTACAAACAACATTTTATAGGGTAATAACAATAATGATACGATAATAATAATAATAATAATAATATAAATATGATACATTATACGGGAAACACCAATTAATATGTATATCTTACACTGGATAATAATGAAGTCGAGTTTAGAGCAAATATATTAGATTTCTTTTAAATGTTGCCAGTGTCCGGCAGCCCCTTGTTTCTTGTGGTAGGGAATTCCAGTTGCGAGAAGTGGAGATGGTATTTGACATGGAGTGATGTGATGTCCTATGTTGCGGTATATTAAGTAAGAGACTATGTTGTGATCTTGTGTTTAAGTTATGGTTTGAGGATAGATATTGGAAACGGGATGATAAATAATTGGGAATCGAGGTATGTAGGAATTACTTGTCTGATATATGTATTTCGAATATGTTGTAGGCTGGATATTCTCATACTTCTCCGTAATCCCTCCATTTCTGTCGCCAAGATTCTTTTCTGTATCCTTTCATTTATTGTCCAGCTCTCTGATCCATATGTAAGTAAACTTTCTATTACTGTCTTTATAATCTAGTTTTTGTTTTTCTGGTCAAATTTCTATTCCATAAAAGTCCATTCAGGGATCTAATCGCCTTCCTTCGACAATTTACTGTTAATAATATATTTTTCACAAGTACCAGATTTATCTATTGTAGACCCAAGATATTTAAATTCTTCAACACGTTTAATTATCATATTATTTATTTGTAGATCTTCTGAATTTCATCCGGTTACCATATATTCTGTTTTGATACAATTTATCTTCAGTCCACCTACCTCAAATGCATCTACCAACTTTCTAATCATACATTATATATCTTCTTTATCTTGTGCTATTATAATCTGGTCATCAGCGAATAATAAATTGCGCGGTAAATGACCATTAATGTTGATTTCCATTGCCCTACATGACTTATTCCATTTCATTAATACCATATTCTAAATATATCTTCAACAATGTAGGTGACATCTCGCATCCTTATTTTAATCCTTTTGTTATATCAAATTCTGAGGATACTCTATTTCCAACCTTAATACTTGCTTTACAATCATACATTCTATTTATAAAATGTATAAGAGATTTAGGTTCCGAACTTCTCCATTGCACCCAAAGCTTGTTGATGGGTACAGAGTCACATGCCTTTTCCAGATCTATAAAGTGTCATATGAACTTCTTTCCCTTTAGCCAACATCTTTTCCGTAATCTGCCTAAACACAAATGTATTATCAAGGCACGATTTACCTGCTGTAAAAACTTGTTTGTTCTTCTGATCTGTTATTTTGTGTTAGTTCCTCCAATCCAATTTTAATAATCGTACTTAACATTCTACTAATTGCTGCCATAACACTGATCCCTCTATCGTTTGACGGATCTCTTTTATTCCATTTATTTTTGTATATTGCACTAATATACGATAACTTCCACTCATCTGGAATAGGATCCCCTTCTATCACTTGGTTTAAGAGTCTAGTTAATATTCGTATAATTCCTGAACCACCAAACCTAATTATTACCATTGTTATTCCTCCTGGACCTTCCGCTTTTCCATTTTTTGATATTCTCAATACGTTTCTTACCTCCTCTTCAGTTATAGGTTCCATTAAGTCACCCTTTCCATTATCCAGTGCAGCGTAGTCTATGAATTCTCTCCTAGTTTCTGTTAAAAGCATTTAAAAATGGTCCTGAAAAGTTTTCGTTGGTACTAAATTAAAACTCTTTGTCATATTATCATTTCGCATGTTTGTAATTGCCCTCCATGTTTGGGCTGACTTTGAATAGCCTACTGTATGCTCGATTTCTCCACATACCCTATTCCACATTTCTTTTTAATGTTTCCTGACATCTGTTTAACCTTCCTTTCAAGTATGTTATAACTGTGATAATCTTCATCTTTCTTGGAAAATAAATATTTTTGATATGCATTTACAGTAACGTTATAAATTTGTATAATTTAACGCCCTGACATTAGGAGCAAAGTCAATTTTCGGTAAACGTCCCAATATAATTCGCCATCAGATTAAATTGGAGGGTTTCAAAGCAGTACTTAGTTTCAATAAGGTCCTAATTCATGACACTGTCGCTATCACAACACAAAACACAACTAGGTGATGGGATGTTCTGCACGTAGGTTAAGATTTGAAACGCTGCAACTGGGTTTTTTCCTTGATGTTTTTGGTACAATGTGTCGTGTTACAAGAAGCGCGATCCATTAATCCACCCCATGCTCATGTATCTATATCATATGGATGAGAAATATGAACTCATACTTTAAGAGAGGAAACAAATATTACGAGTATTTGAGGAAAAAGTTCTCATGAAAATTTTTGGACCAAAGAGAAATAAACTAACAGGTGAATGGATATGACTTCATATCAGTGAACTAAGTGGTCTTTCTAAGAAGTCAGATAATATAATAAGATAGTTAAATCTTTTAGACAGCGAAGGGCAGGACATGTGGCACGAATGGGAAATGATAGACGTGCAAGGAAGCTTCTTGTAAGAATACCAGAGGGAAAGAAGCCCAGTTGGTAGACCAAGAATGAGTTGGGAGAATAATATTAACTATGATTTGAGAGAAGTATATTATACAGGGAATGATTGGAAAACATTATCTCAGGATAGGGATGTATGGAGAGCTTATGACCGCGCGGATATGTACCTACGGGTTCGATAGTGACAGTGAGATAGTTTGTTGTACACCGACTCCAACATTACCTCCAACCTCTAGCTGAAAGTCAATATATATATTCATATCATTTTCTTCTTCCAAACAAGTAAACAAGTTGAAGGCCAAAAATCTGTAATGGTTTCAGTGAAGCATTCTCGGTCTATCTTTTCTAGGACATCCCAAGATCTCTTCCCTTGAGGACGGTATTGAAGCATGACTTAACCTATAATCATTGATATTAAGGAAACAACCTGTTCACAGTTCTCATTGCAGTTGTTTCAGTTTCATGTTTCCTAACATCTTCTACCAATATTAGTCTGTAGATAATGGAATTTTTTGCCTTTTTTTCAGAATAAAGAAAATACATATGAATTTACATTGCGCACGGGCCTGCTTGACCGTACGTGCATTATTTTTCCATGAATAAAAAATAAAACTAATAATACAAAAAATACCTACAAATACACCTGTATCAAAAAACAATAACAGGCTACATATAAGTAAAATCTATGTCTGCACTAAATCACAATAATACATATCTACACTCATCCACATTCCGTACATTAATATTAAAAAAATGCTAGAAAACAAATTAAAAAAACACACACATACACCTCCACACCCCCACACATATACACACCGCACGCTCATACCCCCCGCCCCCGTCACTGCAGGCATCAAATACACTATCAGACTATTCAACTTATCGGACCTACTTATTATATAACATAATTAAAGATCGAAAACAAAGACCATATTGAGATTCTTCTTATTGTTAATACTTATATCCTTAATCTACAATTTTGTTATATCTCAATTTTCTTACTGTACCCAAAAATTTGCATGTTTTTGATTCACTCTCGATCCGTCCTAAAAGATCCCAACACGCCACTCTCCCTCAATCCGACCTGAGAAATCTCTCCGGCAGCATCTGTAATCTAAGTAGTTCTGTCTCTCTACAGAATGCTATAATATGCTGCCGGTTTTCACGGTCATCGAATGGTAGGCATAGTTTAATGCCTTCATCATTATGTTAAATTATGGGTCATCCATTCCCCCAAATGAAACCATGCAATAGCACTTCTATCATCTCCATCCAAAGAGTTAATATATTTCTCCCTTCCCCACGAAAGTTTCAGTTCCGTCTGCAAGGCGAGCGATATTTTCTGGTTACACTCTGCTTCTATATACTGCCTATCTATATCGATTAGTCTCTTCTTAACTGTCCTCCAAACATTTATATTATTCCGCGTACTCCTCTCCCATACCCAACCCATCCCTATGCCCTTCAATCCCCTTTCTACACCGATTACCCAATCTCCCGAAACACACTGCCTTCTCTGTTCATTGTAACACTCTGCTCTAAGCGAGTCCTGATTCCCGTTTATTATGTCCAACCAATACTTAATAGCCATAATTTTGCCCCTTATTGTGTCCGAAAATGTACCGAATTCTTTCAGTATGCCACAATTTGAAGTCCCCGTTGCTAATCTCATCGCTTTCTTAAGAAACATAGGTTGAATTTTATCTAGTGTCCCCGTTCGTTCCCAACCCCATAATTCTGAGCCATACAGCATGGTCGCTCTCACAGTCGAAGAATAAACCTGTTCTAGTGTACGCATCGGTATGTTTCGCAATTTTGACATATTAGTAAGCATTTCGCTTGTCCGGCTCCTAGCTCTCATTGTTGCATTCTCGATGTGTCTCGTCCATTTTCCATTCATTGTCAAAGTCATCCCCAAGTAGACAAAGTTTTTAACATTTTCTAAATTCTCACCACGGTATGTCCACCTTTCCCTCCCGCTGTATACCGACCCGTTTTTAAAAGTCATGGCTTTAGTTTTGCTAACGTTAACAGTAAGTCCCCAAGTCGTACAGTATGTCGATAGTAAATCTAAACCCTTCTGCATGCCATCTATTTTTGTGGAAAAGAGGCATAAGTCGTCTGCATACATTAGAACAGGAATACTTCGCCCACCCACCGTTGGAGCATCGATCCCCTCTACTTCCAGCATCAAAGCTACATCGTCTATAAATAAGTTAAATAACAATGGTGACAATACGCATCCCTGTTTTACACCCTTAACTGCCTTTATATTTTCTGAAACTTGGTTCCTCCCATATTTAACACAGAACTCCACTTTTTATAAATTCCCATTAGCGCCCTAATCATAGTTCCCGATACTCCTAGTTGCCATAATTTCTGCCATAGGGCATTGCGTTCAACAGAGTCAAATGCTTTTTTTCAGATCTATAAAAGTACAGTGTAACCTGCCTCGTTTGACACTCAAACATCTTTTAATTGCAGTTCTCAGGACAAACAGATTGTCCGCCGTCCTGAAGCCTTCCCTGAACCCGGCTTGGTATCGTGAAATTTTATTATTTTCATTTATCCAATTTTTTAGCCTGTTATATAGCACTGTGCAATACATTTTTCCAAACACCGGCAGAAGAGAGACACCGCGGTAATTGTCCGGATTGTTAACTCCACCCTTACCCTTGTAAATAGGATGCAGTATTGATGTGGACCATTCATCTGGATAGCTTCCTTTTTCAAAAATTTTGTTAAAAATACCTACTATGTACCCTGTCCATTTATCAATTTTCAAGGCTTCTTTATAGAACTCGGCTGGTATACCGTCTAGACCAGGAGCTTTTCCATTTTTCATGGATCGAATCGCATCCCTCACCTCTATTTTTGTTATCTCCGAGTCTAGCATTGGTACGTCATGACCAACTAATAATAGCCGCGGTCCCTCCCAATTCCCCCCTCCTGTAAACACCCTTTCGAAATGAAGTACCCAAGTTTCTGGAGAAATTTGATTTACTTTTTTACGATATTTAATTTCCCTAATTACTTTCCAAATTTTGGTAACATCCCGTTCCTTCATAGCCTGATTAATTCTCTCCAAGATTTTTCCCTCCCAATTCTCCCTGGTTCTAGCCGTTATCTCTTTATATCGTCTCCTCATCTCTATGTACACCCGCCGATTGAAGTCGCCACCCTCCTTTCTGAACCTCACTAAAGCCCTCTCCGCTCGTCTTTTTCCTTCCCTACATGCATTATCGTACCAGCCTTCATATCGTTTTTGCCCTGATTTTCCTCTAATCTGCATATTTTTCCCCCCTTCCCACATTAGTAATCTTAATTTTTTCACCTCTTCCTCCACATCGCCTATTACCTCCGGTGTCGAAGACTCTAGTTTGTTAAGCAGTTCCTGTGTCTTATCCTCTCTCCAACAGAACCGCCTAACAGTTCTAGTGTCTCCCCTCCTTCCCGTATTCAAGCTCCCCACTTCCCTTTCCTCTTCTTCAAATTCTAATTGGATTTCGATAGGTGAGTGATGCGATTCGATTCTGTCCGCTACTTTAAATGCTGCAATCCTAGAAATAAGATTCTGTGAGCAGAGCATATAATCCACGACACTTCCTCCATTACCGTTTATGAACGTAAGTTCCCCTTCAATATCTTCCCCGTATTTTCCGTTTAGCATTTCTAGGTTATAAATGTCGCAAAACGTCAGAAGTTCTCTCCCATACGTATTAATAACCCTATCCTTACTCGCCCGAAATCCCTTTCTTAAATCTTCCTCTCCTTCTTCCGTCCCTAAAATTATATTTTCTCTCCCAGTTCTACCATTAAAGTCCCCCATTATAAGAGTATCTGCATCCGGGAATTTATGTCCGAGTTCTATCATTGTATCTCCCAGGTCATCAAAAAAGGTAGATATAGCGTATCGAGATCCAGCCGGCTGACGATATACCGAGAGGATACATAAACAAAGATCTCCGATTTTTACATGAATACACGTGACACCCTGTATTTCAACATGAACATTTTCAACATGTCTAAATGTATTATTTTTCAACATTGTTAATATCCCTCCCGGATACCTTCCCCTTTTTTGTTTACTACCCCTCCCCTTATTTATACAATTAAATCCATCAAGTTCAATATGGTCTTTGTCCCCCATCCAAGTTTCTATAAATGAAATAAAACTAAAACTTTTAACAAAATCAATGAATCTGTCGGAAGACATTCGTTTTTTCAAACCTTCAATATTCCACACAGCAATTCTGAGAGGGGGGTTTGTCCTCTATGTTCTAACGGTTTTCTTTACCTGCTCTTGGCGGCCCTTCTGCATTGTGTTTGCAAGCTTTTCCGACATCCTACTTCTCAATTGTCGCGCCGAGCTTCCCTCCCTCACACTGCTGTCTTCTGTCGTCTTCTCTGCAGGGTTGTCAGTTCTCTCGCATTCTTCTCGTTCCCGTGTTGGTTTCTTGGGACTCGAACTCTGCCTCTCCGATGTCGTTCCACGCGACTCACCTCGTTCCCTTGTTGTTTTATTGCGATTTGAACTCTGCCTTTCAGAGGTCGTCTCCCGTTGCGTTGTCCCTGCCGCTTCCTTCGTGGACACAGACATCTCCTCCAGTTCTCGACGAGTCCTCACCCGTCCATTTATTACCAGTTTATCGAAACGGATGAAAGCCTGAGCTCCCTGCTTCCTTGCGTCCACTAAATGTCGTTTCAGGAATGCTCGCTCCTCTCTCACTCTCCGGCTGTGGTCTTCACTCACTGCCACTCCAGTGCCCCGTAGATATCTTGCCTCCCTTATGATTTCTTCTTTATCCCTATAGTGAGCTAACTTGCACACTATAGGCCTGGGGTACCGTCCACGACCCACTCTATGAGCGCGTTCGATGTCCCGTTCTAGCAGAACTATTCCCATTTGCCTTAGGACATGCCTTGTTATAACTGCCGTAGTGTCCCAAGACTCGTTCTCCTCTTCCCCCACACCATACAACACAATATTGTTCCTTCTAGATTGATTTTCTAGATAGTCCATTTTTTCTTCCAGCCACCTCACTCTGTCTTCCATACTACTCCAGGCTACCTCCATTTCTTGAACCCTCTCCACGACAGAGTTTACCATAGACACCATGTCCTCCGTCTTTCGGAATCCCTGGGCCATCTCTCTCCTCATCTCTTCCAGCATTTTCTTCATGTCCTGCATTTTTACAATTTGACAACACCGCACTGTTCTCGAGAACTAAAAACACGTCCGCACACTACCACGTACCAATGTAGACTCTTCTATTAGTCTGTAAGAGCCATAGTGCGCGTTAAACTTAGAGTCATGTCCAGAGCAATGTATTTTGTTTCTTTCCCAGACCTACAAAATTCAACAAACACGCTAATCTACAGACAAGTTTCAAATAAAAGTAAATTAGTGATTGTGCCACTAGCAGTTAAAATCTCTGTGAACAATTATAAAAATAGACACTTCACGATCTAATATGTATACAGTAATAACTAGTTAAAGTAAACAAATGTGTTTATTTCTTAATTTTAATTTCCAATCAATATATAATTAAAGTGATATTACACAGCATATAAGGTTTTACTCTCTCAACTGAACGAACCCAGGTCATTTAAAATTTTTTTATTTGAAGTTAAAGATATGATCTGTAAGACTTTAAGAATTTGCAAATACGCTCAAAATAAGATTAATGGAAAATGTATATACATTATTTCCTCTCATCACAAAAGTCTGTAAATATTACACAACATATAAAGTCAGTGCTTATAAAACAAACACATTATCACCTCTATGTGCACTTAGCAAAGGAAAAAGAATGAGCGGACTCTTGATCTCCAACATTTCAAGTTTTAACGCGCGATTCACACGAGTAAACTAATTTGCACAGTAGATATACAACACGTTCCCCTTCGTCCAATGAAGAGCATTCTTTTATGTACAGCAAGCCAATGAACGCTTAGATCAGTGCCTTATGGCTTGCTTCGTATGCAAGATGTCACAGGTTCAGTTCCCGATGAGGTTAATTTTTTTAATTGTTACACTGCTTTCTATTGTATTCTGTGTGTCCATTGTTACAGAAAACGAACTAACTATTTGGAAATATTACTTTTTACTTTTCATTTGAGGATTGTTTCTGTTATTTACACAGGTATCCTCAACCAAAATATACACTTTTTTTCCTTCCATGCTTCCCGGTCTTTATTTATTATTACCATTCATTTATAAATATATTTATAAATAGTATTACTATATTATTATTATATATATTATGATTATAATTATGATTATCATTATTGTTGCTGTTGTTGTTGTCCATCAACTATGTGCTATTATTAGGCTGGACCTGACCTAAATACACTAAATTCTTAAATCGAAGGTTGAATCGTTTTCCTCACTAATACGTAATAAATAAACACACACACACATATGAAGCTATATTAATTTTTATTACACACATTTATACCATTATTACTAAAACGCGGTACTGCATACACAATCAAGTTCATTCCGGTAGCTAAATAGTGTAATAGAGTTTATGATGGCAGCATTATTACCTAATTATAGTGTAAGGTGGATGTAGATTACGTGGCAGGAATTAAATGTTATAGGATGAATTTTGCGGAAATACAAATAAGCAACAAAAAATCAATGTCGAGGGATTTGAACCCTGGCTCTTATATACATTTATTTATTTATTTTCATAATTGGGTTAACGATCTAAGTTACTTTCACGTCGGATAATAGTTATCTAAAAATTGGTTGTCTTGTTTATTTCTACACTATGCACGAGAGTTGAACTTCATTCGAAATGTCGAATTTGAGTAATGTTGTATAAGTCGAACACACGTAAATATCTAGAAACACGTTCTCCTTCATTCATCGCTAACTATTTATGACCATTACAACTAAATACAGCGTATATAAAACATATAACAAATGCGTTACCTACCTCGTGAAACACAGCCTTAGGCCTATCTCTTCTACATGCGCAGTGGGTAGTAACAGGGACTCTGCGTTTTGAAGCCGCTCATTTTTTTTTGCAAAGTTTACATTAATTTTATTTGCTCTATATCTTAACTTCTCTTGTTATAAACACAATTCTTTTAGTCAAAAATGTTGCAAAATTTTTCTGACAATTTTGAAATAGAGAGGTAGCCACATATGTTGTTATGTAAGCTATTTTTCAACACTGATATATTAAAAAGACTACTAAAAATCTATTCTTATTCTAGTAATGGCGCGAGAAACGAAGATACAAGAACTGCACATTGATCTACAAGAAGAAATCGGCAAAAATCTAGAAGTCAGTATTTGGCTCCCAAATTTGTCCACTTGCGTAAGATTAAAAATTATAAGTATTTACGAATATCTGACTCCACATAATTGATGCGAGGACTTTTAATTAGATGTTACACGCAATATGTTAGTTAATGACTGATTTTAACAAAAAAACTTATTTGCGAGAAACTTGGAAAAATATATTAATCTATAATCATAGATAGGCATATTAATTAAAAAAATATATATTCATTTATTTATTTAGAGATTTTTAACGTTAACATATCTTCCTCTGCTTAAATTAACGTCCGGTCCTCTTGTTTTCGTTATTACTTGTTTCCATGATCTTGCTGACTCTCGAACTCTGAAAGCGTGGAAGTGTCAAAGTCTGGCGGAATTCAGCCTCGCGGAAGTCAGTCTCGCGGAAGTCTGGCGTGTGCCTGGTGGAATTATGGCGGAAGCCGGACGGAAGACGGACCATCGGACTCACGGGCTGTCTGGCTCTCGTGTTCTCGGTCTCTTTATTTTCATTATGTATTTTAGTAAAGATTAGATATAGATAGGGACATAGAACAGACCCGGGGAAAAGGGCATTATGCTCGAGGTTAGGGCTCTTGGTGTCGGTAAGTCACTGGGTCAATATTTTAATTGGTTTGCCCTAGCTCGGTATCAATTGGTTCCCACTTGTTTTAGGATAGAAGCGTTGTGATCCTTATCTATATAGGGACAGGAAGGACAGTTGCGTGGAAAGCGGACAATAGTTCATAATTAAATTATTTTATTTCTGTCCGCTAACACACATAAATGCACTTTACACTTAATTAATAAAAATGTTCTCTTACGCACATTCAATATCCCAACCTTACGAGGACTCGAGCTATCTGATGATTTAGAATTCGGGAGGAGTTTTACTAAGTTCCGTGACTGTTATTTCCAGACATTATTATAAAAATACGATTTAGACCTTCTCTCCACGAACTATTAAGTGTAAGTCTCGTTGGTTTGTTCTGTTGAGGTTAGTATTGAAGTCAGGACCCTTTATATTCATATTTGGTTGTACATCCTAATTCTGATTTTGATTGGCTATTTTAAATTACTTGTCTCCTACGGGTGCACTTTGTTAAATATCTACCTATATTTTTTTAATTCCTTCCCATGGGTACTGTAGCGTGTTTACCCGCAGCTGTAAATTTTGGAGATTGAAGTTTCTCGAAACGTGATGTTAGCAAACAAATCCAGCTTAAGGATTTCTGGTCTAATTGCAGGCTACATATTTATGGCCCCTTCGCATACAGATTATTTCTGCTAACCGTGAGATCTGACGCTTGCAAATTTCCCCAATAGTGCCAATAAGATAATATTTAATTTCCTCACATTCTATATTCAGTTTATTCTTCAGTTTGTTGATTAATCGTATTTATTAATCGTTATACTAAATTTGGGGTCACATCTTACACGTTAAAAGGTAACCCGGGGGGTGGTGTGGTGGGGCTCTAAATAATAATAATAATAATAATAATAATAATAATAATAATATAATATAATAATAATAATAATAATAACAATAATAATAATAACAATAATAATAATAATAATAATAATAATATTGTCGGCCGCGGTGGACTAGTGGTTATGCTCCTTGCCTCTGGTCCCAAGGTTCGCGGGTTCAAACCCGGCCGGGGTCGATGGATTTTTTAGGACGCAAAAATCCAAGGAGCAAGTCCTCCGGGAGGGACTTTAAGCCGTGGGTCCCGAGTCTGAAGATTTTCAGGCTCGTAAAAAATCCTTAAGCCTGAATGAAAAGGCCTCTAAGCAAAATTTACCGAATTTTCCCGTCCTACTACTACCTTGGTTTCCTAGATGTCAGTATGAGGCGGAACGCTGACCACGTACCACTCAAAATGACATCTATACGAAAACAAGTGTAACTAAATTAGTATGGTTCAAATTCTTCACTGTAGGGGGAGAGCGCCTAAATCTCTGTAAAGGGAAAACATAGGGATACAACAATAATAATAATATTAATAATCATATTAATAATCATATTAATAATAATAGTAATAATAATAATAATAATGTTCTCTTTCCCTCGGGCTCTGTTCAATATTATGAATGGATATGTCTGTTAACACAATTATACGAAGTGAGTTGCATTAAAATAATTATTAGAAAAAGTTTTAACAATTTGACTAAAATGCCGAATAAAAATTCAGTTTCATAACGCTTTATTTAACGGCCCGAAAATTAGGTCTAATATTTAGCATAAAGGTTTAATTTCTTCGGCACATTGTTACCACATCTAATTTTGTAGTAAACTGTAAACATTTTTTCCTCTAACGAAAAGTAAACAGTTTTATTTTTGCGGGTTCTTTGATATTTTGTATCACTTTGCACCGGGCGGCTGAACCACATGCGACATTAGTCACGTCTGCGGCAGGTGAGCAATTCCACAATTTCAATAAAACTTTAGAGAAAATTCCGTGCTATTTGTTATATAATTTGTTTGAGCTGTGAATTTGGATTTATTATCTGAGTTAAAAGATGCAGGAGATTAAGATGATAATGAAAAAACTCAGAAGGAAATTTTATATTAGATATTTGCCAATAAAACGGACGTGACTGACATTTTTATGAACACTGCTTACAACATATATATTATTTTCCCTAGTTACTATAAAGGTTTATTCCAACAACAATTTAAAAAAGATCCGTTAGAAGAAAACACCTTAAGTTTAAATATGATTATTTAATAATGACAAATTATAATATTAAATGTGTTAGGACCAATACATAGTCCGTGAATATCGGACAATATCTGTTCTATACAAATTATATGCTGCCAGAGTAGGTACTGGATACATATGTATTATATAAATGTAAGTACAGTCAATACTATTCTCTGTTTAAACTAATTACTGTGAAAATTATTAAATGTAACATTTAAAATGTATTCCTTGGTGTAATGTTTCCATTGAATTGCTCAGGAACAGGGACAGTCGGGGCGCGATGTGCGTGAATTCGTGGAGGAAGCAGATTTTTCGAATACCTTTATAGGTAAAGTTTATATTTTAATTTTTTTTTCATTTACCAATATTTACTCATAAGTCAGTTATTGTTTAAAAATAATTACTTATGAGAAAATATGCATAACAACATAGTTGAAACTTTCCTGTTTTGTTGTAATGTAAAGTGTTCTGTATGTCAAGTATAAAACAGAACAAATCACTGTAACTACTCTAATATCAAGATATTTTCAGAACGTTGTTTGAAACATAATATGACGTGCAAATTATGACGTTATAACTGAAAGTGCATATGACATATTTTATGAATAATATATTTTTATTGCTACTAATATTTACAGACTTCAGACATTGTGATTACCTGTTTTTTCTCTCGAATAATTCAAAGAATAGTTAAACATATTAAAATATTAATTTTAAAATCAAACTGATCTTTGAAAAAGTAGAGAATACTAAATAAAAAATTCTGCATAATTTTGGTTACGCCTACAAACATATGTACATAAAATGTAAACTTCTAATAAATAATTATTGTTATTCTGTTTCACATTTACATTTTTATATTATTATTGTTGTTTTTACTCGAAACGAATCAAAACTAACAGTTGCTGCCTTATAGCTCAGTGTTGTTTGTCTGAAGGCAACAAGAAGACAACCTAGATGACAAATTATCCGGTCCTCCAGGTTGGTGATTTTACCAATGAGCCAACTCCCTGTTCTAGACATATAAAATGTATACCTCTATAAGTCCAAAACAAAATAAAGTAGGACTGAATCAATCCGAGCAAAGTTTCAGTTGTAGGCCTACGATGAATGTAAACAAACTTGATGTAATGACTATTTTCATTGGTCAAATAATTGTTTTCCTATACAACTTTTGAGAGTTTGTAGAGGAGGTAAAACAAAAATCTTTTGTTATGTAAAAAAAAAAAACATTGACAGGTTGTTCCGTTTCCCCGCTAGGGGTCCTTGTTGGGTTTGACGCTGGATGATTTCACGAAGAAAGATAAGATAATTTCCTCCACCAAAGTCAGTTAGTCAGAAGAAACAGCCCAATCAGATGACCGTGAACAATATCAGCCCACACATTTATGTGTTTATGGTAGAATACACGAGTTGCCTTGTGATTCACAAACTCCCAGACGTGGTTATCGTGGATGTTGCATGTAAGTGTTTATCCTCTACTGGTGGCAATGATACCAACATGTTGCAGTCTCAAAACTACAGTGAACACGTGACCTAAGGGAAGCTCAGCGTCAAACTGTTCAAGGACCCGTAGCGGGGAAACGCAGAATCTGTCAATTGTGTTTTAAATAACAAAAGAGTTTTGTTTCACCTCTACAAACTCTTCAAATTTGTGAATCAGTGACGCGGAGAACCCAAGAAAACTTTCTTCATCATGCTTCCGCGAAAATCTACAATAATATATATATATATATATATATATATATATATATATCCATCCATAGTAATTCTGCCCGAGGGCAGGACCTTCGCTGCAATCATAGAATTTTCATGCTATGCTTGCAGCTTTACTAGGGAATTGTAGGTGTCGTAACTTCCCGTTGCTTTCCACACCGGTGAAGGACGATGATGATGATGATGATGATGACCATATGATTTCGGGGACCGTTTGGGCCTTAACGTTTTCCTGACATTTGTCTTACAGGTGAGGAAAAACCCCGAATAAAACCTCACCCAGAAAAAATGCCCCGACCGGTGATCGAAACCGGGTCCGCTACGTCACAAGGCAGCACTCTACCTCAAGACCACAGCGGTGGACTAATATATATATATATATATATATATATATATATATATGTATAATAGGCCTACCTAGCACATATCTATATACGTTATGTGGGAGAAACTTAAGATATAGGACCTATAATAATTATCATCGATTGGAACAAAAAATGGGGGTTGATGGTAGGATACATATGGGGTTTCCTAGTAAGGGTAGATGGTAAAGACGGGATTTAGTGGGCGTCAGGAATTAGAAAGGATTCCTCTTTAGTCGAGGACCTCAGATAGCTCAGTGGGTTGCGGTAGGATGACATGCTCTTGGTCCCGGGACACGATTATATCTCGTTGAGAAAAGACAAGTTGAAGATGCAACATCACTTCATTTTACGTTGAACAGTTGAACACACATAATAAAATAATCAAAGTACGTAGTGATCACATGGTTCCACTTTATGCTGAGGAGGCTTAATTTGACGGTTGAATTCTTAAATACACCGCTCCTATATTGTTATATTTTATTTCTAAGTCCATTTAGCAAGGGACTCCACTGCAAGTTTCATATAAGGATTTCTTTGCTCCCGAAGGTCGATAAACGACGAGGACATGCGCTCGCATTAGCACTTTAAGTCACGATGAATACGTTATTGCTGCTATTAAGTGCTAGTGGCACCACGAGAATTAAAAATGATAGCCTGTAATTCTGGTTATAAGGTTAACTCTTACTCCCACTCGACATAATTTGCGACCATATGATAACGCCCAAATCTATAAAGTTCTCGCTAGACCCATAATCTGTTATGGCAGTGAAGCTTGGACCATCAGAACTCAGTATGACCGTCATATTACAGCCACGGAGATGAAATTTCTGCGACGAACTACAGGTTATAGCGTTCTAGACCACCAAAGAAATTCAACAATAGCCAGAGAGTTAAACATCGTACCTATATTTGAATACATCCAAGAATATAGAAACAATTGGCTAGCCCATATTCAGCGCATGGATCGTCACAGAATACCAAAACAAATTCTTCACTACATTCCTCGAGGCAGATGATCTGTGGGTCGACCTTTTCGGAGATGGCGGGAGACCGTAACGGGCCACTGGGCCTAATACTTGTAAGGCAGATGATGATGATGATGATGATGATGATGATAACGCCCACCTTAAGATACAATACATATACCCATTGGTAGATTTGTCTTATAATTTTGGGTAGTAGGGTTCTGGACCCTTTGGTTCGTTGTGACGTCACCAAATGTTTTAGGACACTCCTACTTTTGAGATTGGATAAAATTGGGACATACGCTTTTTTTTGCAAGAAGCCCGGGAATCCCGACTAATTTGGTAAGAGGCTTGGCTTCCAATATTGACTCTAGAATGTTTTGGTGGCTTCTTTCGCCTCTAATTAGCTTGCATCATCCTCTGTAAAAATGCCCGTTTACTGGGTTTCCAAATTTCCCAGCAATATATTTCCTATTGTATTCAGCTGTCCAGTGTACAATATTTGGTAATAGTATAAAGAAAAACAAAAAGAAAATAATAATGTTACAATTGCATAATGAAAACACAACAATATTACAATTACATAATAATACAATAACATTATACATTAATTATGTAGAATTATTAGTAGTAGTAGGACTTTATTAGACAAAAAGTAAGATATTTACAATATTATTTACAAATATGGGTCGCACGGGCAGTAAGCCGTACGTGCTGTTGACAGTCCGTTACAATAAAGTAATAATTGCTACTAGTGTAAAGAAAAATAAACAAAAAAAAAGCAATAACATATATATATATATATATATATATATATATATATATATATGCGATCAAATTGGTATGGTCACGTATGACGAATGCAAGAAAAAAGGGTACCTTAAAACATTGGAATGGTGTCCATCTGGAAGAAGAAGGAAAGGAAGACCTCGAAACTCATGAGTGCAATAAATAAGAACTGGAATGAGAAGAAGAGGACTGTAGGACATAAAGTGGATGGATAGGGGCGAGTGGAGAAGAAAAATAAAACTTTAGGCATAGAAACATTTGTAAACATTAAAGATATGTAAATAAAATAAATAAATAAATAAATAATAATTATTATTATTATTATTATTATTATCATCATCATCATCATCATCATCATCATGTTGAATCACCTGTACCCTCGGTGAGGTGCATGTTGTGTGAACGTGATTTACAAATCATTGAGTTGATTATATAACGACCGACTGACGTCACGACCACAAAACCAGTAAATGTCATTGAGAAATAAATCCCTCGGGGAATCACCTCAATAATTAAATAATAAGAGCCATTTTTATAATATAATTATAATAAAATCCCATTCACTCGACACAAGGAATATACAGAGTGGTCTAAAATTCCGCTAACAAACTTCTAGGACGTGTAGAGATGACTGACTTGATAATATTCAGAATAGTAAACCATGTCCGGAAACTTACCGTTTTGTTGCTACAGCCGTTTGAAAACATGTTTTTTAACGTGACCACTTTTACAAGTAATTTATTTTGAACAGTACATTACTTTTTTTACAATTCAACTCATTAATAACCAAAGAAACAAAGTGGAAACTGAATCATGACTCGCATTAATAATCCCAGATACACCCTACACAATCAATTTTTGCAGTTTCAAAAATGTCGAAAAATGTTGATATTTATTGAAAAAAAAACACGTCTTGGAATACTCAAGAGGCTAAATTTCCGGACATTGTTTCCAATTCTAAATATCATCAAAACAGTCCCCTCTACAAAGTCCTAGAAGTTTGTAAGGGGAATTTTACAGCATCCTGTAGATAAAGACATGGAAGTGTTACATATTGCAAAACCTCTGTTTATGAATTAAATAGTAGAAATATGTAGGGGAACGCCGTGCTGTAGTCAGTTAAGTCAAATGTTAAAAGATGGAAGGTCGGGGGTTCGAGACCTGATGATGTCAGAATTTTTCATCATCATCATCATGAACAAATTCGTTTTAGGCCATGTGGCCTGTTTTAAACTGGCAAAATAATGGTTCTGGTGTCGACACAGCCTCAAAGAGAAATGAGTACCAGACCATGATCTGAGAGCAAAGGCGACCGTCATACAGAGTTGACAACCCGGCTGATATCTGTGACCAATTCTAATTTAACGAATTATTTATATGACGAATTTTAATTATATGGCGAAATAGCTTTGTGGTCAACCCCTGTTATTCTATGACACGACTTGACTTCTCTCCCGAAGAAAGCCACACTCAGGATTAAGTTATAAATGGGATGAGAACAGAGGCCCAAGACGTGATCGAATTTGAGAAGAAGATGGATAAATATTAATTTTGAATTTTCTAAAGCAGACGCCAGGACGTTAGACAGGCGAATGACTACATAACAGTGAACTGCATGATCTTTACGGGAAACCAGTTACCTTCTTGTATCATGTAAGCCCTTGTTTTCCTCAACGAGATTTAGGCTCTCTCCCCCTACAGAGAAGAAATTGAACCATACTAATTTAGTTACACTTGTGTTCCTATACATGTCATTGGAGTGGCCCGTGGTCAGCGTTCCAACTCATACCGACATCCAGGAAACCAAGGTAGGACTATGACGGGAAAATTAAGTAAATTTTGCTTGGAGGCCTTTTTATTCAGGCTTAAGGAGCTTCTACGAGTCTGAAAATCTTCCGATGGAAATAAATCGGCTCAAAGTTCCTCCCGGAGGAATTGTTCCTTGGATTTTTCCATCCCAAAATATTCATCGACTCTCGGGAACATACGAGTAACTAGTAGTAGTAGTAGTAGGACTTTATTAGACAAAAGTAAGATATTTACAATATTATTTACAAATATGGGTCGCACGGGCAGTAAGCCGTACGTGCTGTTGACAGTGCGTTACAATAAAGTAATAATTGGTACTAGTGTAAAGAAAAATAAACAACAACAAAAAAAAGCAATAACATTACAATTACATAAAGAAAACGCAATAATATTACAATTAAATAATAACACAATAGCACTATACACTAAAAAACCATAAAATTGTAATTACATAAGAAAACACAATAATATTACAATTAAATAATAACACAATAGCATTATACATTGATTAATTTATATATTATTATTAAGAATTAACGTTATTGCATTTTGATAACATATATTTATTCATGAATGAGTGTTGTTCTTATTTTCCGCGTTTTGTCCAGAAATTTACCCAAGTTTATCCAATTTTCTGGATTTACCAATAACTCATTGCATGCCAATCTTTCCAGATTTGAATTTAGAAATCTTTCCGGTAATAACTGACGTCTCCAATATTCTAAATCATTACATTAACTACTAGTTCACCGCGGCCGATGGAAACCAGGATACAATAAGAAAAATTAGATCTCATAGACTCCGATGAGCAGGACATGTGGCACGATGCTTATCATGTCGAATAAAGCAAACATCCAAATGTTACACTTGAATTGAGTTACAGGGTTTTGATCGATGTAGCTTTGCCTTCTCCGAGTGGATTGTTTGTAACGTACCAACGATTGAATGGTTAAAAATTTCCGGTGGAAAAATTATAATTCTGTTTCTGTACTGTTGTGAGCGATTGGAAAATATTAGCAGGATAGCGATATAAGGAGTGCTCAGGTATTTTACCTGGAAGTTTAGGTAAGTTTGAATACATTATTTTACTTCTGGAAAAATCGGGATTACCAAAAACAAAACATCATTTTTACAACGTAAATGAATAAGGGAAAGAGATAAATGAGGCTGTGAATTAAGAGGACTCTGTGATAATTTCTCTAAAATACTAGGTAATTTAGTTGTTTTCAGAGGATAAAACATAGTAGCCTATATTAAGATGCGAGGTTGTGAAGTGGATTTTACAGAAGCGAGGAAATGTTTAAAACCCAGCGATAGCGAGGTTTTTAATTTCCGAGGTTCTGTAAAACACTTCAGTTTGTGCGTTGCACATTATTTTTTGTGCGATGGACTTTATAAAATAATAAATAATAGCAAAAGAATAACATCTTTGTTGGAAATATTTGTGTTCATTATAAACAACTGTCTAATGTAAACAGTGTGGCAATGTTTATTAGTTGAAACTACAGCAAGCCGTGACACCAATCAGTCATAAAATGCGGCAAGTAGGTATTTATTGTTTTATATTTTTGCAAATAGAGTTACGTTCATTTAAAATGCACTGATTTGTTTCGTATAATGTATATTAACATTAATTTTTGGACATATTTCTCTATATACATTGTAAGTAGAATACACAAAGGGAGAGGTTTTACTTCCCACACGCGTTTTGTAATATGTACTATTACAGTACAGTTATTTGGGTTGGAAACTCCGAAAAGTAGGAGGTTGGACTTTCAATCATGGTCACCATTGCTGTAAGTACGAGAATACCCATTATCGCCCTTTTTATTCATTGCCAACCACATAATAATTTTCGACATTCCAGTATTCTATTCTGGCACGGCGTATTGTAACTCATTTCTGAGGTTGGGGCGTCTGGAAAGTGGATTACGCTGCCCATATGATTTTTAATAGGTAATGATGCGCCAGAAGAGGTGTTGATGCATTGGAATACATGACGTGGTGATGTGTTACACTTTGGAATGTCTTCTTGCCGTATGTTACTTTAAGGTGTCCTGTTTTAAGTCTTGCTATAGGTGCTGTACTCTCAATGTCTAATCTTTTCTATCGCCCCATTCTTGGCCTATCCACTGGCTGCCTTCGTTTTTTCCTACAATAAGTTCCAGTGCGTCTCTTTCTTTTTTAAAACCTGCCACATGTCCTGCCTGTCAGAGTCTACAATACTTAACTATTGTTATTACATCTGGTTTGCTATCAATACCATGAAATTCACTGTTACGTAGACCCTACTTATTCACCTGTGTGTAAATCTCTCTTTGTTGCAAACATCTTCCTAAGCACTTTATTCTCAAATAAACACAATAAATTGTTTCTTCTATCTTAAAATGAGAGACCTGTTACGCACACATTTAATATAACTTGCAGAACCGCCGGTTTATACCTTATTAATAAAATATGTTCTGAAAGAATTCGGGATGACAACAGTCTCCATCATACATGGTGTGTAATATGTACTTCCATAGTATAAATTATTTCTGTTTGTTATTATCGTTCCAAGGTATTTTAATTCATCAAAATGTTGTGAGGAAAATAAATCGGTCTCATGTAGGGCTGACAACCAGCTCACATCTCGTGCCGGTGGAAGGCTCAATTATCTCTGATATTCTTTGGTTTTTTTCTTTTTCCTTTCTTGAACTTTGTGTTAATATAATCATCTTTATCTTCTCCTTCTTTTCGGGTCGTAGTTCTGAAAGTATTATTACGCGCCGTAGCCGAGCGGTTAAGGTAGGAAGCCTTGGCGCAGAGCTGCGGGACTTGCGCTGGTTCGAGTCTCCATGGGGGAAGAAGTTTTCTCATGGTATTTCGGCCAGTATGGGACCGGTGCCCACCCAGCATCGTGAGGCAATTGGGTAGCTACAATAAGTAGCGGCTCCAGGTTGAGGAACCAGTTATAACGGCTGGGGGACTCGACATGCTAACCCACATGTCACCCCTACACTGGCTGTTGATCATCTACCTCTGTGATTGACACATGTGGATGTGAAGGACCAGCAGCCGGCTTCTAAAAGGGCAACCGCTGAAAAGTGGAAAGACCCTCAATCGGAATTACGATCTACATTTTTTTCCCACCATCTCTAAGTAGAAAAGCCAAAGATCTTTTACCACTAGATCAGTATTTTACAAAATTGTCTTGGGAATCCTGTTACCGGGCACGTGGTCCACATATTCATGGCAGTTGATTTGATACTGATAATCCACACTCAATACTTTTTTTCTTGATATATGAGTTCATATTCAAACGCAGACCCTGATGGAGAGAATTTCATTCTCTTTAGAGAAGAAAAAACCTGATATTCAAGATACGGAACCTAATTGTGGGTCACCACGTGACCTATCAATGTTCATGCAATGATTTTTCAAATATTTTCACAAAATTATATATTTCGTACGTTACCCATATTAACTAGATTCCTATTTGTAACTTTATTTTAACAGGTAACCACCTGTTATTTAGTTTTACAAATAACTGCAATAATCCGGTTACAACATGTTGGTGTGATTACAAAGTTGGATTTATTGTTTGTGTCTACAGTTTATGTTCTCACGCGTCTGTCTGTTTTCATTAGAAACACATTACCATATATTAAGCTATACATTTCCCAAGTTTCTACTCTTCAAGCCAGACATATATATATTGCATTAGAAATTATGTCAACATTATCATGAACGCAATTCGAACATGTCTAAATGTATAAAGAGTAGGGTGCGGGTAGGCAAACAGTTTTCAGATACTTTTGAAATTCACTATTCGATTGTCTACTACAGCATGCCATCAAATCTTTATAGGATAAAGAAGGTGCACTGCTCAATGGTATTAATAAGCTGTTAATTTATGCTGACTATTTAACTCATGCCCCAAATGGGAGTCAATGACCAATCACATTTCAATTATCTTTTATTTACGACCAATCACAGTCTTGTTTCGCCTAAAATTTACCAACGAAAGTTTATCATAAAAAAGAAAGCACCTCCTTTTTACATTCTGAATAGGTCATAGCATTATTTTGCAGTGACATAACTCTGTAAGAAATACGGCTACCAGATTGTATATATAGTGCATGAATGTCAACACTTAGCGCAAACGAGAGATAATATAAAAACATTTGTAACAATTGATTATAGCACAAAAAAAGAATAAACCACTGTTTGCGCTTTCTTAAAATAATTATATTCCAGCAAATGACGCAGAAAAATATAATTGACATATTTTACATCATACGACATCAGAAATTAATTAATACCTATAACGTTGGTTATAAATTTATCCACTAGGGTGCATTCTTACAACATTGCGATCTTTTGGCAATAAATAGTATGATCTGGTTGCAGTGATCGAACAAAAGAAGCAAATGAAGCCTACCAATCCTTTCTCATTTCTTTTCAAAACATCGCCATTTACATTAAATATATAAATATTTCAAAATAACTCTGGTTAAATAATTATTTGTGAGTATACAGCTTAATTTTATTCGTTGAATAGTCTTAACAAATGCCACTCTTGATTTCCAAATTCTGTAGATAAATTCACTCCTCACTTCGTGAGTCGTGAATTTATCGATAATTTGGAAATCACTCGTGGCATTACTTATGATGATGTAGTACTATTAAGCGATAGAGAGGAGATACTACGGGCTAAATACACATTCTATTTAGTAACACTAATAAATTGGGACTGGAAGTAAACATCAATAAAACTAGATATATGCCCGCACATAGAAATATATTATATAATGATAAAGGAAAGTTACGGACAAATAAGGGAAATTTAGAAGAAGTGGCTGAACTCAAATCCTTCGGAAAAAATTACAAGTAGGAATAAAGTGCAGGAAGAAATTAAACATAGGCTCAAATCTGGAAATGCGTGCTTCTATGGATTACATGGATCCTCGTAAAAGCGGAAAATATGTAATTGTGTTATATTATATGGATACGAACAATGACTTTAACTTTAAGGGGGGGGGGGGTAAAAATTATTAGTATTTGAAAATAAATCCTAGAATTTCTTTTTTTGACAACAAAGACAGACGAGCAGGCAGATGCACCAAGAAGACTATTATGATGATCTTTATGGAAAACCATAAATAAATCTTAAATTTCATATACTGATGGGGTCGACATGTAGTCTCTCCCATTCACCTGTCTATATGTCTCTGTTTGCTCAACAGATCTTCCTGTGCACTTTATTGTCAAATATCAATATTTTTTCATATCTTAAACTAAGAAATATACTTTGAATTCTTTTTATATATAACTTGAAGAATCGACATTTTATACAATGTGAATTTAACGTTTCTGAGTCTTCGTCGTGTGTATTATAACCTATTCCACCGTCAGCAAAGTGGATCCTATGCATAATTTATTTCTGTGTGTTACTATTGCAAGTTATTTGAATTCCAAAAATTCATAAAAAGTATCTATAGATTTTCTGTTGATATTTTGCACGTATAGGAAGAAAAAACTATACAACTACCACAATAACTGTGAAAATGTACTAATCTGTTATAAACGTTCAACTTACTAGGAAACTACATTTGAAAATCAATTTTATACAATGAAGATAAACATGCGAAATTGAAAACAATAGTACACGGAAGTCACTCATAATCCCAGCACTGTGCGTGTGAAAAATAAATTATATGAGAACGGAAAACTGTTTGGTAAGAATATTGTAACCTGGATGGATGCTACAAAACGGGTGATTTCATTACGTAATAGATTGTTTGAACTTTATGGTGAAAACTGGTTATTTATATCAATTGAAATATAAAATATTTTAATATACATATATTTATCTACATGCAGGACCGTTGCTCAACGAAACACAACGTCAAAATAAATCATTAGCAGGTTGTATCTATATTTAATTGAAAATTTCTTGAGCAAATAAAAAAAATATTACATGGGAATTATTTGTGTGGGCAGCTACCAATTTACGCTATATTTCTGTCTCTTGGAATCATTTACCTTTAGGAGAGTAGTACAACACCTTCATGATGTGATACTTAAAAATGAGAGTTTTTTTGGAAATATAATATAGAGATGTGAATAAAAATCACCACTCTACATAAGCATATAATTTCTGGTGTAACATTGGATGAAGTTGTATTTAAGGTACGTATGTGCCAATTCGTGGCTCAGAAAAGTTCCAGAGTTTGTCCAATAGAGTCATCCAGGTTGCATATTTTAGCAATGGGCCAACTCCCTGTTCTAGAGGTATAAAATGTATAGGCCTACTCCTATAACACCAAAAAAAGAATAAAGTAGGACAGAATCAATCCGAACAAAGTTTCAGTTGTAGGGCTACTAGATATGTAAACAAACCTGATGTATGGATTGCGTTTTCAGCGGTCGAACTGATTACATTTAAAAGTGTAACAAAATGTGTTTTGCTTTCTAACACTCGAAACTAATAATATAATAATGGTATATGTGTTAGTCCTAACTAGCACATGTCTATTCAAGTTATGTGGGAGAATCTTAAAATATAGGACCTATAATAATTTTAATTGGATTAAATAAGTATTGAATGCAATGGACTAGTGGCTGTTATGCTACTTGCCTCTGGTCCCGTGGACAGCGGGTTCAAACCCGGACGGGATCGATGAACTGTTTAGGAAAAAAAAAATCCAAGGAGCAATTCCTCCGGGAGGACTTTAAGCCGTGGGATCAGAGTCTGAAGATTTTCAGGCTCATAAAATATACTTAAGCCTGAATAAATTACTTCGAAGCAAAATTTACCGAATTTTCCCTTCCTAGTACTACCTTGGTTTCCTAGATGTCACTATGAGGTCGAACATTGACCATGGGCCAATCTGACATCTATCCGAAAACAAGTGCAACTAAATTAGTATGGTTGAATTTCTCCACTGTAGAGGGAGAATTTACAGGTAAGAAAGCCTTTTTCTTCGCTTCCTGGTTTAGGCATTAGTTACCTGTTCCATCTTCACTAATAGATCTAAGACCATCTCTTACGAGGACGTATAACATCTCTTCTTCCTCTCGGAAAAAAATTAAGATTTTATTTGGGAATCTACTTTCTTCCATTCTTAGTACATGTTCTTTCCACTGAATCTTGTTGTTTCATATCTTTTCTTAAATGGAGTAGATAAGAAGTTCTTCACGGATATCCTCGTTTCTTATCTGGTCCATTCTAGTGCATCCTTTTACTTTTCTTAAAAAATTCATCTCGGCTGCATGGATTTTACTTTCTTGTTTGGTAGAGATAATTTAAGATTCACTCCCATACAAAAGGACAGCGACTGCCATTGTTTTATAAAATTATAATTTTGTTTGTTTATGGGCTTTGTTATTCAATGTTATGTTTATTGTGCCACAAATAGCCTGAAACTGATGAGTTTTATGTTCAATATCTTTATCATATCCATAGCTGATATCACATCCTAAACATTTAAAGTGCGACACTTGTTCAATAATTTCGTCTCCAATTATTATTTTTGCACGCAGAGTGTTTCTTCCACAAAATGTCATTACTTTTGTTTCACTTACTGAAATTTTAAAATATAATCGCTACATGTTGCATTTAGTTTTCGAGCAGACAATTGTAACATATCATCATCTTGGTGAAGTAAGACTAAATCATCGGCGAAAATTAAGTTATTAACACTTGTCTTATTGTTCAGTCTAATAAGGCCTTTGTCTGTTATAATTATCCATTGTTTCATAATGTCGTTTATATATATATATATATATATATTAAAAAGTGTGGGCGATAGACAACACCCTTGTCTAACTCCTGAAAACATTTAACATATATCTGCTTGTAGGCCTAATGAAATTGTAAATATAGGATATCTCCCCACATCATGGAAAGAGTGTAAACGTCTGGTTAGGTAGGTCCATATATAACTTTTGTCATAAATAAATAAGAAATGGAAGTTACTAATTATTGGTACCATCTTGTCTTGTATTCAGGATTATTTCCCCTAGTTATACGACATAACCTAAGAAAAATGTTTCTATCATTGACACTTCCGTACACAATTCAGTCATTTGGCGGGTGAAAGTAACACCACGGTTCCGCCAATAGACGGGGTCGGCGGAGTAATATCTTAACTAAGTTTGTTTACAGTACAACTGGAACTTAGCTGGGATACAGTACAGCAGGTAATGAATATTGGATGTTGGGACAATCACGGGATTTCAGACAAGATTAATGTAAATTCGAAAATTAATTTGGAATGGAATCCTGAAACCAAAATAAGAAGAGGAAACCAACAGGCGTAATCGATGGACGGCATCAGGAGAGGTATGAAGAGAATGGAATTAGCAGAAGAAAATGCGAAAGTAATAAAATATAATCGTAATACGAATGAGAAACTAATTGTCTTTATCGAACGCGTAGCTTCATATTCGTGCAGACATAAGCTGTCCATACATCCCTAACCTGAGCTAATATTTTCCAATCAACCGCTGTATAATCCACTTCCTTAAAATCATGGTTCATGTTATTCTCCTACCTCATTCTTGGTCTACCAACTGAACGTTTTCCCACTGGGTTTTATTATAAAGAAGCTTTCAATCAGGTATTTTATTCCCCATTCTTGACACTTGTCCTACCCATTGCAGTCTTCGAGATTTAACTGTTTTTACACCTGGCTTCCTATAAAGATCATATGGTTCAATGTTAAGTAGTCTTCTCAATTCACCTTTCTGTTCGTCTCTCTTTTATAAAAGAAAATTCATATGAACTTCCACCCAACTTATTGTCCCTGCCACCTCATTGCTGACTTACTTACTGGTCATTTTCTCCATGTTTCTCCTATAGCCTAATGAATTTGTATGAGCTTCAACAATTCATCCTACGTGTCCTGCCCATCGCAGTCCACGAGACGTCTCTCCATAATGGCTATGCAGCTCAACTGTTACTCAGTTTTCTATATTCCCCTCACTGATAATTTCTCTCTTTGTGCAAAAATCTTGCTAAGAACTTTATTCTCAAATACCAGTACACGTAATATTCTCTCCTCCTTTAAACTTATAATTTACATTCATATGTTGTAACTGGGATAATAATAGTTATATATATAGAGGAGCCAGCCATCATAGACATTATAGAAAATAAAATATTACAGTTGTATGGCCATGTCAAAAGAATGCCAGAGCAAAGATTGCCCAAAATTGTTATGGAATGGATCCCAATAGAAAGGAGGAAGAGAGTAAGACCGAAGAAAACTTGGATAGAAGAGGTACAAGCAGCTATGAATATCAGAGGATTGGAGGAAGATCAATGGATGGACTGAGGAGAATGGCGTTAGGTTTCCTGAAGACGGCGCCAGGTGCCATGATACCGGATGATGATAATATACATATATATTTAATTTATATTTTTTTAAGAAGTTGAGAGGACAAAAGTCTCTTTAATACATAATAGCATACATTTCCAGAATTGAGCCTATGTAAAATTCTTTGTGCATCTCATCCTTATCCTTTTTTCCAATTGATTCTTAAAATTATTTGAACTCACTCACTTTCTTTTTAATTTTTTTTTTCATTTGTCATTAACTGAACATTTACATTTTACAACACATTCATCAACTGTCACAACATCGCAGTAATATAACTCCGCCTACAGAGCGCCATAACCTAAGAAGTGGGTTGTAATTCCGTCAGTTCAGGAGAAGAAAGGAGGGATGTCTAAGACATTGTTAATATATTGAAAAATACGACTAATAATAATAGTAAAAATAATAATAATAGTTTAATAACTTACTGGGGTATATCGAACCCGTGGGTTCCAGGCCGCGCAGAGATACGTTCTACATACATCCCTTACCTGAACTAATGTTTTACAATCATCCCCGACCTCATTCGTGGCCAACTCTGGTTACCCTAAAAGAACCTTCCATGCCCCTCTTTTATTCCTTACTCATGCCACAAAACCTGCTCATCGCAATCTGTGAGACTTAACACTTCTTATTCTATGTGCTTTATTATAAAGATCTTCACAGTTATATTTTTTCTCCATTCACATGTCTGTTCATCTCTCTATATTCCAAAAATGTTCCTTAAACTTTATTCTCAAATACACCTCATCTTTTATTCTCCCTTAAAATAAGAGTCCACGTATCGCATCCATAAAATATAACTGGAAAAATAACAGTTTTATATATTTTCAGTTTAACCTTTTTTTAACGAAGTTGGAACGACCTGAGTCCCTGTAATATATAATAGCATACATTTCCTGAATTAACACTTGTTTAATTTATTTGTGCATCTCATTCCTATTTCTAATTATTGTTCCAAGGTAAGTATTTGAAGTCAACCACTTTCTCAAAATTTCCCTCATTTGTTATTAATTGTCTGTTGCTGTTTATTGTACCATTATACAGGGCTTTTCAGAAAGAAGAAACAGACTTCAAACATTTATTTCTTCCAAACTATAAAAAATAGAAACACAATTACAACGCTCCTGAAAAGAGAAAATTTGTTGCATGTCATGTTGAATGTATTAAAATGGCGACACAACAGAAAGTTGGACTGGAAGAGAAGCAGAATATCAACTTCATTACCGGTAGCCTCCCAGGTCACCAGACCTAACCCCGTGTGATTTTTATCTGTGGGGTTACGTAAAAGACCGTGTTTTTATCCCTCCCCAAAGTGCCTGACACTCTTGAAAATCTGGGACATCGATTTGTTGAAGCTGTGTATTCGATAACTAGAGAGCAGCTGATACGTGTGTTGCAAGAAATGTGCCACCATTTCGATATTTGGCGTGTAAACACATGGTGCTCAAATTGGATGCATAAAATACTGAAATTTGAACTTTTCTCCTTCCAGGAACGTTGGAATTGTGTTTATATTTTTTGTAGTTTGGAAGAAATATATGTTTGAAATCTGTTCCTTCTTTCTGAATAGCCCTGTATAATATATTCCTATCTGTGATATTGATATCAATAATACTAATAATAATAATAATAATAATAATAATAATAATAATAATAAAATGAACAGTATAGAAAATAACTTTATTATTACCAGGTAATTTTTAACACTTCTTCACACCCGACTCTTGAAAAGTAATTATTTACTAACTTTATAACGACAATTATTAAACATGCTGTAACATTCCAAGCAAAGTTTGATTAATGTCAAGAGGAGCACAATTCCAGGCATAACTAATTATTTGATAACATGATTTTAGTTATAACATTTTATACGAGCTCTTAATATCTATTTATACTTCATTAGTAAAACCGATTGTTTGAAATAATGAATTGTAACAGAATCCAGACGGGACATGAGAGTGAATGCTACAGCTATTTCTTCAGAGACGCGAGACCCGGTTTCTGCAACTTCTGTACACAGGGGAAAATAATATGCCACAAGAAAAATACTCTCCTTCGTATAATTTCAACTCAGATAAATTTATATTGATTTAAGATATATATGTGTTTTTTCCACAAACATCTATATATATATTACTAACCATATAGTGCTCCATTTTTTTTTACCAATGCAGCAGGTTGTCATCTATGACTTTTTTTGTATTCGCTCATGAATTGTAGAGTAGAACTGTAGCCCAATATATCGTATTAACCTATTCGCCTCGAAAGACGAGATTTAAATGTGCCTGTTATGGTCGATTGTTTCCTTACCAAAGGAAAGTCGATTAATTGTATAAGAAAATCTACAATATTTTGTATGCACCTTGAAAAGGCGTTTCTTAGTTCAACAAGTCGGTCCTGATTAACTAGTGATTATCATAGTCGTCTCAGGTTTCGAGTTTCGCAGGTGCAATTCTGACTTAGGTGAATGGATTTTTAGGGACATAAAATTCCTGAATACATCATTCATGGAAAATGAAATGAGCCATGGATCCCGTACCATAGACGTACAGCTCGTAAAACATCCTAAAACCCCAAAAATAAAATAAAATAAAATAAAACAAAATAGAATAAAATGAAACAAAATAAAATAAAATAAAATAAAATAAAATAAAATAAAATAAAATAGAGATACCTCCGTGTCAGGCCATTGACGCCTGGATCTGAATTGGACGCTAATTATCCCAGTTGTATCCTATTTTGTTTGAGTTTACTGTTTTCAATATAGAGATCTTAGCTTTCTCTTACTTTCTCGACTTCAATAAAATAAATTATTGATATTTAAATCTTAAGCAAAGGATTAAGAAGGGTGCCTGGAAGACAGAGTTAAGTTTCCCCGATGACATTATGGGTGATTAATAATAATGAAGCACCAGGAGAGACCTTAAACCTGAACTTAGTTCACATGCAGACCATGAGCGACCGTAGGAACAAAAAATGGCAGTGCTCTGACCGGGAATCCAACCCGAGGCCTCATGAACTGCAGTCAGAACCTCTGAGCACTAGCTCATAGCGCTGGTCACCATACATACGTAATTGTATTTAAACACTACAATAACACAGAACACGTATTTTCTTATAATTGTTTAATTGTAACGGTTTGAATTCAACATTATTTCACATATCTATCATTAGAGATCTAACTTTAAAATCTATACTAATTCCGAGCTGAGATCCAGTTGTGATGTAAACAGAGCAGATGTATGACTGAATTTTCATTGGTCGAATGATGATTTTACGTTTGAGCGAGCAAGAAAATACAGTTTGTAGCAATTTAAGTAAAGAAAATAAAAATATGTAATGCGTAGCACATGTCTACGTAGGAGTCTCTTAAAATACATGTTTATAATTTTAATAGGTAAAATATGCATCGTTTTATTCCTACGCATCAACAATGCAGATTACGTTGGAATTTCAGTTGTTTCAAAATGGCCGCTTCTCAAGAATTCCTAAAATATTGGAAAGGAAAGCTTTAGAAAAGTCGGAGGAAATCAAAGTATTTTGAATATTTTGAAAGCGGTTAGTGAAAAATATCCCACTATAGTCTTTGAGGATTTGGTGATAATAACAGAATTTGCAGGTGAGTCCGCAGGGAACATACATTCTGCTCGCAATGGAATTATATATAAAGGATATCGACATCATGGAAAAAGCATAGCTCTAAATGTCCGATTAGGTACGTTCATATATAATGTTTTTGTCATAAAATAAATAAGAAATGGAAGTTCCTATTTATTGGTACCATCTTACTTTGTATCCAGTCCAGTAAAATACGATGTTGCCTGGGAAAATGTTTCTATCGGTGACAGTTCCGTACACAATTCGTTCATATGGTGAGTAACAGTAGCAACACAGTTCTCTCAGTAGACCGAGTCGGAGCAGTAATAACTTAAACAAGTTTTTTATAAAACAACTGGAACTTAGCTCGAAATTAGTACAGGTCTTGTGTGTGTTTTTATTTCATTGTGTGTTTATTTATATAATGTAGACTTAGTTATATTATGAAATGGCGAACAAGTTAAAATAGGAACTTTTAATGTCATTACAAACAGGAATTTGACTTTAGCATCGAGGAAAAAACCAGGGGAAAACCTCATTCAAATTGGTCTGCATTGGGATTTGAATTCGGAATCTATCAAATATGAATCCCAAAATTTACCGCTTGAGCCACCTCGCTCTATATCCACATGTAAAACAAAATACATAACCTCACATTCCCCAGTCTTAATGGAGGTACGAGGGTACAATGTACATACAGAAAACAAAGATCATAAAGAGAAGAAATCAGAATTAAAAACAGAAGAAACACATTAAAAACAAAATACTGTTACAGTTCATAGCCTACTGCCTCAGTACAACAACTAGACATAAAATATATGATCATACTAGAAATACATTATAAAATGGACAGTTAATAAAAATGTTTGACATTTTGAAGAAGTGTCGGAATTCAAATGTATAAGAACAATAATTACAAACAGGAAATATGCGAAGAAACATATTAACATAGGCTAAATTCTGTAAATGCATCCAATTGCAATCACAGGGACTCACTAAATTCACAAAAAAAATATCTTAGGCAAAACATATATAGTCCCTAAAATAATTATTCTCTGAGTTATATGAGAAACAGTGTTCTGTAGTGAGGTAGTTAGTTTATAAGAAATATTTGCACCCAATAGGAATTCCATGACGATGCTGATGGGGGTATTTGTGTTTTTCAAGTCCCCAGAAACTAAACTAGCAATTATATAGTTACATAGTTATTGTTGGCTCGCCCTTGCTTGGAAAATCTTGCCGAGAAACCAAACAAAGAAGGAAAGTAGAAGAAAATATCATATAGCATCAATGTTGGAAGAGGCATTTTACTTTTGAACATTAGAAATGGTAGAAGAGAGATCAACTGGTAAGGAGGAACACTTCAGCCGTAGAAAAGGTGACTCTCACACGGAAAAAAAGTTTAAACAAATCAACAAGTTCAATCAGTGTTACGTCATAATTAGTAATCAACGAAATTCTTTAAAAGCTGAATTAATATTAGTGTCGCAAATAAAATCTAGGGGAGAAAGGACCAACAATTTTGCCTGGATACCTCGTCTCACAAGCACGTGACCTAAATCCAGTTATGTGGCTCTGTTTCTAGTCCTTTGCGGAACCTTTGCGAAGGAACATATACTTCCGATTTGTACGTCCTAAATAACCCACATACTGCGGCAGGGTTTGTTCCCGTGAACTTTAGAACCAGAGGCGAGCATGATAAGCTCTAGTCTAGCAAGATCGATTTCAGCGCTTAAGAAGAAGGGAAATATAAAAATACTCTAATCGTATGCATATTACACTCTCAATGCCATATTATCGGAAATTTTAACATAATATCACTTTTTTTGAAACGTAAAACTGTTCTTAAGAATATTTGAACCTGAGGAAACTTCGATGTTTTTATTATTAATTTCATACACCTGAGTGATGGATAAACCATATTTGAAGAGAAAAATTATACGCTCAGACTTGTAATTTGGTATCTAAATGGATATGGGCCTTTTCCCCTACGCCCCAAAAATTTTATTAAAAACAGATAGATTTCACAATAGTAAATTAATGTGCGAGGATGGGCATTGGTTTTACATAAGCGACGAAATGATTAATAACCGAGCGATACCAAGGTTTTTAATTTCCGAAATTCTGTAAAACACTACAAACATGTTGTGTCCATATATTTTGCACAATGGTCCGATTGAGGGTCTTTCCACTTTTCAGCGGTTGCCCTTTTACCAGCCGGCTGCTGGCCCTTCACATCCACATGTGTCAATCACAGAGGTAGATGATCAACAGCCAGTGTAGGGGTGACATGTGGTTAGCATGTCGAGTCCCCCAGTCGTTATAGCTGGTTCCTCAACCTGGAGCCGCTACTTATTGTAGCTACCCAATTGCCTCACGATGCTGGGTGGGCACCGGTCCCATACTGGCCGAAAATACCATGAGAAAATTTCTTCCCCCATGGAGACTCGAACCAGCGCAAGTCCCGTAGCTCTGCGCCAAGGCTTCCTACCTTAACCGCTCGGATACGGCGCGGGACGCACAATGGTGTCATTATAATAATAAAGAATAGTAAAATAATAACATATTTGTTGGAAACATATTCGTTCAATATAAACAACTGAAAAATCAGTCCAAGGCTTATATGAAGAAACTAAAGTAGTGATAAGAACTGATGGAAAAAGGTCAGAAGAAATTTTAATAAATCAAGGAGTTAGACAATGGTGTAGTCTATCGCCCACTCTTTTTAATATGTCCCGGTATATATATATATATATATATATCGACGACATTATGAAACAATGGAAAATTATAATGGACAAAGGCCTTAGATTGAACAATAACTTACGTATTAATAACTTAATTTTCGCCGATGATTTAGTCTTACTGCACCAAAATGAAGATCTGTTACAATTGGCTGCTTACAAACTAAATGCAATATGTAGCGATTATAATTTAAAATTTCAATAAGTTAAACAGAAGTAATGTCATTTTGTGGAAAAAATACTCTGCGTACAAAAATAGTAATTAGAGACGAAATTATTGAACAAGTATCCCACTTTAAATATTTAGGATGTGACATAAGCTATGGGTATGATAAAGATATTGAACACAAAACATCAGTTTCAAGCTATTTGCGGTACAATAAATGGAACATTGAATAATAAAGCCCATAAACAAACAAAATTAAAATTTCATAAAACAATGGCTGTCCCTGTCCTTTTGTATGGGAGTGAATCTTGGATTACCACTACCAAACAAGAAAGTAAAATCCATGCAGCCGAGATGAAATTTTTAAGAAGTGTAAAAGGCTGCACTAGAATGGACCAGATAAGAAACGAGGATATCCGTGAAGAACTGCAGATATACTCCATAAAAGAAAATATATTTAACAACAAGATACAGTGGAAAGAACATGTAGAAAGAATGGAAGAAAGTAGATTACCAAATAAAATCTTCCATCATTTTCCAAGAGGAAGAAGAGATGTCGGACGTCCTCGGAAGAGATGGTCTTAGATATATTAGTGAAGACGGAACAGGCAACTCTTGCCTAAACCAGGAAGTGAAGAAGATAAACAACTGACTGTCGTTAGAAGTCTGACCAATGTATATACGATAAATGCCGAAAATAATTTAGTTGAGACTACAGAAGGCCGTGACATCAATTAGGTATAAAATGGCGGCAAGTGTGAATTTATTGTTTGTATTGTTTCAAAAAATCTCAGTTCATTTAAAATGCAGATATTGTTTGGTATAATGTAAATTCACACTACATTTTGGATATGTTTTTCTATATATTTACATTGTACGTAGTATAGAAAAACGGCAGTGATTTTACTTCTCGCCCAAGTGTTTAATTTGTAATATTACAGTACAGTTATTTATAGGTTGGTAACCTAGAAATGTTGGAAACTGAACTTTCGATCATGGTCGTCATTCCTGTAAGTACGACAGAAAGCATTATCGTGCCAATAGTGATTGAAAAAATGCCCTTTGATGCTACTGTTGATGTAATAACGGTATCGTAACGTAGCAACGTCACTAAATGTGAAAATGCAAACTATTTTTACAAATTAATTGTTAAAATATATTATTTGACAGGTTGAATTCAGAAATGTTTCATCAATCAATATATACCGTGGAAATGTATATATAGACCTTCCTCTATCAGGTAAATATTCGATACCATCTTTAAATGAGGGTACAAGGAAAAATCCAGGCAAGTTACTTTTACGCCACTAGAGAAATGCCTTTTCATTGAGGCGATTAGAAACAAAGGGGTGTAAGTGATTTTTTCTCTTCCAAACAGGAAGTGTGTAAAGGCATTAATGTTCTTTGGAGTTACCTGGGAGTAAATACGCATCACCCGCAGTTATCATTTTGAATTACCAATCATTTTCTTATACAACTTCAACTTTAAAACTGTTTTCTCAAAACTGCAAACCCTGCTCTTTTGCTTTTAACTTCTTCTATTATACAACGTACCTATTTTTTAAATACGTGTCAAATTTGGAAGACAAGCCCAAGATTATACATTTTTTTTAATCTTTCGTACTCCTAAAATATAGTACTTTACATTTAGTTCTAATGGAAACTTATACTCTATTTCGACAACACTTACTCACTGGCACTACCGAACTCATAGGTTCATGGCCGCGCGGACGTAAGCTTTCCATACATTCCTATCCTGAGATAATGCTTTCCAATCATTCCCTGTATAATCTACTTCTCTCAAATCAAAGTTAAAGTTATTCTCCAACCTCATTCATGGTATACCACCTGGGCGTTTTCCTTCTGGTTTTCCTAGAAGAAGCATCTATTTCGACAATAATGTGACTAACCTGGTACTTTTCTGTCCCTCAAATATATATTAATACATCACGTGACACACTATATATACATTTGAAAGCTAACTCATTACAAATCAAAATAAATTTAAATCTAAATTTGCATCTACCTGTTTTCATTCTCATAGATAACTTATTCTTCCATTCTGTTTTTAAAAGTGAATATCCCCGTTCTTTAAAATAAAATTTCTTGCCGCGAGAGGCTTGCAAGAGAATAATTGATCTATTAATTGTCTGCCTCTTGTGTCATTTATAGAGGTGGGTAAATATAGGCCTACTAGTCTGGATCACGTGATCTTGGAGACTACAATCGCCTTCTTTAACTAAGTGGCTTTTATTTTTTCTAGTGTTTCTAGGTCAGTCACTGTTAGATGTTGTCTGATTACTTTTATCCCGTAAGTTAATATTGTGATTATTTTGGTTCCCAATAGTGTCATTGCCGTTTCTCTGCTCAGAGATGTGATATTGTTTGTATCGTGTATCGCTCCCACTACCTGTGTTGTGATGTGCTTTGTGTAGCATTTTGCACTTTGTTGCAATCTCATGTCTAGATATTTGTAGTCCGATAAAAATTTTCAATGCTCTGTCCTGTACGAAGATTTGTGCTATTTCCCGTATTCTTCCGCCGTTTGTGAAAATAATCATTTCGGTCTTTTCTACATTTATTTCAAATTTATTTTTCATTGTACCATTCTTCCATAATATTCATTGTTTCCTGTAATTTTGTAAGATCTTTTGACCCTATGACTATGTCGTCCGCATATGCGTACGAGATTACTCCCTCCCATTGTGTTCTTTTTTCAAAACAGGTGAACGTTACCATATCTAACTGTGCACAAAGAGGACAAAATCATTAAACCAATATGCAAAGCACAAATAGTAAAACCTTATATTAATGTTAATGCTCATTTGGCTGCTATTAGAATAATAAAATAAGTGTGTAAAGTGATCCCACTACAGGCCATAGACGACACTATAAACAGTATATGGTTGGTATGTGGTCAGGATGTCTTCTAATTCTTATAGTCGCTATTTGTTACAGCTGCCCAAATGCATCGCGATCCTGGGTAGACACCGATCTCCTAACTGACTGACTCACTGACTCTATCGAGCTCGAAAGTTTATGATCGAGCGGACATAAGCTCTCAATACATCCCTATTCTGAGCTAATGTCTTCCAATCATCCACTGTTTAATTTACTTCCCTCAAATCATTCTTGGTCTCTCAACTGGGCGTTTCCCTATGGACACGGATCTCCTACTGACCAATATTCCATGAGAAAATTCGTTCTCCAATGGGACTTGTGGACATCTGCCAAGACATGATACATCAGGTCGTTGGACTTTTCTATTCCTGTATTAATTATTGTATGCAAATTTCCGGATTAATGATTTTCTTCCGCCTATTGTTTGCTTTGTTCATTAACTCCAGGTTATCTACTTATTTATAATATCGATCTTACTGATTTTTCTCCTTTAATAATTCTCTATGTTTTGCAAGTTAATACATGACACTCATTTGTTCTCAGACTACAATATTATACACTACATAAGTTAGTTATTTCGGTAGATCAACATAATGTTTTAGGTCTAGTTTAATGTAAAAGTTAACACAACAAATTTCATAGAATATCATCAAACCTCTTGAAAGAAGTGAGTATGTAAAGGCATCAAGTTATCTGGTGGAAAGCACTCATCACCCGAAGTTATATATTTGTGATCGTGTAAAGCGATCCTATTACAGGTCTCAGAGAGCTATTGAAAAAGTAGGAGATTATGGCTGACGCCTCTTTAGACAATTGGAGACTATTTATCTCCGAGTTTTCTGTACTGCGTGATGGACATTTTTAGTTAAAGAAAAATATCTGGTTCTCATTGATTTTAGAGGCTGTGTAGAACCCAGTGATATGATCTTTCTTCTACTTCGGCTTTCCCCCACTTATAGGTTTGCCGTCTTCAGTTTCCATTTATCTCTATCATTGCAATCTCCCTCTTCCAAATTCTTATCACCTATTATAGTTCTGGCGTAGGTTTTCCATTTCAATCTTGCCTGCCACGTTTATTTCTTCCAGGGTGTGACCATTGATATATATTTTTTGGCCGTCTTTCATTTTCCATTCATTGTACATGGCCATACCATTTAAGCGTTTGATTTTCAATCCTCTTAACAACAGATGTGGTGACATTCATTTCTCTCCAAAGGAATTCATTTCTTATTTGTTTCCTGTCTTGTATTTTCGAGGCTGACATGATCCTACCCCAATTTTTGGTCAAGTGGTAAAAACCCTGACCGCATCTCGAATAGAACTCGTGACCTCCCGGCTTGTAGTCTATTGCCTTAGCAAATTATTCAACGTGTTTCCAACTTTTTTCGGAATATATTAATTAATTTTTCCTGTTCTAGCTTATGTTGATAGTCTTATTTAAAACACTAGTTCATCCTCTTTTTGTTTATTTCATTTATTGATTCATTTATTGCACCACAATTGGACTTCGTTACTTTTGTGCTGGGCGGATGAAAAGAAATGTGATCCAAAAATAAGCATTAAATAGGTACGTGATAATTTGCTTAGCTGAGTCTTCAGTTAAGACTCCGGTGCACACGAATATAGCTAAGAACACAGCACAATATAACAAACGCATATCATACCCAAAGTTAAGTAAGAAAGAGGAAATGTTTTCTTAATAACAATCCTAAAAAATATCTAGGAACATCAGGGATTTCATGACCTTGACGATAGTGGGAGTGTTTCGAGCTAAATCAGAAGTACCATGGCAGGGCTACCTTTATAGGACAAACCTTGGGCGAAAAACAAAATAATTAATTAATCTCGAAGAACGTGTCAAACTGCATCAATATGAAGAGAAAATTTTACTTTCTAACGAAAGATGGCAGAAGAGAGATCAATGGGCAGGAGGAAAATGTCAGCGGTACAAAAGATAATCTTCTACGAGATATAACTTTGAATAAACACTAGTCTTCCAAGTTGCGGTTTGAATGTTAGAACCCACTCCAAAAATAGTCCGATGAAAGAAGCTAGACTATGTATAGTTGGGTAAAACTTAGTTTAGAAGGCTAAAATATTCATTCAGTGTGATGTTACTATTTCTATATAACGGCGTTCTTTACCATCTAAGACCATTAGAGCACAATTCAAATCTGAGCGATAAAGGATGAACATATTTTGCTCCCAGTTATATTTCGTCAAACGTGAGGTTATTTTACGTTCCGTAAATATATTCACAGTACCGAAGTATATGGTGACTTTTCGACGGAACCGGTGCTCAGTTATTTTGCGTCCTGTACATCCACAGGCGAGTTTTATCTCGTGACTCTGGAAGGCAGATGGACGCATGGTAACCGTTGGTCCACCAAGATTCTCTGCGACGTTCAAGAAGAAAAGGAAGTAAACATAGGACACAGTGAATATATATTATATATTTGTTATATTTGCATAAATATTTCATACTAACTCAGTGGCATTATTGAACCCGTAGGTTCATGGCCGCACGGACATAAGATCTCCATACATCCCCACCCAGAAATTAATGTTTTCCAATTATTCCCTGTTGTAATCAGCTTCCCTGAAATTATTTTTAATGTCATTCTCCCACCTATTTCTTGGTCTACAACTGGATGTTTTCCTTCTGATTTTCCTATAAAAAGCTTCCACGTGTGTCTTTCGTTCCCCACTCCTGACACATGTTCTGCCATCCCAGTCATCGAGACCTAACTGTTCTTATTAACTCTGGCTACCTATAAAGAGCATGTAGTTCACTGTTATGTAAGCTTCTCCATTCACCTTTCTGTTCATCTCTCTTTGGTCCAAAAAATATCTAAGAACTTCCATTCAATGTCAAATTAACAAAATTTTAACTTAGTGTCACATGCTTATGAATGTCCATCCATCCATATTAATTCTGCCCGAGGGCAGGTCCTTCACTACTATCATAGCATTTTCATGCTATGCTTGCAGCTGTACTAGGGGATTGTAGGTGTGGTAGCTTCCCGTTGCTTTCCACCCCGGTGAAGGATGATGATGATGATGATGGCCATATGATTTCGGGGACCGTTTGGGCTTTAAAGTTTTCCTGATATTTGTCTTAAAGGTGGGGAAAAACCCCGATAAAAACCTCACTCAGAAAAACTGCCCCGACCGGGGATCGAACTCGGGCCCGCTGCGTGACAAGGCAGCACATTACCTCGAGACCACAGCGGTGGACTTTATGAAGATAAAGCTGTGATTTGGGAATTTTTAAACAAGGGATTGCACGAGAAAACTAATGTAATTTGTTGTTTTATTCGATATGGAACTTATGCGCTACGTATAGTTAATATATATTTCTATTTGATTGGCGTGGTTTAACCTCACACTTTGTTGGTACTTTTACGCACCACTCGCCACTCGGGACTCACAGTCGCATCACTTGTCCGGGGAGGAATTTTAACACATACTTGTTTAACCAAATAGGACATGTTGGTCCTCAACGAGTGATCAGCTCAATGTCAAGACCTCCTCCAAGACAACACAATATTAAGACGAACACGCCAACCACACACACATTCATACTAAACATGGCGAATACGATAATGATGACCAGATGATGTTCGGGAACCATTTTGGCCCTAGGTACAAAAATAAAATATACTTTTAAAATAATTAACTATTATCGTACACAGTACAAACAACTATAATAATAATAATTTACAAAGAAGAAAAATTTCATAAAACATTTGTTGAAAAACAAAAATTATGCAATAACTTAGGAGCACGTTACTAAGCAACGCCACTGAATGTGACATTGAAAAATATTTTTAATAAATTGAGTATTAATATTTCACAAATTGAATTCAAAACTGTTTTATCTATAAGTTTATACTGCTAAGAATATCAGACAGATCACTGACAAAGGCTTTTCTTCTATCAGGTAAATATAATACATTTTCAGATACCATATTTATCATCGTTTAAATGGCTCATTCAATAAAGTAACACATTTAACTCTAAACTTACAAATACATATTATTTTACCTTATTTTAGATAACATTTTGTTTTTATGCTTTAAAAATAAGCCATTCTTTCTTTAAACTAAATTAAACTCGTGGAGTTATAATTCTGCAAGGCACTTGGTGTAACAGCCGCAGTTCACTGCCATTTTAGAGAGGTAGACTTTATAGCTATGTGTGATAAGTGTTCAACCGTCGGATTCCCAAAATGTTATACACGGTACATACTACAACTGAAATTCCTCACAATTCTAGATGCACACCGTTCCACACTAGCCGACATTCGGTGAGTAAATTTCTTCCACACAGGGACTCGAACCAGGGCATGTTCGGTAGCTCTGCGACAAGGCGTAATGTATAGGACGCTGCTTTCTTCATTTTCAACATTATCATTATATAAACATTACCGCACCAACAACACTCTTCCATCCATTGCTTCTTTTTTTTATAAACTCTAGGTTATGTCCATCCATAGTAATTCTGCTCGAGGGCAGGTCTTTCACTGCAATCATATTAGCATTTTTCACGATATTCGGAACATTTCAAAAATGTTATTAAGAATAAAATAAATCAAGTTTTGCCAAACATACACTCGAAACAATTCATCGATTTGAAAAAAATCGATAACTCTATGTCAGTACTACGCAAAGAGTAAACAGGAACAGGATCAGCATCCTTGAGGACATAGAGATTCTGAAAAGAAGCAAGGAATGAAGACCTGCTCAACGAGAACATAACAGCAGACATAAATCCATTATACAACCTATACAACACCATCAGCCATCAGTTCCAGTTAAAACGCAGAAGATGAAACATTTTTTTCGAAAGGCCTCCATATTAGAATAACTTGAAGAAGTTTAATAACTTAGTTGAGGACGACCGACTTACCAGGTAAAAACATACATAATTAACATCTTATTACATAACCTCAACGGTGCTTTAACATACATGTTGATATTCCTAAGCATTTTAAATACAACTCACCATGGTTCTCAGCGGGATTAGAACCTTCGACGTCTGATCTACTCCTTTAAAGGTCTTGGCTAATTAGCCACGTTGGAAAACTAATATTTTCATTAGCCTTATATGTTATAGTTCTGTTTTCGGAAAATTAAAAATAAATTTAAATTTTTTTCACGAAATATCATATATTCCTAGTACCTATTGGAAAATGACTAAATATAAAAAAGCAAAGGATGTCCAGAAATATATATAAATTCGTGACGTAACTAATGCGTCATTTCCATTGTTTGTCCTCGACATTCGTATGTTGTATTTATAAAGCAGAAAGAACAATTTTTAAATTTTATTTTCTAAATGGAGAAATATAAAAATCTAACTGATATGTGACTTAATAACCAATGTTAAACAGAAATCTGAAGTTCGTATGTGTTATTACAGTTTTTTTTTTCAATTTTCGACCAATGTTTGTTAATATGAAGAAATCCTCACACTTATTTACTTACTCACTGGCACTATCGAATCCATCGGTTCATGGCCGCGCGGACATAAAGTCTCCATACATCCCTATCCTGAGCTAATGCTTTCCAATCATTCCCTGTATAATCCACTTCCTTCAAATCATAGTTAATGTTGTTCTCCCACCGCATTCTTGGTCTACCAACTGGGCGTTTTCCCTCTGGCTTTCCTACAAGAAGCTTCCATGCACGTCTTTCATACCCCATACGCGCAACGTGTCTTGTCGATCGCAGTGTACGAGACTTAACTGTTCTTATTATATCTGGCTTCCTATAAAGACCATGTAGTTCATTGTTAATAGTCTTCTCCATTCACCTGACTGTTCATCTCTCTTTGGTCCAAAAAAATTCCTAAGTACTTTATTCTCAAATACTCGTAATCTCTTTTCCTCCCTTAAAGTAAGAGTCCATGTTTCGCACCCTTATAATATAACAGGTACAATAATAGTTTTGTATATATTTTCAGTTTAACGTTTTTGAAAGGAATTGGGACATCAAGAGTCTCTGCAATGCATAATAGCACGCATTTCCACAATTGAGCCTACGTTTAAGTTCTTTGTGCATCTCATTTATATTTGTGATTGTTGTTTCTAGGTATTTGAAATCAGCCACTTCCTCAGAATCTCCCTCATTTGCCATTAGCTGTCCATTTCCATTATATAATGTATTCTACGTAAGTACTTATATATTATAAATTTCACTATTTTCTATAAGCTTTTAGAAGCAACTTAAACGAATTATTTATTAACCGAATTAATATGTAAAATACATTTTGACTTTTCCACGTTTAGGAATTTGTTGCAAGTGTATTGGCATGTCTGGGAATGTACATTACAGCCCTACCTATCGGTAATTTACTACATACAACTTCTCGCATGCGCATTATCACTATGCTATGCATTGTCATGTCCTGGCTTCCCTCTATCGTAGCGTTGGGCCCAACCAGTTCATTTGGAAAAGTAGTTCGTTCACTCGCACTCACTTTTGTGAACCATTCAATTGAACTAGTTCGTTCACAAAATTTAGCGAAGCCCTTCTTCATTCAATCGCAAAAAAAAAAAAACTTCCATTTCTGCATATTGAAAAAACTTTACCGTATCACCAACAGATGGCATAGCTATGTCCATTCGAAACCCGCACGGATTCTCCAGGAAGAGACGAATCTGTGTGACTTGACATTAACCTATGGTAGCTGTAAATTTTATTTAAAGATAAACATAAATAATACCAACCAAATTAATGTAAATTCTGCTCAAATTTATTTGAGTATGAACAATTCTAACAAGACTGCTACCATGTTTTTGTTTATTTTATAATTATTTATACCTCCTTGTTTTTATTTTTGTTATAACTGTATTATATGCGTAATATTTCTTTAAATACAAAGATACAAAATCGTACTATTGACAATTACTTGATGTTAAATCTTTACAAAATATAAAGAGAGTGAGCACAATAAAAGCTCCTTATTCGCGGGGGATATGTTCCGCAAATATGGAATGATAATTTGTATGGTGATATGTTCCAAGGTTCCAAAATACAATAAAATGATAAAAATAAAATTAATTTATTGAGAGATTTTGAGCAATTGCCAATTTTAGGGAAGGGCTTAAAGAACTTAGTAATTGTTTCCTGTTTTGCGCCTTTTAAAAGGTCTTGCAATTTAGATTGATATTCAGCCGTAGCATTAACAATTTTCCTTCTAAAAATAAGACTTATTTCCGTAGACGGATCAATTTTCATGAAGAAATAACAAGAACAATGATATACCGATCGTGGCGATGGAGGCATTTATCGAAGTACATATCAGCACGTGAAATACAACAGCTTTTAACAATGAACTTAAGGTTCGTTTTGTTATTTATTTGTCCATTTGGTTTCAATCACTATTTGTAAGTAAAGGCCGCCTTGGCACCTGTCTGCAGTAAAAAAAAAAAAAAAAACATCTGATGGTTAATAAAGAGCGTGTTCTAAGGCTGGACATTAGCGTTGTGCCCAACTAGTTCATTTCGAGAAATAGTTCGTTCACTCGCAAAAAAAACAAAAAGAAAAAACAATATGGGTTGGAGGGGGAAGCACGAAGGCACGCGCATAGGGTGACTTGACGTTAACCAACCACATGGTAGCTGTGAATTTTAAAAATAAACATAAATAGTTCTGTAAATTCTATTTTAATTTATTTGAGTATGAAAAATTCTAATATGACTGCTATCATCCTTTTGTTTATTTTATATATATTTATACCTCCTTTTTATTTATGTTATAACTGTATTATTTGCATAATTGAATTTATATACAGATTTTCAATGTTTACATATTTTATTTCAAGTTGTAAATGTTAATAAAAAAACAAAATCGTAACTCTATAATTTGAAAAAAAGTGGGGAGTATTTTAAAACTTTTGAGGAAGAAATATTTTATTTATTTAGCCCTCAGGGGTCCTCATCTAGGGGATATGTGGATGGCGACCACAAGGTGCCCAAGCTGTGCAAAACATTTCTTCCACTTACTCGTGTTTTGCACTCTTTTAACTTTACTATCTAACCTCTCTTGGTTAACTCTTGTTTTTTCGACCCCGACGCTATTAGGGCATCCGAGGGCTAGGGAGTCCTTCCTTTCTTCCATTTCTTCTTTCCTTTATTTTCTTTTCTTCTCCAGAAAGCCTGACCAGAGTTTATAAGATGACAGCCCCATCACTGGTCTTGCCTTCCTTTGGCCAGCAACCAATCGAAGGGACTATTATTATGCTTTCAAGTCTTATATGAGAATTTCCCATAAGGGAAAATTTTCTATAGGATCGTAACAGGCCTTGGCCTAATACTTGAAAGGAAGAAGATTTTATTTATATATGTGTTATTTACTCATATTATTTGCATAATAGTTCTTTAAAAATGAAGAAATATGCAAAATCGTACAACTGGCAATTACTTGATCTTAATCTTTAAAACCTCTAAACTAAAAATATAAAGAGGGTGAATACTGGGCAGGCCAACAAAATTTAGCCTTGTGTGTGCACTTTTACAGAATGGCTTCTAATTCGCGATCAAGAAAAAGTAGTGAAATTTGGGGTTTTCTTCGCCGATTTAGGCGATGGTAAAGCAAAGTGTAACTTTTGTTCTAAACACAGTTTCATTCAGGGGGCGGGATGCTTTTAAACTTGCACGGCATATTCGCCCTAAATGTTTAGCAAGGTAAGATTTTTACTAAATTTTGCAACAGCTTTTTGTAAACATAGTAAATTATGTTGTTTTAAAACTTGGATAAAATGGGATTTTTATTAAATACTTTCGGAATTCCAGTAAAAAAAATGTAAAGTGATTGTAATATTAGACTACATTAGATTTGTAGCATTAGTAATGCCGTAGTCAAAAGGAGTAATCCCTGAGTAATGCTGCGTATGAGTGATGACGTCAGCAAGAGCGGGAAGGTGCCGTAATTTACATGTACTGAATGAATGAGCGTGTCGAATGTTGAGAGTTTGAAGTACAACTGAATGTTTAAAGCCAGTTCACTCTGTCAAGGTAGTTCGTTCCTCTAATACACTTCACTCTTCCAAGATAGTTCGTTCTTTCATACCACTTCGTTCATCTAAAACACTTCACTCTTCTAAGATAGTTCGTTCTTTTATACCACTTCGTTCTTCCAAGGTAGTTCGTTCTTCTATGTAACTTCCCTCTTCTAAGATAGTTCGTTCTTTTATACCACTTTGTTCTTCCAAGGTAGTTCGTTCTTCTCAGACACTCACTGCGGTATGGATGACGTAGGAAAGAGGCGGGGACATGCAAGGTCGATGGGCGGAGAAATGTAGAGTAATCAACGCATGAGCGAAAGTTGATTTGGAGTGAGACATCTATGATCTAGAGCTTGAAATAAAAAGTAAATTTTAATTTTAAGTAGCAGTAGTGAACTCTGAACTGGCAGTTCACTAAAAGTGAGTAACTTTTTGACACTTCACAGTAATGAAGCGTTATTTTTTAAACGACTCACTCTCGAATTACCCATCACTACTCTATCGTGAATTAACGTTATTTGTAAACATCGGTAGAAGTAATTGCTGGTTTTAGTATTTCCATAAATAAAGGTGAGAAATTATTTTTTTATTTATTTGTAGGTAATATGTTTTATTCGTAATCAATATAAATGTTCATAAGATATTATATATTTTTTTGTTATTAACTATTTAATATACCTCATGCTATTTGAATTGAGGTTAGAGTTGGAAAGTGTTTAGTCATTGAAAGAAATGTTATTAATTCGAAATGAAATTTAAATTTATTTCAGATGTTTCTTACACGATCTGAATATGATAGAGGCGTCAACACATTTTCTCTCGAAGGAAGATTATTCCAAGTAAGTTAACCCTCAACTGGTAGGGTGAAATTTGTGTTACATAACTGGTAGGGTGGGGTCATTATGACCCTGATAATATACGAGGGCGGATCGGAAAGTAACGCACAATAATTTTTTTTCTGCCTTGGTATTGTAGCTAGAATGTTGAAATTTCACAGGGATATAGTTTGAAGTTTTCACTACAGATGGTATTTTTTTCTCAGGTGCACCTCTTGCGAGAGAAGCTTGAACTATGCAACAAAGATGGCGCGCATGCTACAGTCGTCCACCTGTGAGGGACGGATCGGATCGGAAAGTAACGCACAATATTTTTTTTAAAAAGTTTAATAGTAAAAAAAAAGGAAAAAAATCACAAATGAACTTACATCTTTTACCTACTTTTCGACATAGTCACCAACTTTCTCAACACATTTTTCCCATCGTGTTACCAGTTTCAATATGCCCTGTTCGTAGAAGTCCGTTTGGTTGGAGTGTAGCCATCTGCGCACTGCTGATGCCTGCTTTGTTTCGGGCGTGTAGTGGTACGCCCACGACTCATCACCTGTGACGATTCCTTCCAGAAAGTCATGTCCTTGTGCGGTGTACCGCGTTAAGTGGTCCAAGCTTGCCATCATTCGCTGGCCCATGTGGTCGTCTGTCAGGTTCTTAGGCACCCAGCGAGCACTAACTTTACGGAAGACATTGCTACGGTCCATACAATCATCCCCATACACGCCACGCATGTCCCTGTGAATTTCACTGGGTTTATGCCCTTTGGCCCACAAAAATCGAACAACACTTCTCTGTTCCTCACAGGTGGACGACTGTAGCATGCGCGCCATCTTTGTTGCATAGTTCAAGCTTCTCTCGCAAGAGGTGCACCTGAGAAAAAAATACCATCTGTAGTGAAAACTTCAAACTATATCTCTGTGAAATTTCAACATTCTAGCTGCAATACCAAGGCAGAAAAAAATTATTGTGCGTTACTTTCCGATCCGCCCTCGTAATAAAGGAAATGCATACATTTGGACTTTATTATTTGACTATATCTGACAAAATATATTAACCTAATAAATTACAACCTCTTCACACCTAATTTTAACTAAGTACATCACGTCTAAATAACAGAATTTAATTTACTTTTCTTGGAGTGCATTAAAAATATATTTTAGACATAGACTGTACATTCAGACATATAAATTGGCTATATAATAAACAACATGTACGAATTACACTAATATAGTAAACCAAGATCAATTACACAGGAATAACAATATTAAATCTAATTAATTTGCATCATTTAGTAACAAAACAGAAGAACAAAGAACTGGAATTTGAAACTTGGTAAATCTCAATAATCACTCTGGGACTATAAAAAATAATTGTAATAAATTATCCTATCATTCTAATCAGGAGACAGATCATAATTCCAACTGAGTAGTAACTCCATTCATCATATACCTAAATTGACAATGTTATTCAAAAACAGTCAGGACAGAGATTTTTAGCACATCCTGCACATAGCAGTTTCATACACATTTCACAATTTGTTCCAGCTTTCCCATTCCGACCACGAGGACAGGAAGAACATCTTTTCCTTTTTCTGGAGTCATGGTAGGCCCTGCTTCTTTTTCTGTACTTGGGCCCGATATACCACCAATTTTCCCAATCATCTGCCGGAGTTCACGATGCTACTTCTGCGAACAAGTTCAGGATGCACAAGTGATTTTGTGAGAGCAATAATGAATTGACGCCTGGTAATGGAATTTGCCTCTTTTCTGCTTGTCATAAGTATATGACCATTTACTGTAGCGATATCCATTATGGCAAAAAGTATCACCATTGGCCATCGTCTCGTCCTTCAAGCAGTAGAATAGGTTGAAACTTTCCGATCCAAGGAACCAACTCTACCTTTGGTCATGTTATAGAATTGTATTATTTCCGGCTTTTGTGTATCGCTATCGATACATTTGGTGTGATACATAGTGGAATTCAGAATGACAGCTTTTTTGGAACATGTGATACAAGGGTATTCTGTCTATAGAAGCCAAATACAGATCAACCTACAGTTATTTTCTTCCGTGGAAGAAATTCTGCAGGAATTTGTCTCTTATTTTTCCTAACCGTTCCCACATAGATCAATCCTCTATTATTCAGTTCATCAGCCACTTCTATAGACGAAAACCAACTGTCCCCCGTAATGTTTCTACCTCTTTTCCGAGGTTGGAATAATTGCTTGTTTTCCTTTCTATTCCTTAATTTGTGTGTGTTACAATAATATCTAGAATGTCATCTGTAAGAAGAAAACTCCAAGCAAGTTCTGGTTCTAAAGTGTGGGATTCCTTAGCATTTCCACGAATTCCAGGAAGATGTGTAATGATATTGGGTTGAGCGGTGCGTCCTCGTAACACGAGATTATGACTCCATTTGTATTTATCTTTACTATACATGAAAGCTGTATCGTCAACATCAAGATTACCATCCACATCATCGTCATCAGAATTGCCACTTTGTTCACTATCAGTGTCTTGTTCACTCTCAATAACAAAATTTTCATCAACTTCATTCTCATATTCATCATCTGATTCATTCAAAATTCGAGTTGACTCTTCATAGTTAGGTTTTACACATCGTTCACTATAAAAAATAAATTCAGAAATGAATACAAGTGTATCCTGAAATAATAATGAAAGAAATCATTATTCTGCTAAATGAAAACATACTTACGTTTAAGGTAGGCTGGGGTCAACGTGACCCGAAAAGCGCAAGACGTTAAAGAAATTGAAATAAACACAAAAATGCAAAAACACAATGAAACTTCCACTTCGTCCAAGGTTCCAGAATAGACTGAGGATAGAGTACACAACGTTTCAGGTAGAAAATGTTTTTGGTATATGAGAAAGAGCGTTTCCAAATAATAGCCTGGGTCATTCTGACCCCACCCTACCAGTTGAGGGTTAATATTATAACCATCTTCTTCAGATAGGAATTGTGTTGCATACATTTAAATATCTATCAAATCGGTTTTATTTTATAGGTTATTTTACATCTCCACGCATTCATATAGAGGCGTTACTGTGGGTTGGTTAAGAATAATTTACTGATATTTGGAGGGTCAGCATAAAATATTCTTTAAAAAAATATTTGCATCAAATACAAATCTCAAACCTCAAATAAGAGCTATCTGGGAAAAAGATCCACAATAAATTTTCCAAGTCCTACAGAATAACAGTGTGCATGCAGAACAGTTTATAGAGTTTTCACTAGATGTATCCACATATGTGTGAAGTCCTACAAAAGTTTATAGAATTGTCTCTAGATGGAACCACGTAGCTGTGAAATCGGGGATCAAGTCTAATATTTGTCGCTCATGTTTTTTTCCATACAACATTTGGAAAAACTAGCGTGCCATATTTTCAAAGTCCTATAGAAAAACAGTGCGCATGCGCCAGAGTTTATAGAGCCTGCGATAACCCACCATCAAACCACATCGATTATCGCTCTGAAATTTAAATGACCAATCTTTGCAATAAATCCCCAAATCTATGTTAAAGAAATTATTAATAATATTTGAATTACCAAATGTTTATTAGAAACAGATGTACAGCTTTCATTCTTGTGAGACATTTATTTTATGAGTTATTAAATATTATATTTTTAAAAAATTGCATATATTACAATTAAATGGGTTCTACAATTTAGTAAAATGTCTGTTTTTTTTACAAAACCCCTAAAATATTTAGAAAACATCATTAGAATTCTTATAATGTGAATACAAAGGGAGAAAAAAATTAATAATCGCATACATTTTATTTTTTATTTCTTAAAATACTACTTCAATCATGAAACCCATGCACTACTTTGTTACCCATTGTTCTTAGGACATGCGGTAAGAATTTGAACCTTCTAGGACAACATTTTTGAATTCCATTCAATTTTGAATGTACAAAAATGCAGTGGAAATAAAAGTGTGGAAAAACAAGCTTAAAGATTTGCATGCAGGTGGTATTTAACTGGCGCAACCTTTTAACTCTGATGTAATTTAGGGCACTTAGAAGCGCCATAGGCCTCTGAAACTTTGCCAACATATACATTAGAGTACAGGCTATTTTTTAGTACAAAAAAAAAATGCCAATTTTGATCTCAAATGGTCAATTTTTCACCCATCACCTCCCTTAAACTAGTTTTGGAACTTTCTTCTTCAGTTCCATCATCAGTAATTTTACAGCCATTGTCTTGTCCTGAAGTCAGTTGTGAAATTACTGATGATGGAACAGAAGAAGAAAGTTCCAAAATTAATTTAAGAAGAAGAAGAATATGAGGTAATAGCTGATAGTGTTAATGTATGTTGTGTTGCAGGTGGAGTATGCAATTGAAGCTATAAAACTTGGCTCCACGGCTATTGGCATCTGCACGTCAGAGGGAGTTGTTCTGGCCGTCGAGAAGAGAATTACTTCAACGTTCATGGAACCAACCACTATTGAAAAGATAGTTGAAGTTGACTATTTAACTCATGCCCCAAACGGGAGTCAATGACCAATCACGTTTCAATGATTTCTGTTTTACAACCAATCAGAGTCGTGTTTCACCAAATATTTATCAGTGTTATAATTACCATATTAAAGAAAGCTCCTCCTTACAATATTGCGTTCCTTTGGCAATAAATAGTATGATCTGGTTGCAGTGATAAACAAAAGAAGCAGTAGAAGCGTACCTATCGTTTCTCATTTGTTTTCAAACATCGCCGTTTACATTAAATATATAAATATTTTAAAATAACTATAGTTAAATAATGATTTGTGAGTAAACAGCTTAATTTTATTCGTTAAATAGTCCTAACAAATGCCACTCTTGATTTCCAAATTCTCTAGATAATTTCACTCCTCACTTCGTGAGTCGTGAATTTATCGATAATTTGGAAATCACTCGTGGCATTACTTATGATAAACACATTGGTAATCTGATTATTATCTTAAGTAACGTCCCGCGCCGTAGCCGAGCGGTTAAGGTAGGAAGCCTTGGCGCAGAGCTACGGGACTTGCGCTGGTTCAAGTCTCCATGGGGGAAGAAATTTTCTCATGGTATTTCGGCCAGTATGGGACCAGTGCCCACCCAGCATCGTGAGGCAATTGGGTAGCTACAATAAATAGCGGCTCCAGGTTGAGGAACCAGCTATAACGGCTGGGGGACTCGACATGCTAACCACATGTCACCCCTACACTGGCTGTTGATCATCTACCTCTGTGATTGACACATGTGGATGTGAAGGGCCATCAGCCAGCTGGTAAAAGGGCAACCGCTGAAAAGTGGAAAGACCCTCAATCGAATCTTAAGTAATGCCACGAGTGATTTCCAATTTATCGTTTTTTGAAAGTTGTTGGGACATCAAAAGTCTCTGCAATGCATAATAGCATGCATTTCCAGAATTGAGCCTATGTTTAATTTCTTTGTTCATCTCATTCCTATTTGTGATTATTGTTCCTAGGTATTTGAATTCAGCCACTTCCTCAAAATTTCCCTCATTTGTCATTAGCTGTCCATTTCCATTATATACTGAATTTCTACGTGTGACCATATATTTGGTTTTACTGATATTTACTTCCAGTCCTAATTTCTTAGTGTTACTCAATAGTGTGTGCGTGTTGGCCTTTAGTATTTCCTCGCTATCGGCCAGTAGTACAACATCATCAGCAAAAACTAACAGCTTATTAACACCATTGAGTTGTAAGCCTTCCTCATTCTCTAAAGATTTAATGGCATGTTCTAGTACAAAATTAAATAGTAGAGGAGATAGTGCATCTCCTTGCTTCAACCCATTCTGGATTTCAAAAGTGTCTGAAAACTGTTTGCGTACACACACCCTACTCTTTGAGCCATTTAGACACATTCGTATAAGTCTAACTAACTTTTAGGAATTCCGAACTCCAGCAGGATACTATATAACTTCTCCCTCTTAATTGAATCGTATGCTTTCTTGAAATCTACATATAGTTGATGTACAGTACCATTATATTCCCATCATTTCTTCTCTAAAATCTGTCTTAAACTGTAAAATCTGATCTGTTGTAGACCTGTTTCTTCTAAATGCACATTGATGATCTCCTAGAATGTCATCAATATAGGGAGTAAGTCTACTTACTAATATATTTGTTAGAATTTTGTACGAAGTTGAAAGTAATGAGATGTCCCTGTAGTTGTTGCAATCAGTTTTATCTCCTTTCTTATAAATTGGTATGATAATTGATTCCTTCCATTCATCTGGAAGAGCTTTATTTCCCAAATCATACTAAGCAACCAGCGTATCTTGTCCATCAATTTTTCTCCCCCTGATTTTATCAGTTCTGCTGGGATCTCATCTGAACCTGATGCTTTATACAACTTCAATTTTTCAATCGCCATTTCAACCTCTAATGCACTTGGCTCTGCGACTAGCATTTCTGCTGTCTGTATCTTATCCTCCTCAATGTCCTGTTCTGTATGTACATTTAATAGCTGATTAAAGTAACCTTTCCATCTATTTAATATACTCCTAGAATCTGCAATCATATCCCCATTTCCATTCCGAATTATGTTTGTTCTAGCCTGAAACCCTTTCTTCTCTATACTAATTCCCTGATATAATTCTCTAATGTTCCTATTTTTTGCATTTATTTCAAGATCATTAATCTTCTCTCTCAAATATTCCCTCTTTTTACTCTTTAGTAACTTGGTGGTTTCCCTTTTAACACTAACCAATTGCTCTAAATTTACCTCATTTGGCTCGTGTAACCATTTCATTTTTGGTAGCTTCCTTTTCTTTACAATGTCGACACATTCCTCGTCAAACCATTTCTTGTTTTGCCTCTTTTTTAAACAACCAATGCTTTCTAATGCTGACAATTTAATAGTATCTCTTATAGCCTTCCATTCTTTATTTATATCAGTTTCTTCTTCGTTTGCCACATTGTCATCTGAAGATTCCAGTACTTCAAATCTATTAGCAATTTTGATTTGGTACTCTTGCCGCATTTAATCATTTTTCAAGTTTATTAATTCATATTTTACAGAATCATCTTTAGCGTTCGTTCCTCTCATAAGCGATAGCCGTTGTCTGATTTTCACTCTGACCAGATGATGATCCGAATTGCAGTCTGTCCCTCTAACTGATCTAACATCGATGATGCTACTGTGCCAGCGTTTATCCACTAATACATGATCTATCTGGTTCCAAGTTTCTCCATCTGGGGACGTCCAGGTGTATTTATGAATATCCTTATGCTGAAATGTTATGCTCTTAACAATGAGATTCTTCGATGTGGCAAATGTGACTAATCTAACCCCATTGTCGTTACTATCTTCATGAAGACTGAATTTGCCTATTGTTGGTTTGAATATATCTTCCCGCTCACTTTTGCATTAAAATCTCCTAAGACAATTTTCATATGATATCGTGAAAGGCTATCAAATAAGCATTCTAATTCTTCATAGAACTCATCCTTGATCTTGTCATCTTTATCGTCTGTGGGGGCATGTACATTTACAATTATAAAAACATTAGAGAGCTTACTTTTACCAATATCTGTTTATTATCAAATATATTAATTGCTATAGAGCAATCCCACGCTTTTGATGGTAAAATTATTTTCTTTTTGTTGATAACTAGTTTTATTGTATATGTGTTGAATATGATTTTTTTGTTGACCACGTTATTTTTATCCCAAGCGTATTGGAAATTAAAATTATTTTTCATTGTCTAGTTTTCTAATAAAGCGTGTTCTTTTAGTTTTTTAAAACTATTATTTATTTTACACGCTTTATTTTAGCTTGACCTGTATCTATCTATCTATGTAACGGAATTTTTCAACGCGATATTCACCCACTTAAAATAATTGGATCGACTTGACACTTTGTATACTTGTAAAGGACCCGTGAAAATACAATAATTTCATATTTATTTTCTAAAATCCTGGCCAGAATCCTCAGAAAATCAACAAAAGTGTCTTTGTATTTATGTAACGGAATCTTTGAACACGATTTTCACCCACTTAGAAACATAGGATCCACTTGAAACTTTGTATAATTATAAAAGAGCCATGACAATACAATAATGTCATATTTATTTTCTAAAATCCTGGCCAGAATCATCAGAAAATCAAAAAAAATGAAAACTGGTATAATATGTTCCGGACTTGTCGACTTTTTAGTCAATTGTTGGAAGAGCTCAGTTGGTAGAGGGGTGAACTCTAGTGGTATATAATTTCAGTAATTCATAGATCGCTGGTTCAAATCCGGCTGGGAGGATTTTTTTAGAAGAGTATTACTTTTAGCGCATACTACAATAGTATCGAATTTAAATATATTTACATTTTTACCTTATTTTGTAAAATATTAAAACTAAAAAATAAAAATAAATAATAGTTTAAAAAAATAAAACAACACGCTTTATTAGAAAACCGAACTAAGTAAATAAAAAAATTATTTTCCAACACGCTTGGGATAAAATTAAAGTGGTCAACAAAAAATCTTCTCCAACACATATAGAATAAAACTAGAGTTATCAATAAAAAGAAAATAATTTTACCATCAAAAGCGTAGGGTGCTTTTTATGATTTTTACATTTTCTTCTTAGAGACTTTACTTTTACCAATATCTGTTTATTATCAAATAGATTAATTGATATAGAGCACCCCACGTTTTTGATGGTAAAATTATTTTCTTTTTGTTCATACCTCTAGTTTTATTCTATATGTGTTGGAGATGATTTTTTTTGTTGACCACTTTAATTTTATCCCAAGCGTGTTGGAAATTAAAATTATTTTTTAATTTTTTTAGTTCGGTTTTCTAATAAAGCGTGTTGTTTTAGTTTTTTAAAATTATTATTTATTTGTATTTATTTTGCTCCGGTCCTATAGTACATACGGTAATAAGTTACATACGTTAATTTTCCCAAAGGAATTCTCTAAATGATGGTTAAAACCCCATTCAATTCGGTTAAGCAGTTATTGAGTTCATAAAAAACAGATTCACAGATGTTCATGTTTATATAATTTATCAAATATTAATATAAATAACCAACCACGTGTTCAATTGAAGACAAAAACAGCTCCTGAGTCCATTCCACACGCATCAAAACACTCTAAGCACGCTTTAATAACTATCACAAATCTTACATGTTGAATGTATTAATATTTATACACGACAGACGCCTGGTTTAGCCAGGGTACGCCTACAGTGTTGCAAATTAACAAAACACAATCGCTATGTGGCGTTGTTTGTATCACTTTCACGCAGTTCTGACAATATGAACAGATCGTCTATTAACATGGAAACGAAATATTTTAAAAACTTTGAAGATTACAATAAAATATATACTCTATGTAGTTGATCAGAGATGTTTTAATATTATTTTGAATAACTTAATTTTTCATAATTGTCTGAAAATGTTTATTTTTTATGCAGCTTTGATAGTTTTCGTGTAAATATTAAAAATAATGCAATATGTATATTTGATTGAAATTTTATGAAGGCCATTGAGCTACTTATTGACTTTTCCGGAGACGGAGAATGACAAGTAGATTGTTGCCACATCTACGTTATTTCTTAGACTATGTTGTGTAAACATATCTCGCATGTTAATTAGCAATTTCTTCAAACTTTATAAATATAAACCAAACGTAACATAAAATTAACTGAGAAAATTGAAAAATCTATAATAATAAATATATTATTATAATACTATTTATAAATAATAAATAAAAATAAATAAATTATAATTATTTTATAATTGATAATAATAATAATAATAATAATAATAATAATAATAATAATAATAATAATAATAATAATAATAATAATATGATGGACATTCTGTACTATTTCAGAATAAAGTTCTTAAGAAGATTTTCAGGCTCGTAAAAGATCTTTAAGCCTGTATGAAAAGGCCTCTAAGCAAAATTTACCGAATTTTCCCGTCCTAGTACTATCTTGGTTTCCTAGATATCAGTATGAGACGGAACGCTGACCACGGACCACTCAAATGCCATCTATACGAAAACCAGTGTCACTAAATTAGTAGGGCTCAAATTCTTCCCTGTAGGGGGAGAGCGCCTAAATCTCTGTTAAGGGAAACATGGGCTTAAAGAAGAAGAAGAATAAGAAGAAGAAAGAAAGAAAGAAAATTTTAGGACAAAACAGAGATGAACAGACAGGCGAATACAGAAGACTACATAACAGTGAACTACTTTATCTACATAGTAGGAAATCGGATATAATGATGGTTTCGTAGACTGCGATGCGCAGGACACGTGGTACGAATGCGGAAATAAAGGGAGGCATTGAAGCTCCTATAGAAAACCAGAGTGAAAACGGCCATTCGGTAGACCAAGAATGAAACGTGAGACTATTATTTATCATGATTTGAGGGAAGTAGATTATACAGGGGATGATTGGAAAACATTAACCCAGGATAGGGATGTATGGAGAGCTTATGTACGCGCGGCCATGAAACTACGGGGTCGACAGTGCTAGTAAGTTAATTAGTTGGTTTAAACGACATAGTTTTATACAGTCAAGTCTCATAGACTTCGGTGAGCAGGTCATGTGACACAAATGAGGAATGGAAGAGGGGCATGGAAACTCTGTAGGAAAACCAAAGGGAAGGCCAAGAATGAGGTAGGAGATTAATATTAACATGATACTAGGGATGTAGAATATACAGGGAATGATAGGAAAACTCTCAGGATAGGGATATATAGAGAGCCTCATCCTTGATCTTGTTATTTTTATGTTCTGTGGGGGCATGTACATTTACAATTATAAAATCATATAGTTTACCCTTTAGAGTTATGTATGATACCCTATCACTAACAAACTTAATATCTCGGATAACGAATAGGATCCTCCTCCTGACTAAAAAACCCGTTCCAAATGCAGGTCTTTCTGCACCCCCGTAGTATAATGCAAAGCTTCCTGATTCCTGACTACCTTCTCCTGGCCACCTAACTTCCTGTAAAGCGACTATATCCAAGGGCGATTTATCTAGTTCCCGCGTTAATATCTCTAGTGCCCCGCTATTGTATAAAGTCCTAACATTCCATGTTCCTAGGAACATGTCCCTGTGTTTGAGCCTTTGGCATGTGTTCCCTGAAGTAATCCCTGCGCGGAGAACCGAATGGGGGACTATTTGACCTCCGGAAAATTTTACCCCAGTTGAACCCATGTCCGCATTTCTTGACGGTTGTATTTTTACCGGTGAAAGATCGTCTCTCTTTCGACCAAGGTACTTTTTTCGTCTGGCTTATCACCTTCGACCAGTCCGGCATGGGTAACCCTATCGGCAGCAATGCTACCGCCGGCATAGCTCTCAGGATCATTTAAGTACGCAAGCCACTCCACCACGACAAGGTAAAGATACCATGGAGGGAGTTTAAAACCAACAAATATTAAGAAATAAATAAATAAATAAATAAATAAATAATAACCGAAATCTAACCCAACAAATATTTTAAAAAATAACCAAAATCTGATGTAATCAACAACATATTCTAGACAAAAATAAAGTAAAAATTAAAATTTCTATAACATATTTTTTGTAGTCTTAAAGTTTAAAGCAATATATAAATAATAATAATTGTTCAACTTCTTTTATAACTGTTATTATTGGTTATTTAATAGTTATAACTGCTATTATTACGTCATACACATCTTCATATTTTCCAAATTATAACATTTATTCTCGACAGGCGTCTGGGTCATCCAACGTACGCCTACAGTGTTGCAAATTAATAAAACACGATCGCTAAGTGGCGGTGTTTGTGTCTCCTTGACGCGAGTTCTGACATTACTAGTGGATCGTCAATTAACATGGAAACGAAATATTTTAAAAACTTTGAAGTTTATAATAAAATATATACTCTATGTAATTGCTCAGATATTTTTTAATATTATTTTTGAATGGTTTAGTTTTTCAAAATTGTCTGAAAATGTTTATTTTTTATGCAGCTTTGACAGTTTTCGTGTAAATATTAAAAATAATACAATATGTAAATTCGATTGATATATTACACGGGCCATTGAGCTACTTATTGATTTTTCCGGAGACGCAGAATGAGAAGTACATTGTTGCCACATCTACTTTATTTATCAGACCATGTTTTGTAAACAGATTTCGAACGTTAATTAGCCATTTTATCAAACATTACAGATATAAACGATAACCTAACATAAAATTTACTGCAAAATTTATAAAATCTATAATTTCAATATTTATTTTATTATAATATTATTAATAAATAAATTGTAAATTAAAATAACATAATATAATAATATTATGAATATATAATATTATTAATAAATAAACTGTACATTAAGATAATATAATAATAATAATAACAATAATTTTTTTATTTAGGAATATTCCACAATACAGTGTTTCTCCTTCAACCGAAAGTGATTCTCTTCAACCGAAAGTGATTTGTCGCCAGAGGTTTCTTGTCTAAAGCATCTTCTTCCCTCAGATCTCTAACTTCCATACTTCTCTTCACTCCATCCATCCATCGTTCTCTAGGCCTGCCTCTTCCACTTCTTCCATTAGCTTTCCAATTAATGATCTTCTATGGTATTCTCTCTTTTTCCATTCTTATGAGGTGTCCATACCATTTCAAATGTTTTTCTTTTATTTTTCCTAATACGTTTTCTCAAATTGCATAATTTCCCTTATTGTGATGTTTCTGACCTTATCCATTCTTGAAATTCGGGTACATCGCCTCCAAAAATCCATTTGTACTGCTAACAGCTGTTTGGCTTATTTTCTACTTACTGTCCAGGTTTCGACCCATATAATAAAATGCTTTGTAACAGAACTTGAAATGCAGTTTTCTTCGTTCTGTATATTACATTTCTATTCCAAAGTACTGAGTTCAACATACCAACGATTCTTCTTCCATCAGTTATTCTTATTTAAATAATAATAATAATAATAATAATAATAATAATAACAATAATAGTAATAATAATAATATATTGAAAATCTGTAGTGTTCGAACATAAAGTTCCTAGGAAAATTTTAGGACAAAAGAGAGACGAAGAGACGGGCGAATGCAGAAGACTACATAACGGTGAACTACATGATCTATATTGTAGGAATCCGGATATAATAAGGACAGTTAAGTCTCGTAGACTGCGATGCGCAGAACAAGTGGTACGAATGCGGTATGAAAAGGAGGCATTGAAACTTCTTATAGGAAACTAGAGTGAATACGGCCATTCGGTAGACCAAGAATGGGGCGAGAGAATAATATTTATCACGATTTGTGGGAAGTAGATTATACAGGGGATGATTGGAAAACATTAGCCCAGGATAGGGATGTATGGAGAGCTTATGGCCTTGTGGCCATGAACCTACGGGTTCCATAGTGCCAATGAGTTAGTTTAAACGACATGATATTATGCAGTCCAGTCTCAATGAAAGAGGTGTATGGAAGATTATTGTAGGAAAACCAGAGAAAAACCGCCAGTTCATAGATCAAGAATGAAGTGGGAAAATAACATTAAATATGATTTGGGCGAAGTAGATTATAATGGGATAAGAGGAAAACATTAGCTCAGGATAGGGGTGCATGGAGAGTTCCAGATAGATCCAGTGAGTTACTTAGTTTAAACGACATAGTTTTATACGGTCAAGTCTCCTAGATTTCGGTGAGCTGGTCATGTGACACAAATGAGGAATGAAAGACGCATGGAAACTATTTGTAGGAAACTAAAGCGTAGGCGATATCAGGGAAATAGAATATTAAGGGAATGATTGAAAAACATATAGGTATAGGGATGTCTGTAGAACCTATGTATAGGCCTATATTATTACGTCATCATATTTTTCCAAATTACAAGCTTTTTACTCGACAGGCACCTGGTTTATTCAATGTACGCCTACAGTGTTGCAAATTAACAAAACACAATCGTTACGTGGCGTTGTTTGTGTCACCTTCACGCAGTTCTGACAATATGAACAGATCGTCTATTAACATGGAAACGAAATATTTTAAAAACTTTGAAGATTACAATAAAATATATACTCTATGTAGTTGCTCAGAGATGTTTTAATATTAATTTTGAATAAATTAATTTTTCATAATTGTCTGAAAATAATTAATTTTTTATGCAGCTTTGATAGTTTTCGTGTGAATGTAAAAAATATTGCAGTATGTATATTTGATTGAAATTTTATGAAGGCCATTGAGCTACTTATTTATTTTTCCGGAGACGGAGAATGACAAGTAGATTGTTGCCACATCTACGTTATTTCCTAGATTGTTGTGTAAACATATTTCGCATGTTAATTAGCAATTTTTTCAAACTTTATAAATATAAACCAAATGTTAACTGAAAAATTGGAAAATTTACAATAATAAACATATTATTATAGTACTATTTATAATTAGTAAAAATGATTAATAAATAAATTATAATTATTTTATAATTAATAATAATGATAATAATGATAATAATAATAATAATAATAATAATAATAATAATAATGATAATAATAATAATAATAATAATAATAATAATAATAATAATAATAATAAGTCCACCGCTGTGGTCACGCAGCGGGCACGGGTTCGATCCCCGGTCGGGACAGTTTTTCTGGGTGAGGTTTTTATCGGGGTTTTTCCTCGCCTGTAAGACAAATGTCAGGAAAACTTTAAGGCCCAAACGGTCGCCGAAATCATATGGCCATCGCAATCAACATCATTCATATTCATCTTAGGTTAAGCTTAGGATTAGGGACTTTCCTGGCGCACCATTATCATCAACATCACCCATCATATCATCGGGGCAACGTATCCCCACCTTCCTGGCGCCCCAACCTCAGAAGTGGGTTACAAGTACGCCATGCCAGGAGAGAAACCAGGAATGTCGAAAGACAATCCTGGGGCATTTGAAAAAATAATAATAAAAAGCAATAATGTGAAATAATAGTGGAAATGAATAATGGAAAATACTGTACTATTTCAGAACAAAGTTCTTAGGAAAATTTTAGGACAAAAGAGAGATGAACAGACGGGCGAATGCAGAAGACTACATAACAGTGAACTACATGATCTATATTGTAGGAAATCGAATATAATACAGTTAAGTTTTATAGACTGCGATGCGCAGGACACGTGGTACGAATGCGGAAAGAAAGTTAGGCATTGAAGCTGGTATAGAAAACCAGAGTGAAAACGGCCATTCGATAGACCAAGAATGAGTAACATTTATCATGATTTGAGTGAAGTAAATTATACAGTGCATGATAGGAAAACATTATCCCAGGATAGGGATGTATGGAGAGCTTATCTACACGCGGCCGTGAAACTACGGGGACGATAGTGATAGTAAGTTAATTAGTTGGTTTAAACGACATCGTTTTTTACAGTCAAGTCTCGTACTCTTCGGTGAGCAGGTCATGTGACACAAACGAGAAATGGAAGAGGGGCATGGAAACTCTAAACGAAAGGGAAGGCCAAGAATGATGTAGGAGGTTAATGTTAACATGATACTAGGGAAGTAGAATATACAGGGAATGATTGGAAAAATCTCAGGATAGTGATGTCCGCGTGTCTAGGTACCACGGTTCGATAATGACAATAAGTTAGGTGAGAAAGTTGACAGTTAATGTACACAAAATTATTGGATGATCTGGCGCTCCAATAGTTGTCTCTTTCGTTTGAACTTTAAAAAGAAGTTTAACGCTGAACATATGCCGTTCTTGCGTTAAAGTCACCTCAACTCCATAGTTAATTTTCAGGCATTTTTTTTTTGGGAAATAAATCAATTTATATACTTTCCTCAGATTATTATTCACATATTGCAATAATAATTTTTGCGTTTTTTTTTCAAGTTTTAAATTCGATTAATGTGGTTGGACTTCTGGCAGAGAATCCGCTATCATGAGATTGAAAATAGAATTATAAATATAATGTGTTAGAATGGAGAAATCACGTCTTGCTAATTTATATTTATGATTGATCACAGTTATCAGTACAGCTATTAAGTTTAAAACCAAGAAATATTTTAAAAAAACAAAATCTGATGTAATCAACAACACATTCTAGACAAAAATAAAGTAAAAATTAAAATTTCGATGACCTATTTTTGGCAGTTTTAAAGTTTGAGGCATTGTATAAATAATTATAACTGTTTTACTGCTTTTATAACTATTATTATTGGTTATTTAATAGTTATAACTGCTATTATTACGTCATACACTTCTTCATATTTTCCAAGTTATAACATTTATTCTCGACAGGCGTCTGGGTCATCCAACGTACGCCTACAGTGTTGCAAATCAACAAAACACGATCGCTAAGTGGCGATATTTGTGTCTCCTTGACGCGAGTTCTGACATTACTAATGGATCGTCAATTAACATGGAAACGAAATATTTTAAAAACTTTGAAGTTTATAATAAAATATAAATATATATTCTATGTAATTGCTCAGAGATGTTTTAATATTATTTTTGAATAGATTAGTTCTTCAAAATTGTCTGAAAAAGTTTATTTTTATGCAGCTTTGACAGTTTTCGTGTAAATGTTAAAAATAATACAGAAGCGAGGAAATGTTTAAAACCCAGCGATAGCGAGGTTTTTTAATTTCCGAGGTTCTGTAAAACACTTCAGTTTGTGCGTTGCACATTATTTTTTGTGCGATGGACTTTATAAAATAATAAATAATAGCAAAAGAATAACATCTTTGTTGGAAATATTTGTGTTCATTATAAACAACTGTCTAATGTAAACAGTGTGGCAATGTTTATTAGTTGAAACTACAGCAAGCCGTGACACCAATCAGTCATAAAATGCGGCAAGTAGGTATTTATTGTTTTATATTTTTGCAAATAGAGTTACGTTCATTTAAAATGCACTGATTTGTTTCGTATAATGTATATTAACATTAATTTTTGGACATATTTCTCTATATACATTGTAAGTAGAATACACAAAGGGAGAGGTTTTACTTCCCACACGCGTTTTGTAATATGTACTATTACAGTACAGTTATTTGGGTTGGAAACTCCGAAAAGTAGGAGGTTGGACTTTCAATCATGGTCACCATTGCTGTAAGTACGAGAATACCCATTATCGCCCTTTTATTCATTGCCAACCACATAATAATTTTCGACATTCCAGTATTCTATTCTGGCACGGCGTATTGTAACTCATTTCTGAGGTTGGGGCGTCTGGAAAGTGGATTACGCTGCCCATATGATTTTTAATAGGTAATGATGCGCCAGAAGAGGTGTTGATGCATTGGAATACATGACGTGGTGATGTGTTACACTTTGGAATGTCTTCTTGCCGTATGTTACTTTAAGGTGTCCTGTTTTAAGTCTTGCTATAGGTGCTGTACTCTCAATGTCTAATCTTTTCTATCGCCCCATTCTTGGCCTATCCACTGGCTGCCTTCGTTTTTTCCTACAATAAGTTCCAGTGCGTCTCTTTCTTTTTTAAAACCTGCCACATGTCCTGCCTGTCAGAGTCTACAATACTTAACTATTGTTATTACATCTGGTTTGCTATCAATACCATGAAATTCACTGTTACGTAGACCCTACTTATTCACCTGTGTGTAAATCTCTCTTTGTTGCAAACATCTTCCTAAGCACTTTATTCTCAAATAAACACAATAAATTGTTTCTTCTATCTTAAAATGAGAGACCTGTTACGCACACATTTAATATAACTTGCAGAACCGCCGGTTTATACCTTATTAATAAAATATGTTCTGAAAGAATTCGGGATGACAACAGTCTCCATCATACATGGTGTGTAATATGTACTTCCATAGTATAAATTATTTCTGTTTGTTATTATCGTTCCAAGGTATTTTAATTCATCAAAATGTTGTGAGGAAAATAAATCGGTCTCATGTAGGGCTGACAACCAGCTCACATCTCGTGCCGGTGGAAGGCTCAATTATCTCTGATATTCTTTGGTTTTTTTCTTTTTCCTTTCTTGAACTTTGTGTTAATATAATCATCTTTATCTTCTCCTTCTTTTCGGGTCGTAGTTCTGAAAGTATTATTACGCGCCGTAGCCGAGCGGTTAAGGTAGGAAGCCTTGGCGCAGAGCTGCGGGACTTGCGCTGGTTCGAGTCTCCATGGGGGAAGAAGTTTTCTCATGGTATTTCGGCCAGTATGGGACCGGTGCCCACCCAGCATCGTGAGGCAATTGGGTAGCTACAATAAGTAGCGGCTCCAGGTTGAGGAACCAGTTATAACGGCTGGGGGACTCGACATGCTAACCACATGTCACCCCTACACTGGCTGTTGATCATCTACCTCTGTGATTGACACATGTGGATGTGAAGGACCAGCAGCCGGCTTCTAAAAGGGCAACCGCTGAAAAGTGGAAAGACCCTCAATCGGAATTACGATCTACATTTTTTTCCCACCATCTCTAAGTAGAAAAGCCAAAGATCTTTTACCACTAGATCAGTATTTTACAAAATTGTCTTGGGAATCCTGTTACCGGGCACGTGGTCCACATATTCATGGCAGTTGATTTGATACTGATAATCCACACTCAATACTTTTTTTCTTGATATATGAGTTCATATTCAAACGCAGACCCTGATGGAAAGAATTTCATTCTCTTTAGAGAAGAAAAAACCTGATATTCAAGATACGGAACCTAATTGTGGGTCACCACGTGACCTATCAATGTTCATGCAATGATTTTTCAAATATTTTCACAAAATTATATATTTCGTACGTTACCCATATTAACTAGATTCCTATTTGTAACTTTATTTTAACAGGTAACCACCTGTTATTTAGTTTTACAAATAACTGCAATAATCCGGTTACAACATGTTGGTGTGATTACAAAGTTGGATTTATTGTTTGTGTCTACAGTTTATGTTCTCACGCGTCTGTCTGTTTTCATTAGAAACACATTACCATATATTAAGCTATACATTTCCCAAGTTTCTACTCTTCAAGCCAGACATATATATATTGCATTAGAAATTATGTCAACATTATCATGAACGCAATTCGAACATGTCTAAATGTATAAAGAGTAGGGTGCGGGTAGGCAAACAGTTTTCAGATACTTTTGAAATTCACTATTCGATTGTCTACTACAGCATGCCATCAAATCTTTATAGGATAAAGAAGGTGCACTGCTCAATGGTATTAATAAGCTGTTAATTTATGCTGACTATTTAACTCATGCCCCAAATGGGAGTCAATGACCAATCACATTTCAATTATCTTTTATTTACGACCAATCACAGTCTTGTTTCGCCTAAAATTTACCAACGAAAGTTTATCATAAAAAAGAAAGCACCTCCTTTTTAACATTCTGAATAGGTCATAGCATTATTTTGCAGTGACATAACTCTGTAAGAAATACGGCTACCAGATTGTATATATAGTGCATGAATGTCAACACTTAGCGCAAACGAGAGATAATATAAAAACATTTGTAACAATTGATTATAGCACAAAAAAAGAATAAACCACTGTTTGCGCTTTCTTAAAATAATTATATTCCAGCAAATGACGCAGAAAAATATAATTAACATATTTTACATCATACGACATCAGAAATTAATTAATACCTATAACGTTGGTTATAAATTTATCCACTAGGGTGCATTCTTACAACATTGCGATCTTTTGGCAATAAATAGTATGATCTGGTTGCAGTGATCGAACAAAAGAAGCAAATGAAGCCTACCAATCCTTTCTCATTTCTTTTCAAACATCGCCATTTACATTAAATATATAAATATTTCAAAATAACTCTGGTTAAATAATTATTTGTGAGTATACAGCTTAATTTTATTCGTTGAATAGTCTTAACAAATGCCACTCTTGATTTCCAAATTCTGTAGATAAATTCACTCCTCACTTCGTGAGTCGTGAATTTATCGATAATTTGGAAATCACTCGTGGCATTACTTATGATGATGTAGTACTATTAAGCGATAGAGAGGAGATACTACGGGCTAAATACACATTCTATTTAGTAACACTAATAAATTGGGACTGGAAGTAAACATCAATAAAACTAGATATATGCCCGCACATAGAAATATATTATATAATGATAAAGGAAAGTTACGGACAAATAAGGGAAATTTAGAAGAAGTGGCTGAACTCAAATCCTTCGGAAAAAATTACAAGTAGGAATAAAGTGCAGGAAGAAATTAAACATAGGCTCAAATCTGGAAATGCGTGCTTCTATGGATTACATGGATCCTCGTAAAAGCGGAAAATATGTAATTGTGTTATATTATATGGATACGAACAATGACTTTAACTTTAAGGGGGGGGGTAAAAATTATTAGTATTTGAAAATAAATCCTAGAATTTCTTTTTTTGACAACAAAGACAGACGAGCAGGCAGATGCACCAAGAAGACTATTATGATGATCTTTATGGAAAACCATAAATAAATCTTAAATTTCATATACTGATGGGGTCGACATGTAGTCTCTCCCATTCACCTGTCTATATGTCTCTGTTTGCTCAACAGATCTTCCTGTGCACTTTATTGTCAAATATCAATATTTTTTCATATCAAGAAATATACTTTGAATTCTTTTTATATATAACTTGAAGAATCGACATTTTATACAATGTGAATTTAACATTTCTGAGTCTTCGTCGTGTGTATTATAACCTATTCCACCGTCAGCAAAGTGGATCCTATGCATAATTTATTTCTGTGTGTTACTATTGCAAGTTATTTGAATTCCAAAAATTCATAAAAAGTATCTATAGATTTTCTGTTGATATTTTGCACGTATAGGAAGAAAAAACTATACAACTACCACAATAACTGTGAAAATGTACTAATCTGTTATAAACGTTTAACTTACTAGGAAACTACATTTGAAAATCAATTTTATACAATGAAGATAAACATGCGAAATTGAAAACAATAGTACACGGAAGTCACTCATATAATCCCAGCACTGTGCGTGTGAAAAATAAATTATATGAGAACGGAAAACTGTTTGGTAAGAATATTGTAACCTGGATGGATGCTACAAAACGGGTGATTTCATTACGTAATAGATTGTTTGAACTTTATGGTGAAAACTGGTTATTTATATCAATTGAAATATAAAATATTTTAATATACATATATTTATCTACATGCAGGACCGTTGCTCAACGAAACACAACGTCAAAATAAATCATTAGCAGGTTGTATCTATATTTAATTGAAAATTTCTTGAGCAAATAAAAAAAATATTACATGGGAATTATTTGTGTGGGCAGCTACCAATTTACGCTATATTTCTGTCTCTTGGAATCATTTACCTTTAGGAGAGTAGTACAACACCTTCATGATGTGATACTTAAAAATGAGAGTTTTTTTGGAAATATAATATAGAGATGTGAATAAAAATCACCACTCCACATAAGCATATAATTTCTGGTGTAACATTGGATGAAGTTGTATTTAAGGTACGTATGTGCCAATTCGTGGCTCAGAAAAGTTCCAGAGTTTGTCCAATAGAGTCATCCAGGTTGCATATTTTAGCAATGGGCCAACTCCCTGTTCTAGAGGTATGAAATGTATAGGCCTACTCCTATAACACCAAAAAAAGAATAAAGTAGGACAGAATCAATCCGAACAAAGTTTTAGTTGTAGGGCTACTAGATATGTAAACAAACCTGATGTATGGATTGCGTTTTCAGCGGTCGAACTGATTACATTTAAAAGTGTAACAAAATGTGTTTTGCTTTCTAACACTCGAAACTAATAATATAATAATGGTATATGTGTTAGTCCTAACTAGCACATGTCTATTAAAGTTATGTGGGAGAATCTTAAAATATAGGACCTATAATAATTTTAATTGGATTAAATAAGTCTTGAATGCAATGGACTAGTGGCTGTTATGCTACTTGCCTCTGGTCCCGTGGACAGCGGGTTCAAACCCGGACGGGATCGATGAACCAAGGAGTAATTCCTCCGGGAGGACTTTAAGCCGTGGGATCAGAGTCTGAAGATTTTCAGGCTCATAAAATATACTTAAGCCTGAATAAATTACTTCGAAGCAAAATTTACCGAATTTTCCCTTCCTAGTACTACCTTGGTTTCCTAGATGTCACTATGAGGTCGAACATTGACCATGGGCCAATCTGACATCTATCCGAAAACAAGTGCAACTAAATTAGTATGGTTGAATTTCTCCACTGTAGAGGGAGAATTTACAGGTAAGAAAGCCTTTTTCTTCGCTTCCTGGTTTAGGCATTAGTTACCTGTTCCATCTTCACTAATAGATCTAAGACCATCTCTTACGAGGACGTATAACATCTCTTCTTCCTCTCGGAAAAAAATTAAGATTTTATTTGGGAATCTACTTTCTTCCATTCTTAGTACATGTTCTTTCCACTGAATCTTGTTGTTTCATATCTTTTCTTAAATGGAGTAGATAAGAAGTTCTTCACGGATATCCTCGTTTCTTATCTGGTCCATTCTAGTGCATCCTTTTACTTTTCTTAAAAAATTCATCTCGGCTGCATGGACTTTACTTTCTTGTTTGGTAGAGATAATTTAAGATTCACTCCCATACAAAAGGACAGCGACTGCCATTGTTTTATAAAATTATAATTTTGTTTGTTTATGGGCTTTGTTATTCAATGTTATGTTTATTGTGCCACAAATAGCCTGAAACTGATGAGTTTTATGTTCAATATCTTTATCATATCCATAGCTGATATCACATCCTAAACATTTAAAGTGCGACACTTGTTCAATAATTTCGTCTCCAATTATTATTTTTGCACGCAGAGTGTTTCTTCCACAAAATGTCATTACTTTTGTTTCACTTACTGAAATTTTAAAATATAATCGCTACATGTTGCATTTAGTTTTCGAGCAGACAATTGTAACATATCATCATCTTGGTGAAGTAAGACTAAATCATCGGCGAAAATTAAGTTATTAACACTTGTCTTATTGTTCAGTCTAATAAGGCCTTTGTCTGTTATAATTATCCATTGTTTCATAATGTCGTTTATATATATATATATATTAAAAAGTGTGGGCGATAGACAACACCCTTGTCTAACTCCTGAAAGCATTTAACATATATCTGCTTGTAGACCTAATGAAATTGTAAATATAGGATATCTCCCCACATCATGGAAAGAGTGTAAATGTCTGGTTAGGTAGGTCCATATATAACTTTTGTCATAAATAAATAAGAAATGGAAGTTACTAATTATTGGTACCATCTTGTCTTGTATTCAGGATTATTTCCCCTAGTTATACGATATAACCTAAGAAAAATGTTTCTATCATTGACACTTCCGTACACAATTCAGTCATTTGGCGGGTGAAAGTAACACCACGGTTCCGCCAATAGACGGGGTCGGCGGAGTAATATCTTAACTAAGTTTGTTTACAGTACAACTGGAACTTAGCTGGGATACAGTACAGCAGGTAATGAATATTGGATGTTGGGACAATCACGGGATTTCAGACAAGATTAATGTAAATTCGAAAATTAATTTGGAATGGAATCCTGAAACCAAAATAAGAAGAGGAAACCAACAGGCGTAATCGATGGACGGCATCAGGAGAGGTATGAAGAGAATGGAATTAGCAGAAGAAAATGCGAAAGTAATAAAATATAATCGTAATACGAATGAGAAACTATTGTCTTTATCGAACGCGTAGCTTCATATTCGTGCAGACATAAGCTGTCCATACATCCCTAACCTGAGCTAATATTTTCCAATCAACCGCTGTATAATCCACTTCCTTAAAATCATGGTTCATGTTATTCTCCTACCTCATTCTTGGTCTACCAACTGAACGTTTTCCCACTGGGTTTATTATAAAGAAGCTTTCAATCAGGTATTTTATTCCCCATTCTTGACACTTGTCCTACCCATTGCAGTCTTCGAGATTTAACTGTTTTTACACCTGGCTTCCTATAAAGATCATATGGTTCAATGTTAAGTAGTCTTCTCAATTCACCTTTCTGTTCGTCTCTCTTTTATAAAAGAAAATTCATATGAACTTCCACCCAACTTATTGTCCCTGCCACCTCATTGCTGACTTACTTACTGGTCATTTTCTCCATGTTTCTCCTATAGCCTAATGAATTTGTATGAGCTTTCAACAATTCATCCTACGTGTCCTGCCCATCGCAGTCCACGAGACGTCTCTCCATAATGGCTATGCAGCTCAACTGTTACTCAGTTTTCTATATTCCCCCCTCACTGATAATTTCTCTCTTTGTGCAAAAATCTTGCTAAGAACTTTATTCTCAAATACCAGTACACGTAATATTCTCTCCTCCTTTAAACTTATAATTTACATTCATATGTTGTAACTGGGATAATAATAGTTATATATATAGAGGAGCCAGCCATAATAGACATTATAGAAAATAAAATATTACAGTTGTATGGCCATGTCAAAAGAATGCCAGAGCAAAGATTGCCCAAAATTGTTATGGAATGGATCCCAATAGAAAGGAGGAAGAGAGTAAGACCGAAGAAAACTTGGATAGAAGAGGTACAAGCAGCTATGAATATCAGAGGATTGGAGGAAGATCAATGGATGGACTGAGGAGAATGGCGTTAGGTTTCCTGAAGACGGCGCCAGGTGCCATGATACCGGATGATGATAATATACATATATATTTAATTTATATTTTTTTAAGAAGTTGAGAGGACAAAAGTCTCTTTAATACATAATAGCATACATTTCCAGAATTGAGCCTATGTAAAATTCTTTGTGCATCTCATCCTTTTTTCCAATTGATTCTTAAAATTATTTGAACTCACTCACTTTCTTTTTAATTTTTTTTTTTCATTTGTCATTAACTGAACATTTACATTTTACAACATTCATCAACTGTCACAACATCGCAGTAATATAACTCCGCCTACAGAGCGCCATAACCTAAGAAGTGGGTTGTAATTCCGTCAGTTCAGGAGAAGAAAGGAGGGATGTCTAAGACATTGTTAATATATTGAAAAATACGACTAATAATAATAGTAAAAATAATAATAATAGTTTAATAACTTACTGGGGTATATCGAACCCGTGGGTTCCAGGCCGCGCAGAGATACGTTCTACATACATCCCTTACCTGAACTAATGTTTTACAATCATCCCCGACCTCATTCGTGGCCAACTCTGGTTACCCTAAAAGAACCTTCCATGCCCCTCTTTTATTCCTTACTCATGCCACAAAACCTGCTCATCGCAATCTGTGAGACTTAACACTTCTTATTCTATGTGCTTTATTATAAAGATCTTCACAGTTATATTTTTTCTCCATTCACATGTCTGTTCATCTCTCTATATTCCAAAAATGTTCCTTAAACTTTATTCTCAAATACACCTCATCTTTTATTCTCCCTTAAAATAAGAGTCCACGTATCGCATCCATAAAATATAACTGGAAAAATAACAGTTTTATATATTTTCAGTTTAACCTTTTTTTAACGAAGTTGGAACGACCTGAGTCCCTGTAATATATAATAGCATACATTTCCTGAATTAACACTTGTTTAATTTTATTTGTGCTTCTCATTCCTATTTCTAATTATTGTTCCAAGGTAAGTATTTGAAGTCAACAACTTTCTCAAAATTTCCCTCATTTGTTATTAACTGTTTATTATACCATTATACAGGGCTATTCAGAAAGAAGGAACAGACTTCATACACTTATTTCTTCCAAACTATAAAAAATAGAAACACAATTACAACGCTCCTGAAAAGAGAAAATTTGTTGCATGTCATGTTGAATGTATTAAAATGGCGACACAACAGAAAGTTGGACTGGAAGAGAAGCAGAATATCAACTTCATTACCGGTAGCCTCCCAGGTCACCAGACCTAACCCCGTGTGATTTTTTATCTGTGGGGTTACGTAAAAGACCGTGTTTTTATCCCTCCCCAAAGTGCCTGACACTCTTGAAAATCTGGGACATCGATTTGTTGAAGCTGTGTATTCGATAACTAGAGAGCAGCTGATACGTGTGTTGCAAGAAATGTGCCACCATTTCGATATTTGGCGTTGTAAACACATGGTGCTCAAATTGGATGCATAAAATACTGAAATTTGAACTTTTCTCCTTCCAGGAACGTTGGAATTGTGTTTATATTTTTTGTAGTTTGGAAGAAATATATGTTTGAAATCTGTTCCTTCTTTCTGAATAGCCCTGTATAATATATTCCTATCTGTGATATTGATATCAATAATACTAATAATAATAATAATAATAATAATAATAATAAAATGAACAGTATAGAAAATAACTTTATTATTACCAGGTAATTTTTAACACTTCTTCACACCCGACTCTTGAAAAGTAATTATTTACTAACTTTATAACGACAATTATTAAACATGCTGTAACATTCCAAGCAAAGTTTGATTAATGTCAAGAGGAGCACAATTCCAGGCATAACTAATTATTTGATAACATGATTTTAGTTATAACATTTTATACGAGCTCTTAATATCTATTTATACTTCATTAGTAAAACCGATTGTTTGAAATAATGAATTGTAACAGAATCCAGACGGGACATGAGAGTGAATGCTACAGCTATTTCTTCAGAGACGCGAGACCCGGTTTCTGCAACTTCTGTACACAGGGGAAAATAATATGCCACAAGAAAAATACTCTCCTTCGTATAATTTCAACTCAGATAAATTTATATTGATTTAAGATATATATGTGTTTTTTCCACAAACATCTATATATATATTACTAACCATATAGTGCTCCATTTTTTTTACCAATGCAGCAGGTTGTCATCTATGACTTTTTTTGTATTCGCTCATGAATTGTAGAACTGTAGCCCAATATATCGTATTAACCTATTCGCCTCGAAAGACGAGATTTAAATGTGCCTGTTATGGTCGATTGTTTCCTTACCAAAGGAAAGTCGATTAATTGTATAAGAAAATCTACAATATTTTGTATGCACCTTGAAAAGGCGTTTCTTAGTTCAACAAGTCGGTCCTGATTAACTAGTGATTATCATAGTCGTCTCAGGTTTCGAGTTTCGCAGGTGCAATTCTGACTTAGGTGAATGGATTTTTAGGGACATAAAATTCCTGAATACATCATTCATGGAAAATGAAATGAGCCATGGATCCCGTACCATAGACGTACAGCTCGTAAAACATCCTAAAACCCCAAAAATAAAATAAAACAAAATAGAATAAAATGAAACAAAATAAAATAAAATAAAATAAAATAAAATAAAATAGAGATACCTCCGTGTCAGGCCATTGACGCCTGGATTTGAATTGGACGCTAATTATCCCAGTTGTATCCTATTTTGTTTGAGTTTACTGTTTTCAATATAGAGATCTTAGCTTTCTCTTACTTTCTCGACTTCAATAAAATAAATTATTGATATTTAAATCTTAAGCAAAGGATTAAGAAGGGTGCCTGGAAGACAGAGTTAAGTTTCCCCGATGACATTATGGGTGATTAATAATAATGAAGCACCAGGAGAGCCCTTAAACCTGAACTTAGTTCACATGCAGACCATGAGCGACCGTAGGAACAAAAAATGTCAGTGCTCTGACCGGGAATCCAACCCGAGGCCTCATGAACTGCAGTCAGAACCTCTGAGCACTAGCTCATAGCGCTGGTCACCATACATACGTAATTGTATTTAAACACTACAATAACACAGAACACGTATTTTCTTATAATTGTTTAATTGTAACGGTTTGAATTCAACATTATTTCACATATCTATCCATTAGAGATCTAACTTTAAAATCTATACTAATTCCGAGCTGAGATCCAGTTGTGATGTAAACAGAGCAGATGTATGACTGAATTTTCATTGGTCGAATGATGATTTTACGTTTGAGCGAGCAAGAAAATACAGTTTGTAGCAATTTAAGTAAAGAAAATAAAAATATGTAATGCGTAGCACATGTCTACGTAGGAGTCTCTTAAAATACATGTTTATAATTTTAATAGGTAAAATATGCATCGTTTTATTCCTACGCATCAACAATGCAGATTACGTTGGAATTTCAGTTGTTTCAAAATGGCCGCTTCTCAAGAATTCCTAAAATATTGGAAAGGAAAGCTTTAGAAAAGTCGGAGGAAATCAAAGTATTTTGAATATTTTGAAAGCGGTTAGTGAAAAATATCCCACTATAGTCTTTGAGGATTGGTGATAATAACAGAATTTGCAGTGAGTCCGCAGGGAACATACATTCTGCTCGCAATGGAATTATATATAAAGGATATCGACATCATGGAAAAAGCATAGCTCTAAATGTCCGATTAGGTACGTTCATATATAATGTTTTTGTCATAAAATAAATAAGAAATGGAAGTTCCTATTTATTGGTACCATCTTACTTTGTATCCAGTCCAGTAAAATACGATGTTGCCTGGGAAAATGTTTCTATCGGTGACAGTTCCGTACACAATTCGTTCATATGGTGAGTAACAGTAGCAACACAGTTCTCTCAGTAGACCGAGTCGGAGCAGTAATAACTTAAACAAGTTTTTTATAAAACAACTGGAACTTAGCTCGAAATTAGTACAGGTCTTGTGTGTGTTTTTATTTCATTGTGTGTTTATTTATATAATGTAGACTTAGTTATATTATGAAATGGCGAACAAGTTAAAATAGGAACTTTTAATGTCATTACAAACAGGAATTTGACTTTAGCAGCGAGGAAAACACCAGGGGAAAACCTCATTGCAAATTGGTCCGCAGTGGGATGGGAATTCGGAATCCTATCAAAAATAGATCCCCAATTTTAACCGCTTGAGCCACATCGCTCTATAGCCACAGGTTAAACAAAATACATAACCTCACATTCCCCAGTCTTAATGGAGGTACGAGGGTACAATGTACATACAGAAAACAAAGATCATAAAGAGAAGAAATCAGAATTAAAAACAGAAGAAACACATTAAAAACAAAATACTGTTACAGTTCATAGCCTACTGCCTCAGTACAACAACTAGACATAAAATATATGATCATACTAGAAATACATTATAAAATGGACAGTTAATAAAAATGTTTGACATTTTGAAGAAGTGTCGGAATTCAAATGTATAAGAACAATAATTACAAACAGGAAATATGCGAAGAAACATATTAACATAGGCTAAATTCTGTAAATGCATCCAATTGCAATCACAGGGACTCACTAAATTCACAAAAAAAATATCTTAGGCAAAACATATATAGTCCCTAAAATAATTATTCTCTGAGTTATATGAGAAACAGTGTTCTGTAGTGAGGTAGTTAGTTTATAAGAAATATTTGCACCCAATAGGAATTCCATGACGATGCTGGTGGGGGTATTTGTGTTTTTCAAGTCCCCAGAAACTAAACTAGCAACTATATAGTTACATAGCCTAGTTATTGTTAGCTCGCCCTTGCTTGGAAAATCTTGCCGAGAAACCAAACAAAGAAGGAAAGTAGAAGAAAATATCATATAGCATCAATGTTGGAAGAGGCATTTTACTTTTGAACATTAGAAATGGTAGAAGGGAGATCAACTGGTAAGGAGGAACACTTTAGCCGTAGAAAAGGTGACTCTCACACGGAAAAAAAGTTTAAACAAATCAACAAGTTCAATCAGTGTTACGTCATAATTAGTAATCAACGAAATTCTTTAAAAGCTGAATTAATATTAGTGTCGCAAATAAAATCTAGGGGAGAAAGGACCAACAATTTTGCCTGGATACCTCGTCTCACAAGCACGTGACCTAAATCCAGTTATGTGGCTCTGTTTCTAGTCCTTTGCGAAGGAACATATACTTCCGATTTGTACGTCCTAAATAACCCACATACTGCGGCAGAGTTTGTTCCCGTGAACTTTAGAACCAGATGCGAGCATGATAAGCTCTAGTCTAGCAAGATCGATTTCAGCGCCTAAGAAGAAGGGAAATATAAAAATACTCTAATCGTATGCATATTACACTCTCAATGCCATATTATCGGAAATTTTAACATAATATCACTTTTTTTGAAAAGTAAAACTGTTCTTAAGAATATTTGAACCTGAGGAAACTTCGATGTTTTTATTATTAATTTCATACACCTGAGTGATGGATAAACCATATTTGAAGAGAAAAATTATACGCTCAGACTTGTAATTTGGTATCTAAATGGATATGGGCCTTTTCCCCTACGCCCCAAAAATTTTATTAAAAACAGATAGATTTCACAATAGTAAATTAATGTGCGAGGATGGGCATTGGTTTTTACATAAGCGACGAAATGATTAATAACCGAGCGATACCAAGGTTTTTAATTTCCGAAATTCTGTAAAACACTACAAACATGTTGTGTCCATATATTTTGCACAATGGTCCGATTGAGGGTCTTTCCACTTTTCAGCGGTTGCCCTTTTACCAGCCGGCTGCTGGCCCTTCACATCCACATGTGTCAATCACAGAGGTAGATGATCAACAGCCAGTGTAGGGGTGACATGTGGTTAGCATGTCGAGTCCCCCAGTCGTTATAGCTGGTTCCTCAACCTGGAGCCGCTACTTATTGTAGCTACCCAATTGCCTCACGATGCTGGGTGGGCACCGGTCCCATACTGGCCGAAAATACCATGAGAAAATTTCTTCCCCCATGGAGACTCGAACCAGCGCAAGTCCCGTAGCTCTGCGCCAAGGCTTCCTACCTTAACCGCTCGGATACGGCGCGGGACGCACAATGGTGTCATTATAATAATAAAGAATAGTAAAATAATAACATATTTGTTGGAAACATATTCGTTCAATATAAACAACTGAAAAATCAGTCCAAGGCTTATATGAAGAAACTAAAGTAGTGATAAGAACTGATGGAAAAAGGTCAGAAGAAATTTTAATAAATCAAGGAGTTGGACAATGGTGTAGTCTATCGCCCACTCTTTTTAATATGTCCCGGTATATATATATATATATATATATATATATATATCGACGACATTATGAAACAATGGAAAATTATAATGGACAAAGGCCTTAGATTGAACAATAACTTACGTATTAATAACTTAATTTTCGCCGATGATTTAGTCTTACTGCACCAAAATGAAGATCTGTTACAATTGGCTGCTTACAAACTAAATGCAATATGTAGCGATTATAATTTAAAATTTCAATAAGTTAAACAGAAGTAATGGCATTTTGTGGAAAAAATACTCTGCGTACAAAAATAGTAATTAGAGACGAAATTATTGAACAAGTATCCCACTTTAAATATTTAGGATGTGACATAAGCTATGGGTATGATAAAGATATTGAACACAAAACATCAGTTTCAAGCTATTTGCGGTACAATAAATGGAACATTGAATAATAAAGCCCATAAACAAACAAAATTAAAATTTCATAAAACAATGGCTGTCCCTGTCCTTTTGTATGGGAGTGAATCTTGGATTACCACTACCAAACAAGAAAGTAAAATCCATGCAGCCGAGATGAAATTTTTAAGAAGTGTAAAAGGCTGCACTAGAATGGACCAGATAAGAAACGAGGATATCCGTGAAGAACTGCAGATATACTCCATAAAAGAAAATATATTTAACAACAAGATACAGTGGAAAGAACATGTAGAAAGAATGGAAGAAAGTAGATTACCAAATAAAATCTTCCATCATTTTCCAAGAGGAAGAAGAGATGTCGGACGTCCTCGGAAGAGATGGTCTTAGATATATTAGTGAAGACGGAACAGGCAACTCTTGCCTAAACCAGGAAGTGAAGAAGATAAACAACTGACTGTCGTTAGAAGTCTGACCAATGTATATACGATAAATGCCGAAAATAATTTAGTTGAGACTACAGAAGGCCGTGACATCAATTAGGTATAAAATGGCGGCAAGTGTGAATTTATTGTTTTGTATTGTTTCAAATAAATCTCAGTTCATTTAAAATGCAGATATTTGTTTGGTATAATGTAAATTCACACTACATTTTGGATATGTTTTTCTATATATTTACATTGTACGTAGTATAGAAAAACGGCAGTGATTTTACTTCTCGCCCAAGTGTTTAATTTGTAATATTACAGTACAGTTATTTATAGGTTGGTAACCTAGAAATGTTGGAAACTGAACTTTCGATCATGGTCGTCATTCCTGTAAGTACGACAGAAAGCATTATCGTGCCAATAGTGATTGAAAAAATGCCCTTTGATGCTACTGTTGATGTAATAACGGTATCGTAACGTAACGAGCAACGTCACTAAATGTGAAAATGCAAACTATTTTTACAAATTAATTGTTAAAATATATTATTTGACAGGTTGAATTCAGAAATGTTTCATCAATCAATATATACCGTGGAAATGTATATATAGACCTTCCTCTATCAGGTAAATATTCGATACCATCTTTAAATGAGGGTACAAGGAAAAATCCAGGCAAGTTACTTTTACGCCACTAGAGAAATGCCTTTTCATTGAGGCGATTAGAAACAAAGGGGTGTAAGTGATTTTTTCTCTTCCAAACAGGAAGTGTGTAAAGGCATTAATGTTCTTTGGAGTTACCTGGGAGTAAATACGCATCACCCGCAGTTATCATTTTGAATTACCAATCATTTTCTTATACAACTTCAACTTTAAAACTGTTTTCTCAAAACTGCAAACCCTGCTCTTTTGCTTTTAACTTCTTCTATTATACAACGTACCTATTTTTTTAAATACGTGTCAAATTTGGAAGACAAGCCCAAGATTATACATTTTTTTTAATCTTTCGTACTCCTAAAATATAGTACTTTACATTTAGTTCTAATGGAAACTTATACTCTATTTCGACAACACTTACTCACTGGCACTACCGAACTCATAGGTTCATGGCCGCGCGGACGTAAGCTTTCCATACATTCCTATCCTGAGATAATGCTTTCCAATCATTCCCTGTATAATCTACTTCTCTCAAATCAAAGTTAAAGTTATTCTCCAACCTCATTCATGGTATACCACCTGGGCGTTTTCCTTCTGGTTTTCCTAGAAGAAGCATCTATTTCGACAATAATGTGACTAACCTGGTACTTTTCTGTCCCTCAAATATATATTAATACATCATGTGACACACTATATATACATTTGAAAGCTAACTCATTACAAATCAAAATAAATTTAAATCTAAATTTGCATCTACCTGTTTTCATTCTCATAGATAACTTATTCTTCCATTCTGTTTTTAAAAGTGAATATCCCCGTTCTTTAAAATAAAATTTCTTGCCGCGAGAGGCTTGCAAGAGAATAATTGATCTATTAATTGTCTGCCCTCTTGTGTCATTTTATAGAGGTGGGTAAATATAGGCCTACTAGTCTGGATCACGTGATCTTGGAGACTACAATCGCCTTCTTTAACTAAGTGGCTTTTATTTTTTCTAGTGTTTCTAGGTCAGTCACTGTTAGATGTTGTCTGATTACTTTTATCCCGTAAGTTAATATTGTGATTATTTTGGTTCCCAATAGTGTCATTGCCGTTTCTCGCTCAGAGATGTGATATTGTTTGTATCGTGTATCGCTCCCACTACCTGTGTTGTGATGTGCTTTGTGTAGCATTTTGCACTTTGTTGCAATCTCATGTCTAGATATTTGTAGTCCGATAAAATTTTCAATGCTCTGTCCTGTACGAAGATTTGTGCTATTTCCCGTATTCTTCCGCCGTTTGTGAAAATAATCATTTCGGTCTTTTCTACATTTATTTCAAATTTATTTTCATTGTACCATTCTTCCATAATATTCATTGTTTCCTGTAATTTTGTAAGATCTTTTGACCCTATGACTATGTCGTCCGCATATGCGTACGAGATTACTCCCTCCCATTGTGTTCTTTTTTCAAAACAGGTGAACGTTACCATATCTAACTGTGCACAAAGAGGACAAAATCATTAAACCAATATGCAAAGCACAAATAGTAAAACCTTATATTAATGTTAATGCTCATTTGGCTGCTATTAGAATAATAAAATAAGTGTGTAAAGTGATCCCACTACAGGCCATAGACGACACTATAAACAGTATATGGTTGGTATGTGGTCAGGATGTCTTCTAATTCTTATAGTCGCTATTTGTTACAGCTGCCCAAATGCATCGCGATCCTGGGTGGACACCGATCTCCTAACTGACTGACTCACTGACTCTATCGAGCTCGAAAGTTTATGATCGAGCGGACATAAGCTCTCAATACATCCCTATTCTGAGCTAATGTCTTCCAATCATCCACTGTTTAATTTACTTCCCTCAAATCATTCTTGGTCTCTCAACTGGGCGTTTCCCTATGGACACGGATCTCCTACTGACCAATATTCCATGAGAAAATTCGTTCTCCAATGGGACTTGTGGACATCTGCCAAGACATGATACATCAGGTCGTTGGACTTTTCTATTCCTGTATTAATTATTGTATGCAAATTTCCGGATTAATGATTTTCTTCCGCCTATTGTTTGCTTTGTTCATTAACTCCAGGTTATCTACTTATTTAGAATATCGATCTTACTGATTTTTCTCCTTTAATAATTCTCTATGTTTTTGCAAGTTAATACATGACACTCATTTGTTCTCAGACTACAATATTATACACTACATAAGTTAGTTATTTCGGTAGATCAACATAATGTTTTAGGTCTAGTTTAATGTAAAAGTTAACACAACAAATTTCATAGAATATCATCAAACCTCTTGAAAGAAGTGAGTATGTAAAGGCATCAAGTTATCTGGTGGAAAGCACTCATCACCCGAAGTTATATATTTTGTGATCGTGTAAAGCGATCCTATTACAGGTCTCAGAGAGCTATTGAAAAAGTAGGAGATTATGGCTGACGCCTCTTTAGACAATTGGAGACTATTTATCTCCGAGTTTTCTGTACTGCGTGATGGACATTTTTAGTTAAAGAAAAATATCTGGTTCTCATTGATTTTAGAGGCTGTGTAGAACCCAGTGATATGTCTTTCTTCTTACTCGGCTTTCCCCCACTTATAGGTTTGCCGTCTTCAGTTTCCATTTATCTCTATCATTGCAATCTCCCTCTTCCAAATTCTTATCACCTATTATAGTTCTGGCGTAGGTTTTCCATTTCAATCTTGCCTGCCACGTTTATTTCTTCCAGGGTGTGACCATTGATATATATTTTTTGGCCGTCTTTCATTTTCCATTCATTGTACATGGCCATACCATTTAAGCGTTTGATTTTCAATCCTCTTAACAACAGATGTGGTGACATTCATTTCTCTCCAAAGGAATTCATTTCTTATTTGTTTCCTGTCTTGTATTTTCGAGGCTGACATGATCCTACCCCAATTTTTGGTCAAGTGGTAAAAACCCTGACCGCATCTCGAATAGAACTCGTGACCTCCCGGCTTGTAGTCTATTGCCTTAGCAAATTATTCAACGTGTTTCCAATTTTTTCGGAATATATTAATTAATTTTTCCTGTTCTAGCTTATGTTGATAGTCTTATTTAAAACACTAGTTCATCCTCTTTTTGTTTATTTCATTTATTGATTCATTTATTGCACCACAATTGGACTTCGTTACTTTTGTGCTGGGCGGATGAAAAGAAATGTGATCCAAAAATAAGCATTAAATAGGTACGTGATAATTTGCTTAGCTGAGTCTTCAGTTAAGACTCCGGTGCACACGAATATAGCTAAGAACACAGCACAATATAACAAACGCATATCATACCCAAAGTTAAGTAAGAAAGAGGAAATGTTTTCTTAATAACAATCCTAAAAAATATCTAGGAACATCAGGGATTTCATGACCTTGACGATAGTGGGAGTGTTTCGAGCTAAATCAGAAGTACCATGGCAGGGCTACCTTTATAGGACAAACCTTGGGCGAAAAACAAAATAATTAATTAATCTCGAAGAACGTGTCAAACTGCATCAATATGAAGAGAAAATTTTACTTTCTAACGAAAGATGGCAGAAGAGAGTCAATGGGCAGGAGGAAAATGTCAGCGGTACAAAAGATAATCTTCTACGAGATATAACTTTGAATAAACACTAGTCTTCCAAGTTGCGGTTTGAATGTTAGAACCCACTCCAAAAATAGTCCGATGAAAGAAGCTAGACTATGTATAGTTGGGTAAAACTTAGTTTAGAAGGCTAAAATATTCATTCAGTGTGATGTTACTATTTCTATATAACGGCGTTCTTTACCATCTAAGACCATTAGAGCACAATTCAAATCTGAGCGATAAAGGATGAACATATTTTGCTCCCAGTTATATTTCGTCAAACGTGAGGTTATTTTACGTTCCGTAAATATATTCACAGTACCGAAGTATATGGTGACTTTTCGACGGAACCGGTGCTCAGTTATTTTGCGTCCTGTACATCCACAGGCGAGTTTTATCTCGTGACTCTGGAAGGCAGATGGACGCATGGTAACCGTTGGTCCACCAAGATTCTCTGCGACGTTCAAGAAGAAAAGGAAGTAAACATAGGACACAGTGAATATATATTATATATTTGTTATATTTGCATAAATATTTCATACTAACTCAGTGGCATTATTGAACCCGTAGGTTCATGGCCGCACGGACATAAGATCTCCATACATCCCCACCCAGAAATTAATGTTTTCCAATTATTCCCTGTTGTAATCAGCTTCCTGAAATTATTTTTAATGTCATTCTCCCACCTATTTCTTGGTCTACCAACTGGATGTTTTCCTTCTGATTTTCCTATAAAAAGCTTCCACGTGTGTCTTTCGTTCCCCACTCCTGACACATGTTCTGCCATCCCAGTCATCGAGACCTAACTGTTCTTATTAACTCTGGCTACCTATAAGAGCATGTAGTTCACTGTTATGTAAGCTTTCCATTCACCTTTCTGTTCATCTCTCTTTGGTCCAAAAAATATCTAAGAACTTCCATTCAATGTCAAATTAACAAAATTTTAACTTAGTGTCACATGCTTATGAATGTCCATCCATCCATATTAATTCTGCCCGAGGGCAGGTCCTTCACTACTATCATAGCATTTTCATGCTATGCTTGCAGCTGTACTAGGGGATTGTAGGTGTGGTAGCTTCCCGTTGCTTTCCACCCCGGTGAAGGATGATGATGATGATGATGGCCATATGATTTCGGGGACCGTTTGGGCTTTAAAGTTTTCCTGATATTTGTCTTAAAGGTGGGGAAAAACCCCGATAAAAACCTCACTCAGAAAAACTGCCCCGACCGGGGATCGAACTCGGGCCCGCTGCGTGACAAGGCAGCACATTACCTCGAGACCACAGCGGTGGACTTTATGAAGATAAAGCTGTGATTTGGGAATTTTTAAACAAGGGATTGCACGAGAAAACTAATGTAATTTGTTGTTTTATTCGATATGGAACTTATGCGCTACGTATAGTTAATATATATTTCTATTTGATTGGCGTGGTTTAACCTCACACTTTGTTGGTACTTTTACGCACCACTCGCCACTCGGGACTCACAGTCGCATCACTTGTCCGGGGAGGAATTTTAACACATACTTGTTTAACCAAATAGGACATGTTGGTCCTCAACGAGTGATCAGCTCAATGTCAAGACCTCCTCCAAGACAACACAATATTAAGACGAACACGCCAACCACACACACATTCATACTAAACATGGCGAATACGATAATGATGACCAGATGATGTTCGGGAACCATTTTGGCCCTAGGTACAAAAATAAAATATACTTTTAAAATAATTAACTATTATCGTACACAGTACAAACAACTATAATAATAATAATTTACAAAGAAGAAAAATTTCATAAAACATTTGTTGAAAAACAAAAATTATGCAATAACTTAGGAGCACGTTACTAAGCAACGCCACTGAATGTGACATTGAAAAATATTTTTAATAAATTGAGTATTAATATTTCACAAATTGAATTCAAAACTGTTTTATCTATAAGTTTATACTGCTAAGAATATCAGACAGATCACTGACAAAGGCTTTTCTTCTATCAGGTAAATATAAATACATTTTCAGATACCATATTTATCATCGTTTAAATGGCTCATTCAATAAAGTAACACATTTAACTCTAAACTTACAAATACATATTATTTTACCTTATTTTAGATAACATTTTGTTTTTATGCTTTAAAAATAAGCCATTCTTTCTTTAAACTAAATTAAACTCGTGGAGTTATAATTCTGCAAGGCACTTGGTGTAACAGCCGCAGTTCACTGCCATTTTAGAGAGGTAGACTTTATAGCTATGTGTGATAAGTGTTCAACCGTCGGATTCCCAAAATGTTATACACGGTACATACTACAACTGAAATTCCTCACAATTCTAGATGCACACCGTTCCACACTAGCCGACATTCGGTGAGTAAATTTCTTCCACACAGGGACTCGAACCAGGGCATGTTCGGTAGCTCTGCGACAAGGCGTAATGTATAGGACGCTGCTTTCTTCATTTTCAACATTATCATTATATAAACATTACCGCACCAACAACACTCTTCCATCCATTGCTTCTTTTTTTTATAAACTCTAGGTTATGTCCATCCATAGTAATTCTGCTCGAGGGCAGGTCTTTCACTGCAATCATATTAGCATTTTCACGATATTCGGAACATTTCAAAAATGTTATTAAGAATAAAAATAAATCAAGTTTTGCCAAACATACACTCGAAACAATTCATCGATTTGAAAAAAATCGATAACTCTATGTCAGTACTACGCAAAGAGTAAACAGGAACAGGATCAGCATCCTTGAGGACATAGAGATTCTGAAAAGAAGCAAGGAATGAAGACCTGCTCAACGAGAACATAACAGCAGACATAAATCCATTATACAACCTATACAACACCATCAGCCATCAGTTCCAGTTAAAACGCAGAAGATGAAACATTGTTTTCGAAAGGCCTCCATATTAGAATAACTTGAAGAAGTTTAATAACTTAGTTGAGGACGACCGACTTACCAGGTAAAAACATACATAATTAACATCGTATTACATAACCTCAACGGTGCTTTAACATACATTTCAAAAGTGTTGATATTCCTAAGCATTTTAATACAACTCACCATGGTTCTCACCGGGATTAGAACCTTCGACGTCTGATCTACTCCTTTAAAGGTCTTGGCTAATTAGCCACGTTGGAAAACTAATATTTTCATTAGCCTTATATGTTATAGTTCTGTTTTCGGAAAATTAAAAATAAATTTAAATTTTTTTCACGAAATATCATATATTCCTAGTACCTATTGGAAAATGACTAAATATAAAAAAGCAAAGGATGTCCAGAAATATATATAAATTCGTGACGTAACTAATGCGTCATTTCCATTGTTTGTCCTCGACATTCGTATGTTGTATTTATAAAGCAGAAAGAACAATTTTTAAATTTTATTTTCTAAATGGAGAAATATAAAAATCTAACTGATATGTGACTTAATAACCAATGTTAAACAGAAATCTGAAGTTCGTATGTGTTATTACAGTTTTTTTTTTCAATTTTCGACCAATGTTTGTTAATATGAAGAAATCCTCACACTTATTTACTTACTCACTGGCACTATCGAACCCGTGGGTTCATAGCCGCGCGGACATACGCTCTCCATACATCCCTATCCTGAGCTAATATTTTCCAAACATTCCCTGTATAATCTACTTCCCTCAAATCATAGTTAATATTATTCTCCCACCTCATTCTTGGTCTACCAACTGAGCGTTTTCCCTCTGGCTTTCCTACAAGAAGCTTCCATGCAAGTCTTTCATTCCCTATACGTGCAACATGTCCTGCCCATCGCAGTCTACGAGACTTAACTGTTCTTATTATATCTGGCTTCCTATAAAGACCATGTAGTTCATTGTTATGTAGTCTTCTCCATTCACCTGTCTGTTCATCTCTCTTTGGTCCAAAAATTTTCCCAAGTACTTTATTCTCAAATACTTGTAATCTCCTTTCCTCCCTTAAGGTAAGAGTCCATGTTTCGCACCCATATAATATAACTGGTAGAACAACAGTTTTATATATTTCCAGTTTAACGTTTTTTGAAAGGAGTTGGGATATCAAGAGTCTCTGCAATGCATAATAGCACGCATTTCCAGAATTGAGCCTATGTTTAATTTCTTTGTGCATCTCATTCCTATTTGTGATTATTGTTTCTAGGTATTTGAATTCAGCCACTTCCTCAAAATTTCCCTCATTTGTCATTAGCTGTCCATTTCCATTATATAATGAATTTCTACGTGTGACCATATATTTAGTTTTATTGATATTTACTTCCAGTCCTAATTTCGTAGTGTTACTCAATAGTGTGTGCGTGTTGTCCTTTAGTATCTCCACGCTATCGGCCAATAATACTACATCATCAGCATAAACTAACAGCTTATTAATACCATTGAGTTGTAAGCCTTCCTCATTCTCTAAAGATTTAATGGCATGCTCTAGTAGAAAATTAAATAGTAGAGGAGATAGTGCATCTCCTTGCTTCAACCCATTCTGGATTTCAAAAGTGTCCGAAAACTGTTTGCCAACACCGCACCCTACTCTTTGTGCCATTTAGACACATTCATATAAGTCTAACTAACTTTTTAGGAATTCCAAACTCCAGCAGAATACTATATAGATTCTCCCTCTTAATTGAATCATATGCTTTTTTGAAATATATATATAGCTGATGTACAGTACCATTATATTCCCATTTCTTTTCTAAAATCTGTCTTATACTAAAAATCTGATCTGTTGTAGACCTGTTTCTTCTAAATGCACATTGATGATCTCCTAGAATGGCATCAATATATGGAGTATGTCTGCTTACTAATATATTTGTAAGAATTTTGTACGAAGTTGAAAGTAATGAGATGCCCCTGTAGTTGTTGCAATCAGTTTTATCTCCATTCTTATAAATTGGTACGATAATTGAATCCTTCCATTCATCTAGAAGAGCTTCTTTTTCCCAAATCATACTAAGCAACCATCGTATCTTATCCATCAATTTTTCTCCCCCTGATTTTATCAGTTCGTCTGGGATCTCATGTGAGCCTGATGCTTTATACATCTTCAATTTTTCAATTGCCATTTCAACCTCTAATGCACTTGGTTCTGCAACTAGCATTTCTGTTGACTGTAAATTATCCTCCTCAATGTCCTGTGCTGTATGTACATTTAATAGCTGATTAAAGTAACTTTTCCATCTATTTAATATACTCCTGGAATCTGCAATCATATCCACATTTTCATCCCGAATTATGTTTGTTCTAGCCTGAAACACTTTCTTCTCTATACTAATTCCCTGATATAATTCTCTAGTGTTCCTATTTTTTGCTTTCATTTCAAGATTATTAATCTTCTCTCTCAAATATTCCCTCTTTTTACTCTTTAGTAACTTGGTGGTTCCCCGTCGAATAGTACCCAATTGCTCTAAATTTACCTCATTTGGCTCGTGTAACCATTTCATTTTTGCTAGCTTTCTTTTCTTTACAATGTCGGCACATTCCTCATCAAACCATTTCTTGTTTTGCCTCTTGTGTAATATTAAAAACTTAACAGATAGCTGGATCTTACTAATAAACCAACGCTGGACAAAAAGAACTAAGGTTAATGTAACTTTATCTTTCTTAGCTTCTTAAATTCAAGATAGACGTGTTGATATGTGGTATATAAATTAAATACTATTGTTCGTACATCGCCAGTGAGTCGATTTGTGTTAACAATTATCTAATAAAGGCCTATTATGAGGTACTTTGTTCAAAATTAGGATAGTTTTTTGTATTTTGAAAATCTATATGAATGGGTTGCTATAACGGCGGGATCCCATATGCTGACCACATGTCACCACTACACTGGCTAGATGTTCGTCTACCTCTATGATTAATACGTGGATGTGAGAACAGCAGCCCCAATGGACATCCAAGGGCCTTCTAGGCCTGTCGCGCTTGGAGTTTTTACATGAATGGGATATTCGCCCGTATTAAACTCCCAAACTCCTCAGTAAACCGCAAGAATGCGTGTATATATTAAGTAAAAGTAAACCTCATCACGCCAACATGACTGAAACTACAAAAACAGTGACAATGGTTCGTTACAATGAATGTTATACATATTTCACTAGGTAATTCAAATGACGGATTCTTATGTCGTACATGCAATGTTTTTGCATAATTACCCCCTTTGGGATTGAATGACCTTGATAGTGGTGGGGGATTTCTGTTCTTCAAGACCAGAAGTAACATAGCTATTAACTACCCCCCCTCCCCATTGCTGGATAAACAAACATTCGACGAGAACCATTCAAAGAAGCAATAATTAATCACGGCGGAGGTTAAGTTTGTCTTTCCAATATCAGAAATGGTGTAAAAAAGATCAACTGGTAGGAAAAACATGTTAGCCATAGACACGGTATCATTTCTACAGGACAAAATCTTAAACAAGTACTTACTGATCCTCCAAGTTGGGGGTTGGTTGTTAGGTCAGTCTCCGTAAATTTCCTACAAAAGAAAAAGAAAATTTATGTATAGTCGGGAAAAACATAGTTGAGAAGGCCAAATCATTAAATCAGTGTTATGACATTATTTCCACTTTACGATAAAAGTACTTCTTAAAAGCAAAATTTTTAAGTATTGCAATTCAAATCCAAGCGATAGAGGGACAAAATTGCTCAAAAGTATTGTTTTTCAAACTTGAGGTTCTTTTAAGTGCCGTAAATCTAGACATGGGAACCAAATCATTTAGTTCGTTTCCGAAGGAACCTCGTTTAAGGATTTTTACCCTGAAAATTCGCACTAATTGGCCGTGTTTTAACCCTTGCATTTTTAAATCCGGGAGCAAGTATGCTAACTAGTATCGATTACAGCACCTATGATGGGGGGGGAAGAGAGAGAGAAGAAAACATTATGCTCCAATTACATGCATATTTCATGTCTTTTGTCAAATTATGTAATATTACAACAATACCACTTTTTTAAAAGTTAAATTTGCCATTATGAGTCCACCGCTATGGTCTCGGGGTAGCGTGCTGCCTTGTCACGCAGCGGGCCCGGGTTCGATCCCCGATCGGGACACTTTTTCTGGGTGAGGTTTTTATCGGGGTTTTTCCTCACCTGTAAGACAAATATCAGGAAAACTTTAAGGCCCAAACGGTCCCCGAAATCTGTTGGCCATCGCAATCATCATCATTCATATTCATCTTAGGTTAAGCTTAGGATTAGGGACTCTCCTGGCGCACCATTATCATTATCATCATCACCCATCATATCATCGTGGTAACGTAACCCCGCCTTCCAGGCGCCCCAACCTCAGAAGTGGGTTAAAAGTACGTCATGCCAGGAGAGAACACCAGGTTCGTCTCAGCGTATAGCATACAATTTAATTAACCATCAATATTTTATTTCTTTAGGCGCAGCAACGCACGCCGGGTGTTAACTAGTTTATTTATATATTCTAATAATTTAATTATATCTTTATATATATATATATATATATATATATATATATATTTAAGAAGATGGGCAAGAATATCAAAATTAGACAAAATAAAAAATAATACAATAATAGAAATTATAGATGTAGAAAAATATATTGTACAAGAGATTGAAGAAATCCAACTAAGATGGTATGGGCATATAATGAGAAGAAGGGACACAAAAACAAAGAAGTATCGAAATGGTAACCTCCTGGAAAACGGAAACGTGGTAGATCAAAGCCAACATGGATAAAGGTAATTCAAGACAACATGAAGAAAAAAAATATGACAGAAGCAGACACGCAAGACCGGAAAGCGTGGAAGAAAAAAAAGTATATTTTGGTTGAGGATACCTGTGTATATAAGAGAAACAATCCTAAAATAAAATTATACATACATAATATATATATATATATATATATATATATATGGGTATAGAAGCTACTGAGTTTGTATTTGATAGATTTACAAATGCGAATAATTTACAGGAATATTTCAATAAAGTTATTTTAAAGTTCTGTAATATTTTTATGCACTCATATACTTAAAACTGCTCGGAACGACAAGCCTAACTTACTCTCCTGTTGAGCTCACTACCACACAGAGGTGGATAGTCATCCGGCCAGTAGAAGGACAACATTCCTTGACCTCCAGCTGTTACAGTATGTTTTCTCAACCAGAAGCCGCTACTTATTGTAACTCTCCAAATTCGAACCATGCTGGATGGGCGCTTAGGGTCTGAAGTAAATTATAGAAATGACAATTCGGCTGAAATACATCTACGGATCATGGCTGCAAACAAATGTTTTTTTGGGCTAAGGACAATGTTTAGATCTCAGTTTATATCTCGAAAGACAAAAATACTCATGTATAAAGTTCTCCTTAGACCAGTGTTAACTTACGCATCAGAAACTTGGACCATGTTGAAATCTGATGAGGAATTATTAGGGCGTTTTGAAACGAAGATGCCGAGATCCATTTTTGGTGCCGTGAAAGAAAATAATGCATGGAGAAAGAGATACAATAATGAATTGTATAAATTGTACAATCAGCCAGATATTTTGAATTTTGTTAAAGTTAATAGATTGGCATGGGCTGGACACATTATTCGCATGGACAACAAAAGGATAACAAAAAGAATTTACAATGAACAACCACTATTGGCCAGAAAAGTTGGAAGACCTAAATTAAGATGGGAGGATGGTATAATTCAAGACATTAAAATTTTAAAAATAAAAAACTGGAAGAATGAAGCGCAGAACAAGGAAGTCTGGCATAGGTTTCTGAAGGCGGCCAAGGCCCACATGGGGCTGTCGAGCCAATTATGATGATGATGGATGGGCGCTGATTTCATTGATTGAAATTCCAAGAGAAAATTTTCCCCCACGGGGTCTCGAATCAGAGCACTTCCGTAGCACTGCCTTTTTTTTTCTTTATTTCTTATTTCGTTTACACTGTTTTCCTTCTTGTTTTTACCTTTTTGTTAACTTTCTGTTTTTCTCACATATAGACACAAGGACAAGACACACACCCAGACCCAAGGTGCAGATTAAAAATCCCATACCCGCCGGGAATCGAACCCGGATCGCCGGAGTGGAAGGTAGGGACTCTACCGACTACGTCACGACGGACAACCTTGAATGCGGCAAATGTATGTCATAGTTTTCGTTAAAAATAACGTATTTGTGGGGTTTCAGTATACATATCTGCTTAGAATAATGTGATGTAAGCAGGCTGTAGTTCTGACGTAATCTTGACATATTGTTATTTTATGTAAAGGATAATCCTCCAGAATTTTGTCACAACCGGATCCCATTTTTAGTTGTAATTTACCTTCACACCTGCGCAAAATTAGTGAAACTGAATGGGTGCAAACCATAATGGTCTGACAGTTGTGTAGAGTGCAGTCTTTGCATGTTATTGGATCCTATTTTCCAATGGAAGAGAGATACAAGTGTATACTGCCAACTATTGCCCTGAATTATTTAAATGTAAATTATGTTGTAAAGCAGGATATTAAAGGTGTAAACGGTAGAATTTAATTTTTTTTCTAAAAATATTTTATGCGTAAATTTAACATTAAGTAAAATCTAAATATATCTTATTAGCTATTGTTGAATAAAAAGCACGTGTTAATAATGAAAATATTTCTCATATATAAAGATCTTAACAATTACTACTTAAAGTTATTTCAAGTCATTGTTGAGGAAATTTATAAAATGGTTTCATTAAACTTTAAAATAAAATTTAAATATTAATTAAATAAAAATAAAACGTAGTTTTATTTGATTTTCATATTTATTATATAATTGAGTGACAACTGTTTCGGTACACTGTACCTTCTTCAGACATGTTAAAAAATTAAATAATTTATATTTGCTTAAATAAAGTATATTGAATTTTGATTTGTATTAAAAGTAATTATCTCCATCATTTGACCTATTAGATTTAATCTTATATTTGTATATATCATTCTTCTCAACTCCTAAACGACTGGACTGTTTTTTATTAATGTTTTAATAATATTACAGGGTGTCCCATTCAAACATCCCACATTTTAATTAATCATAGCTAACAAAGTATGCGGAATTATGAAATACCAACCTCATTTCATAATTCCGCATACGTTGTTAGTTACGATTAATTAAAATATGGGAGGTTTGAATGGGGCACGGTGTAGATATTATAGCAGTCAATGGCCATGTAGAAAGATCGTGTTTATGCGTTCAATTGATTTCATGTCTTAATAATAGATATTATAGCAGTCAATGGTCATGTAGAAAGATCATGTTTATGCGTTCAATTGTTTTCATGTCTTAATAATATATATTATAACAGTCAATGGCCATGTAAAAAGATCATGTTTATGCGTTCAATTGTTTTCATGTCTTAATAATAGATATTATAGCAGTCAATGGCCATGTAGAAAGATCATGTTTATGCGTTCAATTGTTTTCATGTCTTAATAATAGATATTATAGCAGCCAATGACCATGTAGAAAGAGCATGTTTATGCGTTCAATTGTTTTCATGTCTTAATGATAGATATTATAGCAGCCAATGGCCATGTAGAAAGATCATGTTTATGCGTTCAATTGTTTTCATGTCTTAATAATAGATATTATAGCAGTCAATGGCCATGTAGAAAGATCAAGTTTATGCGTTCAATTGTTTTCATATCTTAATAATAGATATTATAGCAGTCAATGGCCATGTAGAAAGATCGTGTTTATGCGTTCAATTGATTTCATGTCTTAATAATAGATATTATAGCAGTCAATGTCCATGTAGAAAGATCATGTTTATGCGTTCAATTGTTTTCATATCTTAATAATAGATATTATAGCAGTCAATGGCCATGTAGAAAGATCATGTTTATGCGTTCAATTGTTTTCATGTCTTAATAATAGATATTATAGCAGTCAATGGCCATGTAGAAAGATCATGTTTATGCGTTCAATTTTTTTCATGTCTTACAGAAGTCTGTTATATGGAGGTTCCTATGTTTTTATACTGTAATAGATGATATTGGTTGCAGTGCAACCCACATAGTTTGCACTTGCATTTTTCTTCTGGGTTATGGCCCTTCACTCTTGTGCATATCCGGTGGTGAAAATCATGGTCAGCGACTCTTGTCACGGTGTGTCTGTGGTCGTATCTGGCTGCTGTCCATTCGCTGTAGGTATAGCATCCGTTGCGTAGAACTTAGGCCGCATCTGTTCTCTCCTCTCGTTGAGTTCCCTCAGTAGTTCTTTGTTGTCATCTGTTGCCGGTACGAGAACGTCCAGGTGGAGCTCTTCTATGAAGAAGGGTTCCTTTCTCAGTACGTGTTAGACGTGAAGGTATGTATTTTGATAGGCTTATTGCTGTCTTTAAAAAGTGTTCTTTGACTTTCTCTATTTCCTGTAAGTTTGACTTATTTAGGTTCTTCCAAATCACTTCTAGTCCACAGGTCGTAATTGGTGTGGTTTTTAAGCGGAAGATGGCCATTGCTGCCTGTAGGGATAATTTACTCAGGTTTTTAATTCAGTTCGTTGCTGTTCTGGCCGTTAAGGCGCGTTCTTTGATGTGCTTATCGAAGGTGTCCCCTCGGCTCTGCAGGGTGATGCCCAGATATTTGAATTGGTTTACATTTTGCATTAGGACTGCCTTATACCGAATGTAATCATTCGCTGAGAGTCTTCCTTCTTTCCTGAAGGTCTTTTTACTGTTTTCTTCTCATTTATTTCAAGTTTTTTTTTGTTTGAATGGGTCCCTTGATGCTTTAGATTCACAATCGGACATTTTAAAACCATTTGGTAGAGGAGTTTCACTTGAAGTGAAAATTTAAAGATCGCTCAAGAGGTCACATTTTTCGATGTTTCACGACGAATCTCAGTATACCCTATTAAAATGAACCGAGGTAGGTGTTATCAAAAGATTAGCGAAATATGACAATTAGAAGTGGAGGTTTACCTGAAACCAGAAATTAAAATCTCCCTAAACGAGTGGACTGATTTTGATAAAATGGTTTGTGTGTGTTCGAGTGGGTCCCTGGATGGTTTAGATTCACAACTGGACCTTCTAAAACCATTACGTGTAAAAGTTGTTCTGAAGTGAAAATTTAAAAATCGCTCTAGCAGTCACAATTTTCGATGTTTCATAACGAAACTCAGTACATTGTGTTAAAATAAACAGAGGTAGGAATTTACTGAAAATGAGCGAAACCCGACAATTATAAGTGGAGTTTTACCTGAAATCCAAAATTAAAAATTGAGTAGCAACCATGTTTGGTTCGTCTCAGCATATACCATACAATTTAATTAACCTTTAATATTTCAATTGGATTAAACTTTAGGTGTAGCAACGCACGCCGGGTATTAGCTATTAAACAATCAAAACAAATCAACTGGTCATATGACTTATTAATCAATCTTGCTGTGTTGAAATAATATTGTATCATTCCTGCAACACACTTCGAAATGAATAGAAGCAGCTCCTCAATATTTCTGTAGTTCCTCTCCGATACTTGGGCAGAGAGAATATTAAATTATATAGCAGGAAATTAAAATTATTCTACAATATTATTCAACAAGAAGAATATCCATTAATTTGGTGTCGGTGAAGCTTAAATCCAGCAAATGATTACCAATAAACTAGGAAGAAGATTTAACTATATAAAAATAAAACTAATTATTTTATTGCAAAAACTACAACGTTTTCACCACATGAAGCATCTGTCCCCTGAAGAGAACCTCTCCGCTCCACCATTACTAGCCAACCTTAAAATAATCCTTCACCCAACCAAAAATTACCACCTTGAATTGTTAATGTTTTCACACATTCAAATAATAGTATTTATTTACTTAGCCTGGTGGAGTTAAGGCCGTATGTTACATTTAAATAACAAAAAATTACAATAATATTACGTTCAAAACGATTAATTATCTGTCCAAACTGAACAATAATAAAAATAATATCCAATTATTCAACAAAATTAAAGACAAAATTAAAAGTAATAAGATAATATATACACAAAGGAATATCAGCTCGAAACTAGTATATATGAAAAGGAAAAAGTGCAAAGAAAGTAATAAACTGTGATGAATTAATCTATATATATATGACATGGTAAGAAAAATAAATGCCTGAACGGGATTTGAACCCGGACCTCTTGATTGGTACCCAGCGTGCTATCCATTACACCACCAGGCAAATCCAATTCAAACATTTATCTTTATTATATATATATATATATATATATATATATATATATATATATATATAAGCTTGCATTGCTCAATGTCAAAAATTTAATTATAACAATATATATATATATATATATATATAGAGAGAGAGAGAGAGAGAGAGAGAGAGAGAATGAGGAAGGCTTACAACTCAATGGTATTAATACGCTGTTAGTTTATGCTGATGATGTAGTATTATTGGCCCATAGCGAGGAGATACTAAAGGCCAACAAGCACACACTCATGTGTAGCACTAAGAAATTAGGACTGGAAGTAAATATCAATAAAACTAAATACATGGTCACACGTAGAAATTCATTATATAATGGAAATGGACAGCTAATGACAAATGAGGGAAATTTTGAGGAAGTGGCTGAATTCAAATACCTAGGAACAATAATCACAAATAGGAATGAGATGCACAAAGAAATTAAACATAGGCTCAATTCTGGAAATGCGTGCTATTATGCATTGCAGAGACTCTTGATGTTCCAACTCCTTTCAAAAAACATTAAACTGAAAATATATAAAACCGTTATTCTACCAGTTATATTATATGGGTGCGAAACATGGACTCTTACTTTAAGGGAGGAAAGGAGATTACATGTATTTGAGAATAAAGTACTTGGGGAAAATTTTTGGACCAAAGAGAGATGAACAGACAGGTGAATGGAGGAAACTGAATAACAATGAACTACATGGTCTTTATAGGAAGCCAGATATAATAAGAGCAGTTAAGTCGCGTAGACTGCGATGGGCAGGACATGTTGCACGTATGGGGAATGAAAGACTTGCATGGAAGCTTTTTGTAGGAAAGCCAGAGGGAAAACGCCCAGTTGGTAGACCAAGAATGAGGTGGGAGAATAACATTAAATATGATTTGAGGGAAGTAGATTATACAGTGAATGATTGGAAAACATTAGCTCAGGATAGGAATGTCTGTAGAGTTTATGTCCGCGCGGGCATGAACCTACGGGTTCGATAGTGCCAGTGATTAAGAGTAAGTATATATATATATATATATACATATATGATATGAAAAGAAAAAAGAATGCTTGAGTCGGGATTTGAACTCGAGTCTCTAAAGTATGTACCTTTAGTGCTCTAACCAACTGAGCTACCCAAGAATTCCAAGACAAACATACAATTTTCTTATACATGTAGTATTCTCAATTCACACAAGAGGTAGCGGAAATATCATTCAACTGCCATCTAGCGGCTAACGTAACAGTTAAGCAAATTATTAAAGATAATATTTACTTTATAGCAGTAACGCTTGTATATATATATATATATATATATATGAGACGTTAGGTAAAAATATTGATAAATCTTAGTACTATTTTTATTAAATAACTAACTCACTGACTCTATCGATCGAACCCGTAGGTTCATGGCCGCGCGGACCTAAGCTCTCCATACATCCCTATCTTGAGCTAATATTTTCCAATCATCTCCTGTATAATCAACTTCCCTCAAATAATGGATAATGTCATTCTCCCACCTCATTCTTGATCTACCAACTGGTCGTTTTCCCTGATTTTCCTACAAGAATCTTCCATGCACCTTTTTCATTCCCCATACGCCACATGTCCTGCCCATCGCAGTCTACGAGACTTAACTCTTCTTATTATATCTGGCTTCCTATACATATCGTGCAGCTATTTAGTAATGGAAAAACATGTTTTTGTTATAAAATAATATTAGTGAGATTTTTCTGTTAATAATTGTATTTTAAATTTGTTTCTGGAAGATGGTAAAGTTTGACAGTCTCTGACATAGAGTGGAAGAGAATTCCAATGTTCTAGCAAGAGAAACTTAAAACTATTTTGAGTGATAGGTAGTGTGATGAGGAGGGATATAAAGGACTATGTGCTGATGGGATCGGACATCTAATTTATGTGTGAAGTCAAAGAGTTTAACAACTTATTCAATTTTAATTAATATAATAATATGGTGTATTATTTTTCTACTAACTGGATCCATGACTTTGTTCGCATGGACACAGGTTATATATAAACAACTTATTGAAATGTTTAGAAGGAAATATCAAATCAAAATATGTACTTTCTGTAATTTGTTGAACAGTTAATAATATTATAGCGCTAACATTGTGTTGTAGGAAAAGTCTTAGTAAATAAATCCTTACTTTTAATCTAATTTTGAAAGAATATTTTTTGTGAGTTATCCGTGAAAGATAGGCATATGCTGCCGTGGACTTTTTTGAAGATTTTTTAAAGATATTCAAGTATGGTGTATTTGTTGTGGTTTAGACAAAATAAAAAGTTTAGGAATCCAAAAAACGACTTTTCAGTGCACAGATCCCCTTTTTTTTTTCTTATGCTCTGGTCCTATAGTACACATGGTAATATGTTATATACGTCAATTTTCCCAAACAAATATCTAAATGATGGTAAAAACACCATTCAATTCGGTCAAATAGTTACTGAGTTCATAAAAGACAGTTTCGCAGATGTTCATTTTTATATAATTTATCAAATAATAATATAAATTACTAACCTTGTGTTCAATTGAGGACAAAAACGTAGCTCTTGCGTCCATTTCACGCGCATTAAAACACTCCACGCACGCTTTAATAACTATCACAATTCTTACATCTTGAATGTACAAAGATTTATACACGACAAGCGCCTGGTTTATCCAAGGTACGCCTACAGTGTTGCAAATTAACAAAACACAATCGCTAAGTGGCGTGGTTTTCGTGTCACCTTGACGCAGTCCTGACAATATGAACAGATCGTCAATTAACATGGAAACGAAATATTTTAATAACTTTGATGTTTAAAATAAAATATATACTCTATGTAATTGCTCACAGATGTTTTAATATTATTTTTGAATAGCTTATTTTTTTAAATTGATTGAATTGTTTATTTTTATGCAGCTTTGATAGTTTTTTGTGTAAATATTAAAAATAATGTAATATGTAAATTCGATTGAAATATTACCAAAGCCATTGAGCTACTTATTGATTTTTGCGAAGACGGAGAATGACAAGTAGATTGTTGCCACATCTACATTATTTCTCAGACTATGTTTTGTAAACAGATTTCGCAAGTTAATTAGCCATTTTTTCAAACTTTATAAATATAAACCAAACGTAACATAGAAACTGAAAAATTTGGAAAATCTATAATAATAATAATAATAATAATAATAATAATAATAATAATAATAATAACTGTATTATTATAATACTACTTATAATTAATAATAAATTAATTCATCATCATCATCATAGTACATTCACGAATTTAGGCCATTTGTTGACCTGTTTCGGCCTCAAGAGAAACACCATCCAGAAGTCTTTTGAGTGGACGTCCTGGTCTTCTTCTTCCTGCAGGTTGATATCTTAACATTTGTTTGGGTATTCTGTGATCTTCCATTCGATGAACATGTTGCATCCATCTTGACTTATAATCAGAAATTTTGTTTTCTAAAGGTTATAAATTAATTATAAATGATAATTACTTTATAATTAATATTGATAATAATAAATAACAATATGATGAAAATACTGTACTATTTCAGAATAAAAATCTTTGGAAAATGTTAGGACATAAAGAGATGAACAGACGGGCGAATGCAGAAGACTTACATAACAGGAGCTACATGATATAATATAGTACGAAACGGGATATAATAAGAACTGTTAAGTCTCATAGACTGCAATGCTCAGGACAAGTGGCACGCATGGGGAATAAAAGAGAGACATGGGAAGCTTCTTGTAGGAAAACCAGACTGAAACGGCCATTCGGTGCAAGAAGAATGAAGTGGTAGTATAACATTAACTTTGATTTGAGGGAAGCAGATTATACTCGGGACGATTTGAAAACAGCCCAGGATAGGGATGTATGGAGAGCTATGTCCATGCGGTCATGAAATTACTAGTTCCATAGTGAGTTAGGTGGTTATTTTAAAATACATTTTTGTACAGTCGAGTCTCATAGAACTGCGATGAGTAGGACATGTGGCACGAATGGGGAATGAAAGTGGGGCATGGTAGCTTCTTATAGGAAAACAATATCGTAAACCGCCATTCGGTAGGATAATAACATTAACTATGATTGGAGGGAAGTAGATTATACAGGAATGATTGAAAAACATTAGCTCAGGATAGGGATGTATGGAGAGCTAATGTCCACGCGGCCATGAAACCGCGAGTTCATTAGTGAGTTAGATGGTTAGTTTAAAAGTCATGATTTCATACAGTCAAATCTCATAGACTTCGGTGAACAGCACATGTAACACAAATGAGGAATGAAAGAAGGGCATAGAGACTCTCTAGGAAAACCAGAGGGTAGGCCAAAAAAGAGGTGGGGGGGTTAATATTAACAGTGATATCAGTGAAGTAGAATATACAAGGAATGACTGGAAAACATCCTAGGATAGGGATGTATGGAGAGCCTATGCCCGCGAGGCTATGATACTCCTCTTCGACACATTGTGTTAGTTGAGAAAGTGGGCAAGTTAATGTTCAGATTATTGGATGATCCGGTGTTGTATCTTCCGTTCCTTATCGTTAAAAAAAACAAGTTTTACGTTGTATATATGCCGTTGTTACGCTAAATCACCTCAATTTCACATTCAATTTTCAAGACATTTATCGCAATTTTTTGGGATATAATTAACATATATGTTTTTCTCATGAAATTATGCACATATTGCTAAATAATTTGTGCCTTTTTTCAATTTTTAAATTCAATTAACATAGGTGTAGTTCTGGCATGAAATCCGCTATAATGCCCTGAAAATAAAACCATAAATATAATATGTTAGTATGGAGAAATCGTATATTGCGAATTTATAACTGATCACAGTTATTAAGTTTAAAACCAGGAAATATTAAAAACTAACCAAAATCTGATGTAACCCTAGACAAAATTAAATAAAAAATAAAGTTCCAATTAGTTATTATGTTTGTTTTTAAGTTTAAGATGCATATATAAATAATTATAAAGGTATAACTGTTTTAATAACTGTTATAAATGGATATTTAACTGTTATATCTGCTATAATGACGTCATATTTACCAAATTATAAGATTTATACTCGGCAGGCACCTGTTTCATCCAATGTACGCGTACAGTGTTGCAAATTAACAAAATACAATCGCTTAGTGTCACCTTGTATCACCTTGGCGCAGTTCTGACAACACAAACGGATCGTCAATTAACATGGAAAACGAAATATTTTAAAAACTTTGAAGTTTAAAATAAAATATATACTCTATGTAATTTCTCAGATATGTTTTAATACACTGCTCAAAAAAATTAGGGGATACTGTAGAATAACCTATTAAGACTATGTTTTTAGGAACAGTATTAGATAAAATCACTTTCTATTACTCCAAAAGGATGTAAACAAGAGTTTGAAGTCATTACGTAACCTCTGTACCACACCAGATGTCAAAGAGATCCTGATTAGGAATATGGCAAACAAACGAAGCAGCATTAACATGGGTGAAAATGTTTCTTTAGTATGGTGTATGGTCTCCTCGAACGGCCAGCACTGCCTCACACCTTTGTGGCATTGATGCAATGAGGTTAGCAATTAGTTCTTGGGGGATACGTGGCCACTCTTCCATAAGAGCAATGTGCAGCTCTGGAACAGTTGTGGGAGGTGCTGGTCTGCCTGCAATGCGCCTGCCTAATGCATCCCACATATGCTCAATCGGATTTAAGTCCGGGGAGGAAGCTGGCCATTGTATACGCTCGATACCCTCTACTTCCAGCATGCCGTCCACCAAGCCAGCTCTGTGGGGTCGTGCATTATCGTCCATAAAAAGAAAAGAATCACCTATGGCACCAGCATAAGGCACGACAAAAGGTCGGATAATCTCATCTCTATACCTTACCGCAGTCAAAGTACCACCTTGGATGACGTAGAGGTCCGTACGTCCACCACTACTGACTCCTGCTCACACCATCAATTCACCGCCACCATATGGGGAACTTTCACGTACAAAAGCTAGATTGTTTCGTGTCCCTTTTTCCCTCCAGATGAATACACGCCGACTATCACATTCCACGTTGAATCGCGACTCACCAGAAAAAAGAACTGATCTCCATTCGGCATGCCTCCACCCACGATGTTCCTCCGCCCAGTTTCTGCGATCTCTACGGTTTGTGGAGTTTACCTGGTACACACCATGGGCCTACGGGCATAGAGACCACTTCCATGCAGTCGATTATGGACAGTTTGAGTTGACACCCTGCGTCCTGTTGCTGTTTGAAGTGTATTTCGCAGTTGAGTTGCATTCTGCTGTCTATTCCGACGGGCTGTTAATATGAGGTAACGGTCATCCCTTGTTGTTGTTGCCCGTGGTCGAATTGCCTGGCTCTTCTGTGATCAGTATCTGTTCTTTGAAAACGATTCCAAAGTCTGGAAATCACGCTTTGAGACACCCCAATGGCTCTTGTTGTGTCTGTCCAGCTTCCATCCTTCCAATGACCCTCCAAGCCATTGGTTCAGGTAAATCACGTTGTCGAGGCATTACTGTCCCTAAGGCAAGTCATTCACTAACTGAAAACTGGACTGGATTTAAAAACAGCAGCAAAACATTCACCCCCACACCACCCTTTCACATCAACAGTACAGACACTGCCCTCTGGTGTGGTGCCGAGGTTACGTAACAACTTCAAACTCTTGTTTACATTATCTTGGAGTAATAGAAAGTGATTGCATCTAATACTATTCCAAAAAACATAATCTTAATAGGTAATTCTACAATATACCCTAATTTTTTTGAGCAGTGTATTATCCTTGAATAGCATAATTTTTAATAATTATCTGAAAATGTTTATTTTTTTACGCAGCTTTGATACTTTTCGTGTAAATATTAAAAATGATGTAATATGTGTAATTGATTGAAATTTTACCCAGGCCATTGAGCCACTTATTGATTTTTCCGGAGACTGAGAATGACAAATAGATTGTTGCCACATCTACATTATTTCTCAGGCTACATTTTGTAAACAGATTTCGCATGTAAATTACCCATTTTTTCGAACTTTATAAATAAGAACCACATCGTAACGTAAAATTTATTATAAAATTTTAAAACCCATAATAATAATAATTATATATTATGTATTATATATTATTATATAATGTAATAATAAATTTAATAATAATTATTATATAATTATAATATTATCTGATCCACCGCGTTGGTCTCGAAGTACCGTGGTGCCTTGTCACGCAGCGGGCCCGGATTCGATTCCCGGTAGGGACAGGCTCCTGGTTGAACTTTTTTCGGTGTTTTTTCCTCATCTGTAATACAAATGTCAGGAAGCTTAGAGCCCAACGGTCCCCGAAAATCATCCGGCCATCATCATCATCGTTCACCGATGTGGAAAGCAACAGAAAGCTATCACACCTATAATTTCCTAGTAAATCTGCAAAGCATAGAATGAAAATGCTATGATTGCAGTGAAAGACCTGCCCTCGGGTAGAATTACTATGCATGGATGGATAATATTATTTATAACTATGAATAAATACATTTTAAATTGTAATTATATAATCATTTAGGGCTATTAATGTATGTATATACAGATTTTCAATTATTACACATATTTCTATGCCCAAAGTTTTGTTTTCCTTCTCCACTCATCTCTTTCCATCCACTCCATATCAAACTAGGAAACTGTCATAATTGTGCAGTCCCTGACCTACTGTGTTATGTGGCGTGAACTGAAGACTCTCCTACCAGTCCTGATAGGTCAGCGGAGCATGCGGTCACTGTTTCTTGTAATGAAGGTCGCAGGTTCGCGTCTTCAATTATGCAGTTTTTTTCGTGAAATGTGTATTAAAATGTTTTATGAATTAAATACATTTTATATTTGAAGAGAAAAATTTTCGCCTAGACCGGGACTCGAACCCGGGACCCTTGGCTTTCCGGGCCAAGTGCTCTACCAACTGAGCTACCGAGGCGAGTTACGATCTAGACGCAAATTTTTCTCTTATGTACGTAATTGTAATTCCCTCGCGCCAAATGCTTGAAACCATAGCTTCTATCTTTGCAAATGGCGGCTTCTTAGTTAAGAAGACATTTATTGGGAATTTAACATTACTTTATAAAGCTAGTAAAGCTTCTAATGATGTTTTTATTATTGATTTAACATTTCTCAATGAAAGATAAATTATATTTGAAGAGAAAAATTTTTCAAAAGCATTTGGCGATAGGGAATTACAACGTATATAAGAGAAAAATTTGCGTCTAGATTGTAACTCGCCTCGGTAGCTCAGTTGGTAGAGCACTTGGCCCAGAAAGCCAAGGGTCCCGGGTTCGAGTCCCGGTCTAGGCGAACATTTTTCTCTTCAAATATAATTTATCCTTCAATGAGAAGTGTTAAATCAATAATAAAATCGTCAATAGAAGCCCTACTGGCTATAAAGTAGTGTTAAATTTCCAATAAATGTCTTCTTAACTAAGAAGCCGCCATTTGCAAAGATAGAAGCTATGGTTTCAAGCATTTGGCGCGAGGGAATTACAATTACGTACATAAGAGAAAAATTTGCGTCTAGATCGTAACTCGCCTCGGTAGCTCAGTTGGTAGAGCACTTGGCCCGGAAAGCCAAGGGTCCCGGGTTCGAGTCCCGGTCTAGGCGAAAATTTTTCTCTTCAAATATAATTTATCCTTCAATGAGAAGTGTTAAATTAATAATAAAATCGTAAATACATTTTGTTTTGACACTTGAATTACTCTATACTTTTTAAGTTCATAATTGGTTTCTATACCGTTGAGTTATAACAATGTTAAATTATATATATTTTTTACCTATTATACTACCGTCTTACTCAACTACTTAAAACTTTCGTTGATTTCACTCCAGGCCTTTCGAAGCATACTTCATCTTTTGGACTTCTTATAATGGTATTGAAATATCTGTATATGTCTTGTAGAGGGTTTTCCTCATTAGGCATATTTTCGTTAAGAATGTTTGTATTCTTGGACTCCTTGATAATTTCGATTTTTTCTAAAATGTTAATTTTGTTAATTAAATAAAAATAAAACGTAGTTTTATTTGATTTTCATATTTATTATATAATTCAGTGACAGCTGTTTCGGTACACTGCGCCTTCTTTAGACATGTTAACAAATTATGAATTGTGTTCCAACTGATCTAAGCAACAACACAACAATATTTATTTAAATTGTTTAATTTAACAAAGGGGATTCATTCAAATCAAGTTGAGAATTTAACAGTCTGTTACTACTTTTCAATTTATTTATTTCTACAGCCTCCAAAAGATCTAACTTCTTACCCTTATCACAAATATGTAAAATTTCAAAAACTATATCGAAACAATGATTAAATTGGAATAGGTGGTTAGCATATTTTGAATATTCCAAATTTCTGTTATATGCTCTCATGTGTTCCTTTATCCGAGAGATAAAAGGTCTAACAGTTTGTCCTATATAGACATTGTCATATGTGCCACACTTCAATTATATACACCTGATAATTTTATGCTATCACAAAAATGATCAAGGATGGTCAGAAAACAATACCAAGGCATATATTCTATAATCAGATAGCTAAAGATATAAAAAAGAAAACTTTAAATGAAGATATTGTTATTACACAAGCAGATAAAGGACAAACTTTAATAGTTTTAAATAAGGATGATTATATCTCTAAAACTGAAGATTTTCTAAATTCAGATAATTTTCAAATTATTGATAAAGACGCAACAGAGAAATATCAAAAAGAAATTATAAATAATTATAAAAATAGTATAATATTTATAAAAATAGTATAATTTTTAATAACTTTTTTGAATACTCTATAATACAAATGAATCCCCAAACATCCAAACTGTACTCCCTAGTTAAATTACATAAGGAAAATTATCCTATTAGACCAGTAGTATCCTTCATATGTTCTCTATCACACAAAATGTCTAAAAAACTAATAAATATAATTTCATCTAATACTAAGTACAATCCAATTTACAGTATAAAAAACTCTATTGAATTAATTGACAATATAAAGAACATAGATTTGCCTAATAACTTAATTTTAGTTTCTTTTGACGTAAAGAATCTGTTTCCCAGTATACCTACTATTGATGTAATAGAGATTATTAATAGAATGTTACTAACTAATAAAGTGAATGGTTTTGTAGTTGAAGAAATATTACACACTCTTAAAACATGCTTACATCAAAAATTACTTTGAATTTAATAACAAATTGTACATAGCTAAAGATGGTTTGATTATGGGTGATCCGTTGAGCCCTCTTTTGGCAGAGATTTTTACGGATGACTTAGAACAAACCATACTTAAGAATGTATTAGCTAGAAATGTTCTATTTTGGTATCGTTATGTAGATGATGTCATAGCAGGCTTCACAGGAACCAAAAGACAATTGAATTCCTTTTTAAATTTTATTAATAACATTCACAGAAGTATTAATTTCACAATGGAATTAGAAACAAATAATAGTATAAAATTTCTTGGATTTATCAATAAAACACATTGATAATAAGTTTGAGTTTGGTATCTTTCACAAACCATCTCATACTGATACCACTATCCATAGTTCTTCTCTTCACCCATATACTCCTAAGATGGCAGCCTTTAATAGTTACATTCATAGACTTTTAAGTATCCTTCTTTCACCCTTGTAATATAACAATGAATTGAATATTTTTAAACAATTAGCTATTAATAAAAACTACGACCCTAAAATTATTGAATATTTAATTAAGAAAGTTCATTACAAAAAAAAAGCAATTAAAGTTTATCCTTCACCAAAAGAAAACAAAGAAATATGTCGTAATGTCATACATAGGCCCACTTTCAAATAAAATATGTAAACACTTCAAAAAGTTGAACATTAATGTGGCATTTTAAACTAATAAAACTATACAAAATATAATAAAAACAATAAAACCAAAATAAAAAAATAAAAATTATCAGGTGTATATAAATTGAAGTGTGGCACATGGGACAATGTCTATATAGGACAAAGTGGTAGACCTTTTATCTCTCGGGTAAAGGAACACATGAGAGCATATAACAGAAATTTAGAATATTCAAAATATGCTAACCACCTATTCCATTTTAATCATTGTTTCGATCCAAATTTTGAAATTTTATATGTTTGTGATAAGGGTAAGAAGTTAGATACTTTGGAGGCTGTAGAAATTAATAAATTGAAAAGTAGTAACAAACTGTTAAATTCTCAACTTGATTTGAAAGAATCCCCTTTGTTAAATTAAAAAAAATTAAATAAATATTGTTGTATTGTTGCTTTGATCAGTTGGAACACAATTCATAATTTGTTAACATGTCTGAAGAAGGTACAGTGTACCGAAACAGCTGCCACTAAATTATATAACAAATATGAAAATCAAATAAAACTACGTTTTATTTTTATTTAATTAATAAATACGGATTTTCATCAAGTAAACACCTACTCAATTGATTGTTAATAGTGTATGTTGTTTTCTCTGTGTATAATTGACATTGTATTATCGATATTGTTGAAACTGTGGTCGCTTTTTGAAATGTGTTTAGCGAAATTTGATTTGATTTTAAAAGGAGAAGGCAAATCAAATTTCGCTGTTCACCAGATTTGAATCCAATCGAAAATGTGTGGGGTAAGATGAAAATAGAGATGAAGTATAATTGGCCTGCAGATACACGAAAGATGGCTTATGGGCACAAATTCAAGACATCTGGGATGCTCTAGCCGATCGTCCACGTGCCTGTAGAAATTTGATTGCATCAATGCCCCGCAGATTGAGGGCGGTAATCGATGCTGAGGGTTCATACACACGATATTGATTTTGTTTTAGTTGAAGTTTTCATTTTAGAAGATATTTTCCTTCCTCATTTACTCATTAGAAGAATATTTTAATTTATGTTTTTGTGTGTGCATTAAAGCCATAAAACTCAAATATAAAATTAAATATGAAACTATATTACAGGCGAAATGCTATTCTAACATTCAGTTTTTAAAAAAGTAGAACGGGAATCGAACCCGTTTGGTTACGAACGCAGATGTTGTCAGTTAAGCCTCTCGACCACGGAAACGCACTAAGCCAAACTCTCTGTTTAATATTGCTTGAGTGTGCACTGCTTTAACTAGCAGACAACCCAGTACAATTACTGAAAACGTGTTGATGTGAATACGGCTTTTGCGAGCGCTCACGAAGTTCCCCGATCGATTGATACAAATTGCGGACGACTCTTTTTTTTTTTGTCTAAGGGTGTACGTATATTTGGAAATCGCCATACTTATCATTATTCTAAGTTTTTTATCAATTAAATTACAGATAAGGATTCCAAAAATAAAAACAGCTACACGGATAACATAAAGAAAACAACTATTTCCCTACAACATATCCCGACCATTTTGATCTTCTCGTGTCATTTGTGATCTTTAAGATTTCCTTTACAACGCGACAAGTATTAACGATGACTGCATTCTGCAACTGGATAATTGACTAAGTTAATTATATCAGTGTTAGACTTACAAACTATAGGACAAGTTATCATTCTCGTTTTTATTAATAAAATATTAGTGTCATGGTAAGCTGTCTGTACATAATTTGTATAGGCCTGAGTACTTAAAAAATATATGTTGGAGATGGCTACTTATTTTTTTACACGCTTTATATAAGCTTGACCTGTTTCTATGTAACGGAATCTTTGAAGACAATTTTCACCCACTTAGAAACATTGGATCGACTTAAAATTTTGTATACTTGTAAAGGACCAATGAAAATATAATAATTTTATAATTTGTTTCTCAAATCCTGGCCAGAATAATCAGAAAATCGAAAAATAAAAACCGGTATAATAAGTTGCGGACTTATCGACTTTTTAGTCAATCGTTGTAAGAGCTCAGTTGGTAGAGCGGTGGACTGTAGTGGCATGTAATTTCAGTAATCCATGGGTCGCTGGTTGAAATCCGGGCAGGAGGATTTTTTTAGAAGAGTATTAAGCAATTAAATTTTCATGAGAGTCCGGTTTAGGGCAGTCAATTAAACTAAAAATTAAGAAAATATATAATAGTTTTAAAAACTAAAACACGCTTTATAAGAAAACAACTAAAAAATGAAAAATAATATTAATTTCCAAAACCTTGGGATAAAATGAAAGTGGTCAACAACAAAAAAAAAATCATCTGCAACACATCTAGAATAAAACTTGTTATCTACAAAAAGAAATAATTTCACCATCAAAAGCGCGGAGGGTTTTTTTATGGTTTTTACGTTTTCTTCTTAGAGACTTTACTTTTACCAATATCTGTTTATTAATAAACATATTAATTGATATATTATTATTATTATTATTATTATTATTATTATTATTATTATTATTATTATTATTATTATTATTATTATTACTGATACGTTTAAAGTTTAAAATATTGAAGCAAGATTTCGTTTTAATTTTTGTTGAAGAGGTTACAAAGATATTTAGAGTGTTTTCTGCCAACTGATTCATAATTCCGTCCCTTTCATTATGGATGTACCGGCGCAGGGAATGTTGAATCATGTTTGTTGGAGGACTCCCTTCGGGCTTGTCTATCAATTCTGGCCACAACGCAGGGCCGCCTGAGGGCCCATGTGCCCTGAATCCGCGCGGGAATCGATAGGAATTATATTGCCACGCTTCCCTTGTATGCATTTATGTAATAAAATTTCCAATAATCGTTGGTGTCCAGTGATGCGAGCATTTATAATTTAACGAAAACAATATCAGTACTTTTGTTATTTATACAGAACGTTCCTAGATGTCTCCCTTTAGAAGTTAATCCGTTAATAGGTTTTTAAATAAATATCACAAAAAGTATTTTACTTCTTAAGTAACAATCATTTTGTTTCATTTTGAATTGCGTTTATTGGGCCCTCGATACAATGTTGTTATAATCTGTGTAGTATCCTACCTCCAGTGGACTGCGTACGTTTTCATAAGTCACCTTGCAGTTGCCGTCAAAGGACCAATTATATTGTATATATCTAGTACTTCGATGGTATTCTTTACGTTTTATACCGACAAAAGAAAATATCCTAATTTTTTAAGCTCATTTTAGCTTAGGAGAAAATCCTTATCGTAAGAATTGCTGTATAGAACCTACTCTATTTTGATAATATTAAAATCTCGTAATAGATTATTATGATGAGAGGTTGGGAAGTGGTTTTACAAACGCGAGGAAATGTTTAAAAACCATCGCTAGGTTTTTAATTTCCAACATTCTGTAAACACTTCACAAACGTGCATTGTACATTATTTTTTGCGTGATGGTGTTTTCAAAATAATAAATAATTGTAAAATAACATTATAACATATTTGTTGGAAATATTTACGTTCATTATAAACAACTGGCTAACATTAACAGTTAGTGATCTACTGCGAAAGGGATAGCGGTTCTCTAGAGCCGAGGTGAAGGCAAATACCTAGGGGTCGATCTCCCCGAAATAAAGGCTCCCAGTCCCCCTGGTAATGAGATGATCATAAAAAACTAACGACCTTATCTTGTAAAAAAATCTCTTGTCACGAGACCTACACAATTGGAAAAGCCGGATGGATCAAATAGTATAGAGGATGGAAGGAGAGAGTACAGGATCGAAATAAATGGAGGAGAATTGTGAAGGAGGCCAAAACTCTCAACGGGTTGTGGTGCCAAATAAAAAGGAAGATAAACATTTAAAAAAATACTATTTCCTCTTGTTACGTAACGTCAGTTTCTGTCTTACACATGTTCCTCTGATTAACTTGCTCTAAATAATTACATTAATCAAATATAAATATAAATACATAAATATCGGTACATACATACATCTAGAGAAATGTATGTTTTCTGGTTATATGTTATCAGTTAAACCTGAACAACTGATTCTGTTGTATGTCTACTTCGTCTGACTAAATTACTGTAAATTATGCATAAAATAATCATATAATTCAAATATAGGTGCAAGTGGTATAACTAACTCACTGGTTCTATCAAACCCGTAGGTTCATGATCGCGCGGACATATGCTCTCCATACATCCCTATCCTGAGCTAATATTTTCCAATCATTCCCTGTATAATCTACTTCCATCAAATCATGGATAATGTTATTCTCCCACCTCATTCTTGGTCTACCAACTGGGCGGTTTCCCTCTGGTTTTCCTACAAGAAACTTCCATGCACTTCTTTCAACCCTCATACGTGCCACATGTCCTGCCATCTCAGCCTACAAGACTTAACTCTTATTATATCTGGTTCCCTATACATATCATGTAGCACATGTAGTTTCCTCCATTCACCTGCCTGTTCATCTCTTTTTTGGCCCAACATTTTTTCTTAGAACTTTATTCTCAAATACTCGTAATCTCCTTACCTCCCTTAAAGTAAGAGTCCATGTTTCACATCCATATAATATAACTGGGAGTATAACTTTTATATATTTTCAGTTTAACGTTTTTTGAAAGGAGTTGGGACGTCGTGAGTCCCTATAACGCACATAACATGCATTTCCAGAATTGAGTCTATGTTTAATTTCTTTGTGAATCCCATTCCTATTTGTAATTATTGTTCCTAGATACTTGAAATCAGCCACTTCTTCAAAATGTCCTTCATTTGTCACTAGTTGTCCATTTCCATTACATAATGCATTTCTATGTGTGAACGGTGTAAGGGGTGTGTCATTATTTTAAGTTATAATTATTCATGTCATTAAAATGCCTAATTTTTTATATAATCTCACTATTTTACTGATTAATAAAGTTGAAAGTTTTGGACATTTGGCAACGTTGCTTGATGGAGAGGCAGCTGACTTGTACTCAGCTGTTTCAACGCTGCTGAACATGTTGCCATATCTCCGATTCCAGATTAGTAGCATGCATTATTATTTAATAGCATAAATAATACAAATATTTTAATAATAACTCTATGGTGGGTACACCTAATTATGTAATTGTCCTTTTTCTTCTTCTTCACTTCACGGGGGGAAAAAAACCTGTTCCATCTCACAGTTGTTCTGTCCATCTTTTCACTGGCCTTCCTACATTCCTTGAACCTGTTGGCTTGTAGTTAAATGCTGCTTTTGGTAATCTTGTTACAATCATTCTTTCTACATGTCTAAACCATTTAACTCTATATTCCTTGATTTTCATTCAATGGATGTACATATTTAACTTTGTTCTTATATCTTCATTCTTTATCCGATCCAATCTTGTGCAGCATTTTGTTCTTCTAAGGAAATTCATTTCTACACTTTGTATTCTACTTTGTAATTTGTTCGTCATTACCCAAGTTTCACTCCCATAAAGTAATGCAGAACTGCCAATGTTTTATAAAACTTTAATCTAGTATCCCTCTAGTATGTTTATTAACTAATTAAGCAAATAAAATACAAACTTTCTTTTTCTGAGAAAACTATCAAGTTTTTACCCTGTTTTTATCGACACATTTTGATGACTGTGTACATCCTGTACATTTGCTCTTACGTAAAGTTAAATTTGTTAAATAACAGTTCCTGTTCAATTCCTTCTGTTTAACTTATTGAAAATACGCGTAAAATAATTATAGTAATCAAATATATAAATACAGACAAAATTATACACAGGCACTGAAAGTTTAATGTGTAATTTGGTGAAAATTTGTAACCAATATCTGTAATACTATGCATACTTAATCTTATCATATGAGCCGTGTGTCGGCCGCGGTGGACTAGTGGTTATGCTCCTTACCTCTGGTCCCGAGGGTCGCAGGTTCAAACCCAGCCGGGGTCGATGGATTATATAGGACGCAAAAACCCAAGGAGCAAGTCCTCAAGTAGGGACTTTAAGCCGTGGGTCCCGAGTCTGAAGATTTTCACGCACGTAAAAGATCCTTAAGCCTGAATGAAAAGCCTCTAAGCAAAATTTTCCGAATTTTCCCGTCCTACTACTACCTTGGTTTCCTAGATGTCAGTAGGAGGCGGTACGCTGACCACGGACCACTCAAATGACATCAATACGAAAACAAGTGTAACTAAATTAGTATGATTCAAATTCTTCCCTGTAGGGAAGAGCGCCTAAATCTCTGTTAAGGGAAACATGGTCTTACAAGACACAAGAAGATAAGCCCTTGTTTCCCTCATCGACACCGCGGCCGATAATGGTATAAATGGTGAATACGATTCAATATTGTTAGACTTTCACGTTAGATAATTTTTATCTGCTGTGAGATGCACAAAGAAATTAAACATAAGCTCAATTCTGGAAATGCGTGCTATTATGCATTACAGAGACTCCTGACGTCTCAACTCCTTTCAAAAAACGTTAAATTGAAAACAATTAAACTATTTATTATTCTACCAATTCAAAATTAGACAAAATAAGAAATACTGTCATAAGAGAAAAAATGAATATTGGTTATTCAATAGTAGATTATATACGGTATAAGCAATTAAATTGGTATGGGCACGTACGACAAATGCAAGAAGAAATATTAACCAGGAAAACATTGGAATGGTGTCCACCTGGAAGAAGGAGGAGAGGAAGACTTCGAAACTCGTGGATGCAGGAAATAAGAACTGGAATGAGAGCAAGAGGACTGGAAAGCATGGATTGGATGGAGAGAGACGAGTGGAGAAGAAAAATAAAACTTTAGGCACAGAAAGATGTGTAAACATTAAAATTCTGTATATAAATAAAAAAAATATTCTACCGGTTATATTATATGGATGCGAAACATGGACTCATACTTTAAGGGAGGAAAGGAGATTACGAGTATTTGAGAATAAAGTTCTTGGGAAATTTTTTGGACCAAAGAGAGATGAACAGATAGGTGAATGGAGAAGACTACATAACCGTGAGTTACATGGCCTTTGTAGAAAGCCAGATATAATAAGAACAGTTAAGTCTCAGACTGCGATGGGCAGAACATTTGGCACGAATGGGGAATGAAAGACGTGCATGGAAGCTTCTTATAGGAAAAGCAGAGAGAAAACGCCCAGTTGGTAGAACATAAAAGAGGTGGGAGAATAACATGATCCATGATTTGAGGAAGTAGATTATACAGAGAATGATTGGAAAACATTAGCTCATGATAGAGATGTACGGAGAGCTTATCTCCGCGCGGCATGAACCTACGGGTTACGATAGTGCCAGCGAGTTAGTTAGGGTGTTTAATTCCGTCATTTGTAAAGCACGCGACTGACCGCTTCCTGGGAGACGCAATGAGACACCAAGCTCAGGAAAAACAGAGCTGATCGTACAAACTCTACAGGTGGCTGTCCCAGAGTTTCATTTGTTTATCACTACAACCAGATCATATTTATTGCCAAATAGAATCGCAATATTGAAGGAATGCATCCTAGTGGAGAAGAATGTAACAAATCATTACATGATATTAATTAATTTCTGATCTCCTATGATGTAAATATGTCAAGTATATTTTTCTCGAACGTTATTTCCTGGAAAAAAAATACGTTTAAGAAAGTGCAAACAGTGGTTTCTTTTTTTTTTTTGTGGTATAATCTATTGCTACAATTTTTTTTATATTTTCACCCGCAAGCACTGTGTGTTTACATTCGTTCCTCTCTCTCTCTCTCTCTCTCTCTCTCTCTCTACTATATATATATATATATATATATATATATATATATACATAATCTGGTAGCCACATGCAGTCACTGCAAAATAATGTTATGACCTATTCAGAATGTTAAAATGGAGGAGCTTGATTTTACAGTGATAAAATTAAACTGTTAAAATCGAGATGAAAAACGACTGTGATTGGATGTAAATAAAAAGTCATTGAAATGTGATTGGTCATTGACTCCCATTTGGAGCACGAGTTAAATAGTCATAAAAACTCTCTCTTTGAAGCGATAAAGAACTGAGTTTATTGTGTAAGCAGTTAAACGTAGGAAAGTAATACATCGGTAAACTGACTGAGATCGCGCATTTATTCACTCAATAAAATTACTTCATCTTTCTGCTATTTTCGTTAAAATCTCTCTTAGTGCATCGGTTTGTTAAAAAAATATTTTTTGAGCTCCGTTAATGGTAACCAAATGGAGGAAAAAAATAAACAATTGGAATATTCAATATAATGATAAAATCTTCTACCGGAAAAATATTGTTTTCAAGTTCACCCCACTATTTCTGTTACGAGTTGTGATTCCAAGCAATGGAACCCTAACATATTTTCCCAAAGATGCCATTTTCATATTTACAGTTTCTACAACGTGCCACAAATCTGTGATATGCAAATGGCGGATTATAACTTCACCTTCAAAGGTACCCGCATCTTGAAAATTTCTTCTTAGCGAAAAATTCTATCAACACTGGCTGGGATTTACCTTCAGATCCAGATACCGTATCTGCTACCGTGATCGATTCTTAAGAACAGGACATATTGAAATTGGAGATTAATAACATAATTTTAAACACTGAAGTTTGGTTGAAACTCCTAAATGTCATGCAGTGAGAGATCTTATATGTGTTATATATAAGAGTTTGTGGTAAAATAATAACGAAAATAATATCCAGACCGGAGTGGAGTGAGGCGGGATGCGGCGCGGACGCCAAGTATCTGAAGGTTATCCAATCTACCGATTCGCGGGTTGTAATATTTCCATACAGTTTAAATGAGAGATTTCGCATTAATTTTTGGTGCTTTGCAGTTAAAAACGGCAGATGTATTTTCACACGCCCTTGGTACATCACAACGCTTCCCTGAAGATATTTCAAGGTATGTTTTGGCTTACAATGGCTGACAGTTCATTTGTTGGTATGATTCCTGATAAAACACCTCGTAGGCCTTTTGAAACATATTTCATCATCAGCTGTTAAAATGGTACCAATAAATGATAGAACATATTTCAAAAGAGCTATGAAGCTTTCTCACTGAAATCTAACTTGGTTAGAAGGCCTCATAGGTATTTTCAAATATGTTCTACCATTTATTGGTATCATTTTAACAGCTGATGATGCAACATGTTTCAAAAGGCCTACGAGGTGAAACTAAATGTAACTCGGTTGTATTTAATTGTCCAATGTTGTGGTTTGAATGTCACAAACTTGAAACATATTTTAATTCTTAGCTGCCAAATAGACGCTGTGTTTCTTAGCCGAACAAGAGCTGTCATTTAGGGGCCATGTAGAAAACTCCGAATCTAACAAAAGGGATAGGACCTAATTATATTGACTTGTTGCACTATAGATGAGAAATTAAGAAACGATTTGGAAATTTCTACTGTGTTCGTTGGCACATCACATGATGTTCATCGCGACTTAATATGTTCTGTATCTCCTACTTTATTAAATATTTATTTTATTTTAAAACAAAACAATAGATCTTACTCTTAGTGTCTTTAACAGAAGACGAGGCTGTTTAAAAAATTCCAATTAGATCATCCATAAATTTTATCAAAAAGAAGGTAAGGTTGTTATTATCATAAAAACATATACGACGTATAGAGCTCACTTACAAGCTCTAGAAACCAGCCGGAAGAGGATACGAATATCGGTTTTAAAATCATGCATTTATGTATTTAATTAACTATTAATATGTCCAATTATCCCTTTTGATTTCCGAAGCCCTTTAGGCTTACCTACAGTAATTTATTACATTTGATGCTCCGAATATTGCATGTCGTATTTTTAGAAATTCATTACTTATTAGAAATAATATAATAAACACAATATTATATCCATATTACTGTAAATAAAACGACGATGACGTAACACTTGTCGAAATTGCACGCTCCGCCACTGGTGACATGAGAGAGACAAAATATATGATAGGTGGAACATGAATATCATCCAGTCTTAGGATATCTGAATAAAACTCACCACTGACTACTGTAAGTAATTAAACATAAAGCAGACAAGAGTTGCTTTCGTCATCGACATACACTGCTCAAAGCAATTAGAGGAACACTATGAAATATGTAAATATTTTCTCATTGGATAAAGGTACAAACATGAAATTAATAAAGTATATTATTTGTGGTTATTTATTTATTTATTTATTGCTCATGTCAGTAAAAACAAATGAATAACGCTGACAATTAACTTTTCAAAGTTAAACATCGTGTATGGCCTCCACGACATTCGATGACAGTTTATCACCTGAATGGCATGCTCCCAATAAGATTCTGGATTTCCTCTTGCGGGATATTCTCCCATTCCTCCTTCAGAGCATCTCCAAGTTGCTGCAGAGTTTGTGGAGCTTGATGTCGGTTCCTGACCTTCCTGTCTAGAATATCCCACAAGTGTTCAATAGGGTTGAGGTCTGGGCTGACCGCTGGCCACTCCATTACCTCAATTTTATTCCTCCTCAGGAAATCCCTGGTGACAGCCGCAGAATGTGTCCTGGCATTATCCTGCATAAACAGAAATCCAGGGCCTACTCCAATGGCAGCAGGTACTACATGCTCTTCCAGAACGTGCTCGATATACCGGACAGCATTCAGTCGCTGGGGAACAAGTACAAGGTCCGTACGATTGTTGTACATAACTCCGGCCCACACCATTATGGAACCTCCTCCGAATCTATCAATTTCCTGTACAGCCTCTGCAGAAAATCTTTCTCCTGGCCGTCCCCACACCCTCAATCGACCATCACAACGTGTAAGACGATACCTGGATTCGTCCGAGAAGACTCCCACTGGTGCAGGTTCCAATCACCATGGTTTTCAGCATACGTACGTCTTGCTGCCTTATGCCCATTTGTTAACCATGGTTTTTTAACGGGCCTTTTTGGACGAATATTCTCTTTCCTTAATCTGTTCCTTATGGTTTGGTCTGAAAACCGGATTCCGGAAGCCATATGAAAGTCATTCTGCAGGTATTTTGCAGTTTTTGTACGCTGTCGAAGATCAGAAAGAACAACGTATCTGCCATCCTGGGGGCTTGTTTTAAATTTACGGCCCTGGCCACGTCTTCTACAATACTGACCTGTCTCTCTGTGCCTGTTGCGTAACCTGGACACCGCGGAAGGAGAAACCCCAAGCTGTCTAGCCATTTGTCGCAGAAATTGACCTTGTCATAAAAGTTGTAGAGCATGATACACTTCAAACTCATTTAAATGCCTCATTTTGTCAGAGACTTCAATAAACAAGGCAATAATCAACATTCGTCACTATAGCAACATCAGGAAGCTTACCAATTAGGAGTGGCCAGTGCCTTCCTAAATAAAAAAAATATCTGTACTTGTTATTTGAAGTAATTTCTCTATATTTAGGCCATGACCTTTACAATTTGTATCCAATGATAAAATTAATCATTCAATTTACATATTGTCCAACTTTCAGCATCACAGCTTTAAAAAATAATTATTTATTCAATTTATTACAAGTGTTCCGCTAATTGTTTTGAGCAGTGTAGTATCATGTAATCTTACAAGTTTGCGTATTTAGTGCGGTAATCAGGGATTCTTTTAAAATGCATCATGTAACGTGATATTCTGAATAATTACCAAAATAAATTATAAAATAATATGGAAGAATACGAACCTTCAAAGTTGTCTCTTCAAATGTACGCTCAGCTCTTCCAAACGACCTGTTATCATGTATTTGAATACCTACCGGCATCGCTGAATGTCTGTTTCTTAATGATTCTAACACAAATGTAAAACACGAGTTTAAAATCTAGAGATAGTAAAGTCAGAACAATCACACGATCACTAAATATTGCGTTATAAATTTCTGTCACACACTTTGTCAACACTGATTTCTTGTAAATCAACGAAAAATATGTGTATTTAAAGTATTTTCAACTGAAGCGCTGCAGCTAAACAGGTCCGATCGATATTCAATTGAGGATCTTCAAACCTACTGTCGGACGTGACGTAATGGAGCGCTGTCTACTAACGTACGTCAAATGAGGCGACGCGCTCTTTTGTTACATCTACAACATTGAAACATACTTCTGGATAAACATTTTCGACCTTTTAGCGCTCTGCTTTCAATCTCGACTCTGAGATGTTAAAAAACATAACGAACTCACTGATACTATCGAACCCGTAGGCTCATGACCACGCTGATATATGATCTCCATACATCCCTATCCTGAGCTAATGTTTTCCAATCATTCCCTTGTAATCTACTCACCTCAAATCCTAGTTCATGTTATTCTCCCACCTCATTCTTGGTCTACATTCTTCCTACAAAATGCTTCCATGCACGTCTTTCATTCCCCATTCGTGCGACATATCCTGCCCATCGCAGTCTACGAGACTTAACTGTTCTTATTATATCTGGCTTCTTATAACGATCATGTAGTTCAGTGTTATGTAGTTTTCTCCATTCACCTGTATGTTCATCTCTCTTTGGTCAAAACATTTTCCTAAGAAGTTTATTCTCAAATACTCGTAATCTCCTTTCCTCCCTTAGAGTAAGAGACCATGTTTCGCACCCATATAATATCATCATCATCTGCCTTTCAAGTAGGCCCTATTAGGTCCAGTGGCCCGTTACGGTCTTCCGCCATCTCCGAAAAGGTCGACCCACAGATCCTCTGCCTTGAGGAATATAATATAATGGTAGAAAAACAGTTTTATATATTTTCAGTTTAACGTTTCTTGAAAGGAGTTGGGACGTTAGGAGTCTCTGTAATGCATAATAGCACGCATTTCCAGAATTGAGGCAACGTAGTTAAGTAAAGATCATCTGCTATCCAGCTACCATAATATATCAAAATAAGTTAAGCATTTCTGAAGATTATCAGGCTCGTAAAAGATCCTTAAGCCTCAATGAAAAGGCCTCTAAGCAAAATTTACCGAATTTTCCCGTCCTAGTACTACCTTGGTTTCCTAGATGTCAGTATGAGGCGGAACGCTGACCACGGACCACTCAAAATGACATTTATACGAAAACAAGTGTAACTAAATTAGTATCGTTCAAATTCTTCCCTGTAGAGGGAGAGCGCCTAAATCTCTGCAAAGGGAAATATGGGCTTACAAGATACAAGAAAGATTTCAGAAATTGACACAAGGTTTTTTTCTTCAATTCAGCATTTAGATGAAGAGATAAATATATTGTTAAGCAATTATTGGATATTTATAGGTATATGATTGATTTGGTCTTTTAGCATTTTGTTTTTTTTTCTAATGTGTGGGGAGCTGGCCCACAGCATAAACCCCCAACCTGGAGGACCAGGAAAATTTCTGTCTGGGATTTCCTCCCATAGCCTTTGAAGATCCCTCTTCACCGCAAGGCAGCGTTTCTCTATTTCCCTTAGAGATAGGGTTGACTCTTCCGCCAGATCCGCCGTGATGAAGGACTCCTTCTGCGCCGACTCTGCCGTTGAGGTCTTCACCGTAACCCTGGCTAGGGGCCCTTACAGAGTACTATCAGTCGGAGCCAACTGAACCCTGGTTTTTTAACGAGGTTGTTACTCCTCCCCCTCCTCCTTTCTCATCCGGGCTTGGGACCGGCCATGGCGGAGTTTTGGCGGAGCAATGAAAGAGAAAACTTAGTATTGGAAGATGGAATCCAAATAAAGCAAGTGAAACAAACTAAATATTTGGGAATGATTATAGATAACATCGAAGGTATAGGCAAAGAGAACATAAAACATAGAATTGAATTGAGTAGCAAAATAACATCATCATTAAATTCCATATGGTGGGATAAGCATATTTGGAAAGACACAAAAAAATATTTTTTTTATTATTGATTTCGTACATCTCAATGATGGATAAATCATATTTGAAGAGAAAAATTATACGCTCAGACCGGGACTTGAACCCGGGACCCTTGGTTCTCTAGACCAAGTGCTCTACCAACTGAGCTACCTGAGCAAGTACCGATCTAAACGCAAATCCTTCTCTATATACATTGTAATTCCCATCCACCAAATGCTGTGAAGCCATGCTTCTATCTTGCAAATGGCGGCTCCTTTATTAAGAAGACATATTTGGGAATTATACATTACAGCCAGTACGGCTTTTTCCAAGTTTTTATTATTGATTTCGTACATCTCAATGATGGATAAATCATATTTGAAGAGAAAAATTATACGCTCAGACCGGGACTTGAACCCGGGACCCTTGGTTCTCTAGACCAAGTGCTCTACCAACTGAGCTACCTGAGCAAGTACCGATCTAAACGCAAATCCTTCTCTATATACATTGTAATTCCCATCCACCAAATGCTGTGAAGCCATGCTTCTATCTTGCAAATGGCGGCTCCTTTATTAAGAAGACATATTTGGGAATTATACATTACAGCCAGTACGGCTTTTTCCAAGTTTTTATTATTGATTTCGTACATCTCAATGATGGATAAATCATATTTGAAGAGAAAAAATTATACGATAAGACCGGGACTTGAACCCGGGGAACCTTGGTTCTCTAGACCAAGTGCTCTACCAACTGAGCTACCTGAGCAAGTACCGATCTAAACGCAAATCCTTCTCTATATACATTGTAATTCCCATCCACCAAATGCTGTGAAGCCATGCTTCTATCTTGCAAATGGGCGGCTCCTTTATTAAGAAGACATATTTGGGAATTATACATTACAGCCAGTACGGCTTTTTCCAAGTTTTTATTATTGATTTCGTACATCTCAATGATGGATAAATCATATTTGAAGAGAAAAATTATACGCTCAGACCGGGACTTGAACCCGGGACCCTTGGTTCTCTAGACCAAGTGCTCTACCAACTGAGCTACCTGAGCAAGTACCGATCTAAACGCAAATCCTTCTCTATATACATTGTAATTCCCATCCACCAAATGCTGTGAAGCCATGCTTCTATCTTGCAAATGGCGGCTCCTTTATTAAGAAGACATATTTGGGAATTATACATTACAGCCAGTACGGCTTTTTCCAAGTTTTTATTATTGATTTCGTACATCTCAATGATGGATAAATCATATTTGAAGAGAAAAATTATACGCTCAGACCGGGACTTGAACCCGGGACCCTTGGTTCTCTAGACCAAGTGCTCTACCAACTGAGCTACCTGAGCAAGTCCGATCTAAACGCAAATCCTTCTCTATATACATTGTAATTCCCATCCACCAAATGCTGTGAAGCCATGCTTCTATCTTGCAAATGGCGGCTCCTTTATTAAGAAGACATATTTGGGAATTATACATTACAGCCAGTACGGCTTTTTCCAAGTTTTTATTATTGATTTCGTACATCTCAATGATGGATAAATCATATGGGAAGAGATCGGTACTTGCTCAGGTAGCTCAGTTGGTAGAGCACTTGGTCTAGAGAACCAAGGGTCCCGGGTTCAAGTCCCGGTCTGAGCGTATAATTTTTCTCTTCAAATATGATTTATCCATCATTGAGATGTACGAAATCAATAATAAAAACTTGGAAAAAGCCGTACTGGCTGTAATGTATAATTCCCAAATATGTCTTCTTAATAAAGGAGCCGCCATTTGCAAGATAGAAGCATGGCTTCACAGCATTTGGTGGATGGGAATTACAATGTATATAGAGAAGGATTTGCGTTTAGATCGGTACTTGCTCAGGTAGCTCAGTTGGTAGAGCACTTGGTCTAGAGAACCAAGGGTCCCGGGTTCAAGTCCCGGTCTGAGCGTATAATTTTTCTCTTCAAATATGATTTATCCATCATTGAGATGTACGAAATCAATAATAAAAACTTGGAAAAAGCCGTACTGGCTGTAATGTATAATTCCTAAATATGTCTTCTTAATAAAGGAGCCGCCATTTGCAAGATAGAAGCATGGCTTCACAGCATTTGGTGGATGGGAATTGCAATGTATATAGAGAAGGATTTGCGTTTAGATCGGTACTTGCTCAGGTAGCTCAGTTGGTAGAGCACTTGGTCTAGAGAACCAAGGGTCCCGGGTTCAAGTCCCGGTCTGAGCGTATAATTTTTCTCTTCAAATATGATTTATCCTCATTGAGATGTACGAAATCAATAATAAAAACTTGGAAAAAGCCGTACTGGCTGTAATGTATAATTCCCAAATATGTCTTCTTAATAAAGGAGCCGCCATTTGCAAGATAGAAGCATGGCTTCACAGCATTTGGTGGACGGGAATTACAATGTATATAGAGAAAGATTTGCGTTTAGATCGGTACTTGCTCAGGTAGCTCAGTTGGTAGAGCACTTGGTCTAGAGAACCAAGGGTCCCGGGTTCAAGTCCCGGTCTGAGCGTATAATTTTTCTCTTCAAATATGATTTATCCATCATTGAGATGTACGAAATCAATAATAAAAACTTGGAAAAAGCCGTACTGGCTGTAATGTATAATTCCCAAATATGTCTTCTTAATAAAGGAGCCGCCATTTGCAAGATAGAAGCATGGCTTCACAGCATTTGGTGGACGGGAATTACAATGTATATAGAGAAAGATTTGCGTTTAGATCGGTACTTGCTCAGGTAGCTCAGTTGGTAGAGCACTTGGTCTAGAGAACCAAGGGTCCCGGGTTCAAGTCCCGGTCTGAGCGTATAATTTTTCTCTTCAAATATGATTTATCCATCATTGAGATGTACGAAATCAATAATAAAAACTTGGAGGAAAGAAAAAAGACTACTGGCTGTTTGTTTGTAATGTTAATCCCAAATATGTCGTCTTAATAAAGGAGCCGCCATTTGCAAGATAGAAGCATGGCTTCACAGAAGCATTTGGTGGACGGGAAAGGGAATTACAATGTATATAGAGAAAAGATTTGCGTTTAGATCAGTACTTGCTCAGGTAGATCAGTTGCCGTAGAGCACCTGGTATAGAGAACCCAAGGGTTCCCGTGTTCAAGGTCCCGGTCTGAGCGTATAATTTTTCTCTTCAAATATGACAAAAAAATATATTGGTAAAACATTGGTGGAATCTGTTGCAATGTACGGAAGTGAGGTATGGACAATCAATAAGTACTACAAGAATAGACTAATAGCTCTAGAAATGGATTATTTACGAAGAAGTGCCAGAAAGTCTAAATTAGAACGTGTCACAAATAAGGAAATTAGAAACAAAATGGAAGCAGAAGAAAGCATAATGGAAAGAATTGAGGAAAAGGAATTAAAGTGGTTAGGACATGTTTTAAGAATGGAAGATGAGCGATGGCCGAAGCAACTATATGAATGGCATCCTAACAGAAAGAAGAAAAGAGGAAGACCAAGGTTAACATGGAAGGAAAACATGAAGACAGTAATGCAAGCAAGGGGACTAAGCATCGAAGATGCCCAAGACCGCAGGCTTTGGAGGTTTGGCACGGGAAGACGGCAGCAGCTGTAAAAACCCGAAGATAGATAGATATAGGTATATAGTGTAGCACCATGTTTGTGTACATAAACTCAGATTATATGCAATAATATCAAGTAAAGATTGAATGGTTTATTTTAAATAGAAGTGGGTTAAAAGTACGCCATGCCAGGAGAGAAACCAGGAATGTCCAAAGACAAACCTGGGGCATTTGAAAGAAAAAAAAATTCTTCCACACTTCCCAGTCTTGCGTGTCTGCTTCTGTCATATTTCTCTTCTTCATGTTGTCTTGAATTCCCTTTATCCATGTTGGCTTTGGTCTACCATGTTTCCCTTTTCAAGGAGTTATCCATTTCAATATTTCTTTGTTTTTGTGTCCCTTCTTCTCATATATCCATACCATCTTAGTTGGATTTATTCAATCTCATGTACAATATCCTTTTCTACATTCATTATTTCTCTTATTGTGATATATTTGTCATTATATATGTTTCCTATCTGAGGCTATATATTTTGGTTTTTTTAAACATTTTTTTACAATGTATGAGGAGCTGGCACAAAGCATCAACCCCTAACCTGGAGGATCAGAGACTTTTTCTTGTGTCCAATATAGATCAGTTGCTTTCACTGCAGCTAAGAGTCTGATCCACACTTTATTGCCTCATCCGCCGTCTGCACCATACCGTAGGTCTGCTACTCTGCTGCATCTGCCATTGGGGCTCTTACAAGGTACTATCAGCCGAGCGATCTGTACCAAGATTTTTTAATGAGGTGTTACTCCTCCTCCTTCTGCCTTTCTCATCTAGACTTGGCACTAGTGATGGTGGAGTTCCAAAAGATTAAAAGATGAATTTTATGCATCATACAGATTGGAACAAAATTCAAACTTTGACACAAATTGTTCAGGGATGTTGGTGAGTGTTTTGTTACAAGAAACCAGAGTCGCCAGTAACTTAAAATAGAGTAATGTGTTCTCGATGTGGTAGATATGTAGCATTCTATTGACTTATTATCTTTGCCCAAAATCATGGTAAGATGGGTTCTGATTGTTACTATTTTTATAGTATATATTTCAGTTGACGATTATTGATTCATTTTTCATTTTTCTTTGTAATCTTCAAAAACTAAACTGCAAAACTGCAGTTCTACTTATCCTTGATTTTTCAGTTTATTGTTGTAAACTATAGCCCTTCTTCTGTATTTACTAACTTTTTTAATAATTTTAAAATTTTCAAACAATTTTTATAACATTATTTGATAACTTTTAAGTATTTATTTAAATACGAAAAACATTAGCTTTATGATAGTGTTAGACAATATTGTGATGCTAACTGCTATTTTCTCCACAGAGTATTATTTAGTCTATGATATTTCTCCCTTCTTCCCAATGATAACCTTCTAACAACCCACAGATGGTTTGGGGAATCGCTGATTGGAACGACGTTAGGGAGTGATAAGTAAGTATATACCCATTTTTAATAAACGTTTGGTAATTTTAATACTATTAATATATTTCTTTACAATAGATTTGGGGATTTATTGCAAAGATTGGTCATTTATATTTCACAGCAATATGCTACCATCTAGTGTAAGCTGTATAAACTTTAGTACGATATCGATAATAATCGATATGTGGCAAGCAGTGATAACCCATTTGGCAAGGATGATAATCGGTATGTGGTTCGATGGTGGGTTATTGCTGGCTCTATAAACTCTGGCGCATGTGTACTGTTGTTCTATAGGACTTAGAATACGGTATATAAGAAAATATATTGGATAAGTTAAACTGTGGTTTCTCCCAAAACTCTATAATAAGTCTGCAACCTTATACAAGGTGGAACAGAAATCTAGCGGAAAACTTTCATTGGTTTTTCAGGGACATTGAATGGATATTTTGATGTAAGGAATCCATAATCTCAGGTGCGTTATTAGAGACTAATAAGGTGACTTGAGTGATTACAAGGAGGGAAAGAAGACAGCAGAATGCTACCTACACTCTGTTGTTGGTGTATTAGACATAGAGTATCAGCTATTTTCAATTGATTTTGTCCAAGATCATGATAAGATGGGATCTGATAGATAGTTTGATTTTTACAGTACCTATTTCAAGTAAATTTTAGTTGATAATTTTTTTATTTGTCTGTGTAATCTATTAAAACCCATCTTATCAAATCCAAAATACATATTAGTTTGTATAATAAAGTTGGGAATTTTTACATTATGAGGTTTTCTTAATAAGAATCAAATGAATTGTGAAGTCTTATTACTTCATACATCTATGTTTTTAACACAGAACTGCAGTATCGGGAAACATCATTCCCATCGTCAGCTGTTGTCACGACTGTCAATTTTTCATTATGCCAGTTATGCAGTTTAGAAAATTACCAGCAAAATGAAAAATTGACTGTTACGACAACAGCTGATGATGGGTATGATGTTTCCCGATACTGCAGTTCTGTTGTTGATGTATGAGGTAAGAAGAATTTACGATTAATTTGATTATTTGACGTATTACTGTGTAATAAGTAGAGTCCGGATGTTAGGCTTTAAAAAGTTCAAAATAGGCACTAAAATCATTAATATAGGCACTAAAAATCAAACTAGGCTCTTACAAAAAATGGACAACAACATAAATTGTTACAGCCTTACGTAAAGCATATAAAACTACCTTAATATCTTATCAATAGCATACGAAGATATCAGAGATGATTTTGGAACTTGTTTTGCCTGTACTTATGTTACATGCTGGCACTTCTTCGAGCAATTCACCGAAATTTTACACACTTTGCAAAACAATATTGAATCGTCACTTGAGAATATTTCCGCATCAAGTTCTTTCACGAAATTAGTAAGTTTGTCTTTTACCGTTTTACTGTTGTCCATTCTTTAGACATCGTGAAAAAACTGCTCTACAGGGAAAAAAAAAACACTTGTCGCACCACTATGCCTTTGAAGCACCTGTCTGTGAACGAGGACTACAGACTGCATTCAGTGTTATCAACATCAAAAATAATATTGTCAGTCAATTAAAGGTTTTCTATGCAATGATATGTGTCATGAAGTTTGTCCATTTCAATTAATTTCATTGAAATTCTAACTTAATTTGGAGAAAAGAATAGAAAATAGGCATTTGTAGGCATTGTAAGCTGAAATAGGCATTTATAGGCAAAATTAACTTCATGGAAAACAACTCTAGGGTCATCGGTATGAACTTATATGAAGTCACTTTTACAATATCTATAATAAATAACTGTAGGCATTTTCCACAACATCTGGTCTCTAGTAATATGTCACTGCAGAGTGGAGACCATGAGTCCCTTATATAAAATACTCAACCAACATACCTCAACAACCTGTGAGAGTTTTGCTCCACTCTGTATATTTAATTAAGAATAAGAATTAAGACATTTGAGATGAGCAGGTTACACAGCTACAACATACAACAGAAGAAATGCCAATGTCAAAAAAGTAACATTCTTAAGGAAGTAGAAACCAAGTATGAACTGGAAAAACTGCACTTAAACTAGCATGGAATATTTTCAAAGTCCTATAGAACAACAGTTCACATGCGCCAGAGTTTGTAGAGCCAGCGATAACCCTCAATCGAACCACATATCGATTATCATCCTCAATTACTCTCCGTCATTATGAAATTTAAATGACCAATATTTGCAATAAATCCCCAAATCTATGTTAAAAAAATTATTAATAATATTAAAATTACCAAATGTTTATTAAAAATGGGTGTACACTTACTTATCACTCCCTAACGCTGATCCAACCAGCAATACCCCAAAACAGCGATAGAAAAATCATGGACTAAGTAATATACTGTGTGGAGAAAATAGCAGTTAGCATCACAATATTATCTAACAGTGTCATAATATTGTGATTTGCATATTTAAATAAATACTTTAAAATTGTCTAATAATGTTATAAAAATTGTTTGAAAAAGTTTAAAATATTAAATAATGTTAGTAAATATGCAAGGAGAGCTATAGTTTACAAGAATATAACTGAAAAATCAAGTGCTAGTAGAATTGCAGTTGAGCCATGTTAATTGAGGATAGGAATCACTGATAATCTCCAGATTCAATTAGCTTTGTGGTTAATTTGGTATTAAAGAAAATTTTCTAAAATGTGAGAAACGGTATAACCAAATTAGAAACTCACAACAATGTTGTGTAACTATGGATATATATTCCATGCACACTCTGTATTATTTTGAAATGCTTCAGCAACAGTCACATTGTGTCCCGGATCTTTGGATGGTTTACATGGTTAGGATGTCTTTTGCTGTTTCTCATCATCAGATGTTTCCATTTATGTGTGGTTGATCTCAGTACATAGCCTTCTCTACAAATTTCTATCAAGGCCATACTTCCTTTTCTTGGATTTGTTCCAAATTACAATTTTTTTCTTTTAGATCCATTTTAGTTTGATCTAATCATCTTGTATTTGGTTTTTACACATTTGTTTTATCTTTAATTTCATATCCATTACATTCTTTGGCATTCTCCCCCCTTCTTCTGTTTTAGATGTCCAATCTCATTTTCCCTAATACTTCTGCAATGTTTGTACTTCCAGAAGTCTCCCACATTATGGGAGGAGGACATTGCTCAAGTAGGGTGAAATACAGGGAAATTTGATCCCTACTACCTCCACCAAGGTAACTGAAGAAATAATAATAAATCTGAAAATAAATAGGAGATGAGACAACAGTGAAGCTAAAACAGGTCCAACAAGCTGGAAGTGGATTTTACAACTCCTTTCAAGAGAATAACCAGCCTAAGAAGATGTGCAGTCAATATCAGTAACAAACAAAGAAAATTGGGGTTTTTATGAGTTGGAACAATTAACTGATGTCTGTATTCATGAAATTGATATCATATAAATGTTATCAATTATGAAAGTAATAATGATTTTGGAGAAATGGATTACAGTAAAATTCGAAACCACCATTTTTCTTCAAAATTCAGGCAAACTACAAGAATCTCAATCCGGTTGATTGGCATGAGATTTAAACTTAGGGCCTCCCAAATAAGAACTGCTGCTCAACAGTACAATACCTTTCCCTTTATTTTCCATATTCTTGGTAATAATGTTACACTACATACGTCTTCTGTCTTTGCAATATTTTAAACATTTTTCAATTATACTTATATCATTCTTTTACAATTTTTACTTATTTATTTACGAGAAACATGGTAACATGACAATATTTTTAGACAATACCAGAAAACTTACTAGCTATCTTCCCCTCCTCATCCAATGTTGCCACCATCAACAACTCTATTACATATATTTTTATTAGGTTAATGTCAGTGTTAGTGTACACTTCAGTAAATAATATGTATGCTATTTATTTTGTTAGGTTAGGAAGGGAGGAGTGAGTGTACATGCATTTCTAATAAACATTTGGGAATTTATTTTGAAGGTTGGTCATACTGCACTTTCTGCCATCTAGTGACAGCTCTATAAACTTTCTGTAGGATTTCAAAGATATGTGGTCTCACCCACCCCAGGCCAACGCAAATGGAAGAAGGTGATGCCAGGCCTAGTCTTTCCTGCCAACACTTGGAGGCACTGTACTCGCTTTACTCTCAACACTGTTTCGTCTGCTATTTTGGCAGGTCTAAGTGCACCCAACAGACCTACTAATTTACTAAATTAAATATTTTTTTAATAAGTAGGTTAAGCAATTTCAATGCATCTTCAAGATGAGTCAGTGAAATTCACTATTGAAATGGAACAAAATAACAAGATCCCTTTTTTAGACTTATACTTAATAAGAAATGAACAACAGCAAAAAATTGAATTTACATATACAGAAAAGACACACATACTGACAACTACATAAAATCTTCAGGTTTTAATCATTTGACTTTTATAAGATTCATGATGTGTTCCGTTGAGGTTTATTCAAAATTAATATAAAATTATAGAATATTCACCTGAAAGGTCCGTCTCCTCAACTTAATTATCATTTAACTGTAGCGCTTTCGGGACTTGTCCCATCATCGGCAGGATTCAAAACTGGTGTTTCACTGAAGATCTGGTAGAGGGGGTTGCATGTATTTGGTTCGTTTTCGTTTATCAGGCTGTCGTTGTGAGCTGCTTTTATGATTTCCATCTCTTCGAGTACGTTTATCTTCGCTGGATTATTTTCTCTGTGCATTACTGTTAGGGTGTTTTCAATATTTAACATGCGATGTCCTTCATGGATGACGTGTTTTGCATAGCTTGATTTACCTTCTGCGTGAATGAAGTCTCGAAAATGTTCTTTGAATCTGATGTTAAAACTCCTGTTTGTCCTTCCTATATAAAATTTGTTGCAGTCCTTGCATGTCAGTTTATAAACTCCTTTGCTGTTGAAAATGTTATTTTCAAAGGAGTTTATAAACTGACATGCAAGGACTGCAACAAATTTTATATAGGAAGGACAAACAGGAGTTTTAACATCAGATTCAAAGAACATTTTCGAGACTTCATTCACGCAGAAGGTAAATCAAGCTATGCAAAACACGTCATCCATGAAGGACATCGCATGTTAAATATTGAAAACACCCTAACAGTAATGCACAGAGAAAATAATCCAGCGAAGATAAACGTACTCGAAGAGATGGAAATCATAAAAGCAGCTCACAACGACAGCCTGATAAACGAAAACGAACCAAATACATGCAACCCCCTCTACCAGATCTTCAGTGAAACACCAGTTTTGAATCCTGCCGATGATGGGACAAGTCCCGAAAGCGCTACAGTTAAATGATAATTAAGTTGAGGAGACGGACCTTTCAGGTGAATATTCTATAATTTTATATTAATTTTTAATCATTTGGCACACAAACATGCAATTTTCAATAGTCTATTACACAGATTGTTAAATATTCCACTTAATGTAGAAGATTTTTACAAGGAATATAATCATATTGTTCATGTTGCTAAAATAAATGGTTTCGATGAAGACATTATAAAGAATAAATTAAAGAAATTCCAACAACAAAAAAGGTTACAGGAATACACCACCTTACATCATGGTCCCAAGAAAGATGTAAAATTCAAGAAATTTACTTACCATCCTCAAGTTCATAATAAGTTTCAAAAAATTTTCAGAAAATTTAATATAACATTAGCTCCAATTAACAAATTCAGCCTGGGTAATCTTCTGTTAACCAATATTAAATGTAATACCCCAGACAACAAAATATCTGGAATTTATCAAATTGATTGCAAAGATTGCAACAGGATATATATATATAGGAAAAACAAAAAGTAACTTGGAAACTCGTAAAAAAGAGCACTTCATAAAAAACATAAAGAATGGAGAAATTGAAAAATCAGCTATAGCAGCACATAGTTTATTAGAGCATCATAAGATTGAATAAGAAGCAAAACTTTTAAAACATCTATCTAAACCTTTGGATTTAACAGTTTGGGAAAAAATATATATTCAAAAACCATACTAGAACTTCGAGTTTCCGGACGAACCGAGCTTGATTACAAAGTTCTTCAAAAATACAACAGATAGCAGTTTAGAAAATGATTCATTCAAAATAACACCAGATGGCAGTTTGGAGAGTAATTCCTTCAAAAGAACACCAGATGGCAGTCTAGATAATTACCGGCAAAAGAAAAAATTGACAGTCGTGAAAACAGCTGATGATGACGACAATGTGTCGCCGATACTGCAGCGCTGTGTTTAAAAAAACATAGAAGTATGAGGTAAGAAGAAATCACGATTAATTTAATTATTATTAATTGAACCTCATAATGATAAAATTCCCAAATTTAATATATAAATTTATTTATAGTTTTTTATTTCATATCATAATCAACTCTGTTCTTTTTTTTTTATTATGTTGGCTACATATTTTAAAATATACAAGAAAGCCACGCTATAATTGGAATCAATATTTTGTTTGTTTAAATTAACAAGAGGTCTCTTGAAATTTACAAGAATATTATAACAATTTTCTCAGTAAGTATTATTACTAAGTATATTAAATTAAAACACAGTGTTAAAAATATATATATAATTTGTATTTTATGTGTTTAGGGTATAACGAAATTGTAGAGAGCAAACATGCTTTTGTTCAATGTTCTATAAACAATATTTCACGTAATTAATAATTTTTTATGATGAATGTACATGGATATTATATCTTTGGCATAACTACAACCTCAAGATATATATATATACATATTTTATCAAATTAATGTATGATGTTAGCTTCAAACATAATTTTATATAATTTGCTGAATTGTAGTACTGTAGAAATTTAATAGTTCATTGATTTGATGTTAAATAATCTAAGGATTTCGTGTTTATAATTTAGATCATGGTGAACAACCATTTTTGTTGTGTTCCAGAATGCAGAAGTAAATCATATTCATCTTCAGCTGAAGGAGGAAAACAGATATCATTTCATCGCATTCCTGTTGCTCAAGAGAGGTAAATAAGATTTCTTGCAGATAATGTAGGCTGAACTTTAAATTGTGACATTCTATAATTTTACATACAACATTCATATGCCACAGTTGCGCTACCGGTATATACTTTTACGATTTGTAATAACATTTCATATTATTTTAAACATTTAGCAATGATTCTTGAAACATATTTTACAAGTATAAAATATTTATTTGTGTATGCAAATTTTGCTATTTATCTCTCAATGTAGTTTTACAGAATTGCAGTGTACATGCACAATGTTTAATGTGACTTCCACTAGATGGCAGGATATATCTTAATTTTGTTAGGTTCTGATGAGACAAGTTAGTGTACACCATTGTTAAATAATACACATGCAATTTATTATGTTAGGTTAGGAAGAGGAAGTTTGTGTATGTCCATTTTTTATAAACATATTTGGAAATTTATTGTGAAAATTGGTCATACCAATTTCACATATATATCCTACCACATGGTGGAAGTTACATTAAGCATTCGCGCATGCACACTGCGATTCTGTAGAACTTGCAGCAATTCATTGAGTAAGTGAATGTCTAATAAATACTAAAATTTTTTCGTAATCTAAAAGTCATCAGAGGCATAACTATTATGGCACAAAACCTGATCCTTCCTAGGAGGCTTTCAATTACTCATTATGATAGTTCTGAATGTGATGACAAAATAAACAAACATATTTACATAAGTTTTAAAATTAAAGCTACATGGTGAGTCCAACAACTTCCCTTATTGTGTGATTAATTATGTAACAAACTTATAAATGTATTGTGCTTGCAGCATATTAAATGTGATGAATAGATAAGCTATTTAAAATTATATTACTTAGGTCCCACATGTGCACATGAACCTTGTAATAGTTGAGTTATATGTTTCATATTGTATTAATGAAAAATTTAAAAAAATAAAATAAAGGGATATTTGATCAGTTTTTGGGATGTCCAGAAATATCTTCCCATGGTTTTGGTAGTGAAGCATAGCTTTTGGGATTCTAGAGCAGGCCTGTTACAACTTTCTCAAAAGGTGTGAAAAGACGGCTCCCTCTTTCTCCTTGCATGAACATGTCCTCGCTCGAAGCAACACAACTGTCTTTCCTTATCAGCCTGTCCGACATTGGGTTGAGTAGGAGGAGCATCTTGTCACACCTAGTAATCATTCTTCAGTGGCCCTGTTCTAGAGGATCTCCTCTGCCGTATGTGAACAACCAGTTGTTTTGATAATTCTGTTCTTTCCTCCATTCATCTCATTTCCCATACCTCACTGCCATAACACAGAACAGGTCTTGCCAAGGCCTTATACAAATGTTTTCCTGTACTTTTGTGAACTGGGGAAGGTTTCAAGGACAGAACAACGGTCGTGATGATACTGAGGATGGAACAGAGACTATGTTCCGAAACTAGTCTATAATCAAATAAGAAGAACAATATGAGGTGAGTGATAAACATATTCTACCTTAATGTCATTACTTTGTTAATAATTCGTATAGTTTTATTAGAGTATTCAAAATTTTGCTTCCTATATCCATAACATCTTTAAATGTTAATTTATTGCCGGGATATGTCAAATCATCCACTCTTTATAAAATTTTGTTTCTCAAACATAATATAATAGTTCAAAGTGCTATGAAGTGTCTGTTAAATTATTACTTTTTTTCCTTTCAGATATGCAATTGTCCTGTAAGCTGAAAGTGGCTTATTACAACGCAGCCAACAATGACTTTATAAATTACTACATACTAATTACTAGGGCTAGGATTTTTATGACAAAAAAATCAGTTATGACCTAAATTTTTCAAAAATAGGCACTGCAATATAAAAAAATATGACCTAATACAGTAATATTATAATTATCTAATAATTTCAGTTGTAAAAACAATTAGTAAATCAGTCTCTATGATAATTAACTATTTATTTAAGAATAAAATGCAAATGAGAAGCAAACTGAAGTATGTAATTCAGTTAGTTTTTGTAGATAGATAGATCATTGGTTGATTAATATCTTTGACATTGTCCGATTCCCAATAGCTAATTTTGTCAGTCCATCCAATCTCATGGTCGTAGATGTTTCTCCTTCATGTATAAATATATTCGCTGACTCCAGGAGGTTTTAGGTCTTCCTCTGCCTCGTCTTCCCTCAGGTTTTTGTATAAAAAGCATTTATATATATTTAAGAAACATATCAATCTTACCAAAAAATATATCTATACATAAAAATCTTAGCCCTACTAATTACAATAACCAATTAAACTACAGAATGAATTTCTCAAATGTCTTCCATTAGTTCTTGGAAAGGGTCTGCCGATCAATTTTTGCTAAATATGATCAAACTCCAACTTAGGATAAATTTAGTTAGTGAGCAATTTATTTTGGTTAGGTTTTAAGTTTAACATTTCTATCTAGTTAGAGTGCATATTTTATTTTGGTTAGCTTTTGAAGTTTAAGACTTCAATATTGGGGCTATTTTGTCACACAGATATTTGGGGTGTATCTCCTGTGGTGGAATGCATGTTCCAAAATTCTGTATATGTTGGCTGCATCCTGTGATTCCATACTGTAACTGCCAGTGCATGCATGTGGTGTATGGTAAAATTTTTTGTATTGCATGTTCGAAATTTAATAGATCCTTTTATTCATATTATCTTAGGGTAAGATAGTATAATGCCAGTAATTAGCATGTGTTCAATCCCAGATGAATCTTTACTTTTCGCATATTTTTTTTTATTATTTACGTGGCCATGTATTTAAAACAATAGTCTGAACTAATTTATGCCTGAACTTTGGCAATAAAAAAGCTATGATACTTTTACTTCCTTAAACATCGAAATAAAAAAAAAGTGATTCTACAATGAATAAATAATAGAAATTAAAATAGCTCAGGTCCTAAATTAATCAAATGTAAGTCTAAGTACGTAATATAAGCATGCCAGGAAAACTTACCATGTGACTATAAATACAGAATTTTAGGACCAGTAGTGTGTTGCGATGGCTATGAGCCAAAGTTTCTGACCACAAAACCTGTCACTAAGGATTCAAGCCCCTTAGATGTTTTTCAGATAAGTATTTTAACACGTATTAAAATTGTAAAATATTTGGGAACATATTATTTAATAAACAAAATATCTAAATATATATCATACATATTACTTCAAGTTTTTCATGTTACAAAGATAATTGTAGATGACAAGTAGAATTTAATGATATAATCTGTTGAACCTTCGTTTGCAGAGGTTGGGCATGTGAGGTTCGGAATCTGAGTTCTTGGGTACATTTGTGACTTAATTGTCTTTTATTTTAAAAGTGTACATCTAAATAAAATATAAAAAGTAATTTGAACATGCAATAAATTCCAAATGGTAAAAGAAGATTGTGACAGGCATTAATGTGACTGACAAATTCTGAGGGCACAACAGGCAAATGATAGCCTAAATCTTTGAATGCTAATGATGATATATATATATATATATATATATATATATAAACACACACACATGTGTGTGTATTTTCTCCCCTCTCCTTCCTTTAAACCCAATGCAATGCTTGTTTGTATAAAATACATTTTTTCGAGCTTTGATCTCGGTTCTTGTGAAAGTTGGTCTAATTGAAAAAAAAAACTGCATGCCATCTCTATGTGTTAATTCTTCATAATTACTGAAATACCTTTATTAGTGAACTATCTGTTAGCTATGTATTATAACAGGAAGATGGCTGGTGCCTGGTCAGGGCATGGACTCTATATGTATCTCAGGGTTGCGGATTTTCGCCGTGGGACAAGACGAGGTTCGAACTAAGGACAGGTGACATTAAGGAGGCTTACCGAGACAAACACTGGCGTCAATTTAATGATAATATTTATTATAACATAAGTAGCACAAGACAGTTCCAATTCCAAAACATTGGATTGAATTGAATATATTCCGGAATTTCTTTCCTTCGGAATGGTCGCGGGAATGCGAGTAGCGTTCAATACTGGACCTATTTTTGAACACTGATAATTACTGGTCTTCACACGACCTACAGCGTGACATAACACCAGCACACTGATGCTTTTAAAATAAATCACTTTGTAACTTGCCGTTCTCGGCCTAACACTTTTCGTGTACCTAATGAGTCGCTTCCTTCCGACCGGCGAAATATACGAGTCCGCACAGCAGCGGACTTCAAACAGTTAATCCTGCGCGGGAGTCTTATGTTAATTTTGTTCCACCCGGGGACAAATCCCGGAGCAGACTACTTTCCCGATATTCGGAATATATCTAACTCCATCTTACAAATACACTTCACAAGACCAATATTTTCATTGGCTGGACATACATAAAAAAAACGCCTTACTAGTAGAATACTATTTACTTATGGATTCTGATTGGGCATTACGGTTTCCACTATAGTTCAAGCAGATTCTCAGGATAATTATTGGCCGTGTATTTACAGGGTGTGATTTTCACACGCTGGTCAGAAGTTTATTAATTTATTAAACACAGATGGACATAGTTTTTGGCTACTGTCGCCATCTCAACAGGCGGTCTAGTGATTTTTTGACACACTTAAAGTTGACCGTCATTTATCTGTCTGGAAGGATGACTTTCAGAGCCGGGGGACATTACATCTCCAGCTGTGAGGCCGTATTATTAGGGAAGCATTGTCCCGGGGTCATAAACCGATTTACTTACATGTGTCCATCTTCAAGGAACTTGAGATACAATGGACAGACATGCCTTTATGTATCTTCAAGCATAACAGATTGGTAAAAGTTTCTCACGAAACGTTTTCTGGAAAGTGCAACTACATATATAATAATAATGTTTAATAATAATAAAATTAATTAGAGCAGTTATTTCTGCTACAGTATATATGTCTATAATAAATAAATATTAAATTATATCTCTCCTTGTTTTTATTTGGACCTTTCCTTGACAATCTGTTATCATGTTTTTGTTTATTCTAAGAAAATGTTATTTCTAAAAGAATGTTGAATTAATTGGTATGAATACTTTAAATACAAGGCTTGAAAATATTCTTCCAGTTTCCTAAGATTTTATTTCAAGAGAAAAATATACACCTGAATTTGTTTGGAATACATTCAGAATTGCATTGGCTAAATACAAAATAGTGTTGGAAGTTGAGAAGAATTTTATGTATTAATATATTTAGGAAGTAACACAGATTTAACAAAAAATGAAATGAATGAGATTTTACACATCACCTCACATTTTTGTAAAAGTCTGGACCGGTTTGGAAGGTGAGATTGCTTTGCAATCGGTCCTGAGTTTTACAAAAATATAAGGTGAGGTGTAAAATCTGATTCATTATTGTTTTATAAATTATTTGAGGTGGTATTGTTAACACCTTAAATGACAACTGAGGCACCGGGATCAATACTAACTAATTACACTTATGTCGATAGATGGCGCAAATTGCTCCGTCAATAAATACATTAAGCTGTAATCGACTAGTTTTTTCTGCCAACGCTTGAGGTCTCTGGAGTCTAGGCATCACTGAATAACATTGCCGCTGGTCATCTCTATAGTGGGTTATCTCTGGCTATAGCATTATTTATTAAATTAATATTGAGAAGCTAAAGTTATTACAATGATAGAAATAAGTAAATTAATAAACACAATTAAATTAATGTAAATCAAGGTAGAGAGAAAAATATTTGCCTGAACCGGGAATCGAACCACCAACCTTTAGCTTTCCGTGCTAATGCTCAGACCACAGAGCTTATCCAGGCTTCATTCCCATCCAAGCAGAAATCCTTCCTTTACCTTTACTCTACTGGTTCCACATTCACACAGCAGTAGACATAATCTACTGTAAATTTACAATATGTTAACCATATTGTAGTTAAAGCTACTATAAAAAAAATAAAAAACCTAACATATTTTTGACATAGTATTAGAAGAATAAATTTTAATTTTATAGAGCATACCTTAATTGTTTTCTGATGATCTCGCTTTGGCAATACTGGAGATGGTGGTGGTACATCATTCCCTGGACTGCTGCTGAGTCCCCCACATCGCTATCAAAACAATGCAAATTTAACTTTTGTTATTCAAATCAATACCATCATCAAGAAACCTCCTAACTTTTCTATTTTGGAAATCAAATCAGAGCTAAGGGGAGGAAAATGCAAGACTAGTAGACTACTTTTTGTTTTCAAAATTATAGAGCAATAACACTACTGAATACAATTTACAAAATGTAGTAGTAGTATTATTCAAATGTTCTGAAGCTCTTGAGGGCTTCCCAATAATATTTTTGATTGGGACATTCCACCCGCATTCCATTGTAAGACCTTGATGTTATTTGTCTTTTCTCCCAAAACAATCCCCTCCCGGAGATCCGAATGGGGGACTTTTACTCCGGAGTCTTTTGCTTTGGGAAGCATATTGAACATCTTTTGTAGTTCATTTTGCATGACCAGAGTGCACCTGCATGTATTACCAGCGGAGGCGAACTACATTACACTCGTTTTTTTAGAAATGTTTAGGAGAAAAGAAATGAAGAGATCCCCTAGGCCTCGAATACTCTAATACCATCAGGTGAGTTCAGTCAAGGGAGACTGGATAGGAAAGTTGAAAGAGGAAATTGGTACATGGAAAGGAATAAATACCAATTTAGATATAAGAAGGAGCAAAACATAAGTAAGTGGAAGTAATAATTTTGCTCAGCTTGGGCAGCTTGTGGTCGCCATCCACATATCCCCTAGGTGGGGACCCCTGAGATATTTTCTAAAATGTTATGTTTAAGACTATTACCAAATGCAGAAAAAATAACTGGAACTTATCAATCTAGATTTTGTCAAGGAAAAAGTACAATTCATCAGATATTTATATTAAGACAGATTCTGGAAAAAAAAATTAATATAAAATAGAAATCCATTATTTATTTATTGATTATAGATCAGCATATGACAGTATCAATAGGAAATAACTGTATATAGCAATTTAATATATCAGAGAAAATTATTAGGTTGCTTAAGGCAATAATTGAGAATAGTCAATGTCTGGTCAGAATTCAAACAGATATATCAGGACATTATTAATTTATATATGAGGTTTATTTTAATTAAATTTTAGGTGTATTTTGACTATTTTGGCAATAGGGAATTACAACGTATATAAGAGAAAAATTTGCGTCTAGATCGTAACTTCGGTAGCTCAGTTGGTAGAGCACTTGGCCCGGAAAGCCAAGGGTCCCGGGTTCGAGTCTCGGTCTAGGAGAAAATTTTTCTCTTCAAATATGTATTTTGACTCACCTCATATTTGTTAACTTTTATGCAGACTCGAGTTTCGTCACTGAATCTGTGACATTATCGATGCAACACCACGGTCACAACTGCCATCCTGTCTTTCTTGTAAATTGATTTCTGTGATCTCTGTTGGCTGAACGATGAAGTTCCAAATCAATCACCTCTCATTTTCACCGGGTATTTCAAAATTCATAGTTTTCTTTTATTCTTGCATATGTAAATTTTCTCCCAAAATATGAGTTCCTTTGATTTTTCCAACTGTTTAAGTAATTTTGCCTTGGGTTCAATTCTGTGCTTTTCTGGCCAAGCATGTGCAGCTATTGCAGATTTTTCTATTTCTCGATTCTTAACATTTCTAAGGTGTTCCTTCAATCTTGTATTTAAGTTCCCTTTTTTTTTCCCTATGTATATCTTTACATTCAATTTGATAAATTCCTGATATAAACAATAAAACAATTAAATTTACTAAGGAAGTGGAAAATAGCCAAGAAATATAATTTTTAGACTTTAAATTGATCAGGAATGAAGAAACAAAAAAGAAAATTTGGAATCTACAGAAAAGAAACTCACATTGATAATTATATTAAAGCAACAGGATTTATCCATATTGTGCATAAACAAGCAGCATTTAATAGTTTAACACACAGACTAGTGAACATTCCCATGACGAAAGAAAATTTCAAGAAAGAGAAAAAACACATTATAAAAATTGCAAAAGATAATGGATTTCAAGAAAAGATGATTCACAAGAAAATAAATAAATTCAACAAACAAAAAGTAAAAATTGAAAGTACTCTTCAGACAGATAAAGAAATTGGTAAAAAATTCAAGAAATTTACATACCACCTTTAGTATTTAACAAGATTCATAAAATTTTCAAAAAATTTAACATTAAATTAGCACCAAAAAATGATTAAAGTTTGAATAAATTAATCAAAACCAACAAAAATGAAAATATTGAAGATCATAATAAATTAGGAATTTATCAAATTGAACGTAAAGATTATGAAAAGATATACATAGGGAAAAAAGGAATTTAAATACAAGATTGAAGGAACACCTTAGAAATGTTAAGAATCGAGAAATAGAAAAATCGCAATAGCTGCACATGCTTGGTTAGAAAAACACAGAATTGAAACCAAGGCAAAATTACTTAAACAATTGGTAAATTCAAAAGAACTCACAATTTGGGAGAAAAATTACATATGCAAGAATAAAAAGAAATCTAAAAATTTTGAAATACCTGGTGAAAATGAGATTTGGAAGTTTATCGGTCAGCCAACAGAGAGCGCAGAAGTCAATTTACAAGAAAGACAACTGCAGGATGGCAGTTGTGACCGTGGTGTTGCATCGATAATGTCACAGATCCACTGATGAAACTTGAGCCTGCATAAAAGTAAAAAAAATATGAGGTGAGTCAAAATACAACTCAAATTTAATACCAGGACCTTTTGAATCCTCGGACACATTAAGACCAGGAGACTCACTTTCATGCTTACTTTTTAACATAGCACTAGAAAGAGTTATTAGAAATGCTGACATTCAATCGAGGTACAATATACCATAAATCAATATAGATATTGGCATATGTAGGTGATATTATGAGATCAGTCCTTATATAGGCCTCTCCTATAAAACATCATATATATTAAATTAATTGCTCATTAGGAGAAAGATTATCTAAATATGATGATCTTGAAGAAGATTTTCAGGCTGTAGGCCGTGGTCTTGAGGCTTGAAGTTCCCCGACGTTTCGCCAGAGACTGCGTCTGGCATCCTCAAGGTTTCTCTTGAGACTGGCAATTTTGTCCACTGTCTGTCCTATTTATACGTTCACCGCGATGTGTTTGTAAGTTATATGAAAAGGCAGATATAACTTACAAACACATCGCGATGAACATATAAATAGGACAGACAGTGGACAATATTGCCAGTCTCAAGAGAAACCTTGAGGATGCCAGACGCAGTCTCTGGCGAAACGTCGGGGAACTTCAAGCCTCAAGACCACGGCCTACAGCCTGAAAATCCTCTTGAAGATCATCATAGCAACTCCGGCCGTGAAAGTCTACGTCAATACATTATCTAAATTTTAGAAAGATCAGAATATTTCAAGAGGATGGAAAACCTTTTAGAATTGAAAGAATATTTGGAACTAAAAACAGATCCCTTACCAAAAACTATAAAAAAAAAACTTTTTAAAAAACAATAAAACAAATTAAGCACACAATCTCTGATAAAGAAAAACTCAAATTGAAAGTCCCAAATTCTTCCAATCCTCGAATGTATGGTGTCCCCAAAATCCATAAAATTGGGAACAAAATGAGACCTATAATTAATAATATAGGGTCACCGTATTACTACGTATCAAAATGGTTGGTACAAAAATTTAAGAGTTTTCCAGAATTCGAAAACAAAAGTATTGAAAATTCTTTACAACTAGTTGATAAATTGAATAACATTAGAGTGGATCTAATGACAGATTTGTGTCTTTTGATGTTATTTCACTGTTTCCGAATGTTCCAATAGAAAAAAAATGTTGATTTTTTGGAAAAATGGTTGAGTTCTTTGGATTTAAAAAAAGAAGTAATAGAGGAATACATCAACCTTACAAAATTTTGTATTGAAAATTCTTAGTTTACCTTCAATGGAAAATTTTACAAACAAGTTTCGAGTTTATCTATGGGAAATCCTCTTTTGCCATTTTTGGCTAATTTATACATGAGTTACTTCGAGTGCCATCTCATCAAGGCTTACCCATGGATTTTCAAGAGTTGGTACAGATATGTGGATGATATTTTTTCGATAATAAATTTTAAACATGTTGATGATGCGTTGAAATTACTTAATCTGCAAGATGTATCAATTAAATTTACCATAGAATCAGGAATTGAAAACAAAATTCTGTTTTTAGATTTATACATAATTAGGAATGAAAAAAACTCAAAAAATTGAATTTGATGTATACAGGAAGGATACACATACTGAAAATTTTATCAAATCAACGGGTTTCAATCCTTTGGCACATAAATATGCAATATTTAATAGCCTGTTATATAGATTGATAAATGTCCCCTAAAAGAAGAAAATTTTAAGAAAGAATACGAGAATATCCTAAACATAGCCAGATTAAATGGTTTTAATAAGAATATAATATCAAACAAATTAAGGAAATTCAAAAAGGTAAAACAACTTAAAGAATGCTCTACTCTACAAACTGTTAGTAAAGAAAAGAATAAATTCAAGAAAACTACGTACCATCCAGTAGTACATAGGAAATTTAAAAAATATTTGACAAACACAACATTACTTTGGCACCAATAAATAAGTGTAGTCTGGAAAAACTTCTAAGTACCAATAAAAAATCAACATCCCAGACAGTAAGAAATCTGGAATTTATCAAATTCATTGTAATGATTGTAGCAAAGTATACATTGGAACAACAAAAAGGAATTTGAAAACATGCACTAAAGAACATTTTAGAAATACTAAAAATTGTGAAATTGAAAAATCAGCAACTGCTGCACATAGTTTGCTAGAACATCATAAAATTGAAAAAGAGGCAAAACTTTTGAAACAATTGGATAAACCGTTGGAATTGACAATTTGGGAAAAGATATTCATTCAGAAGAATAAATATCGATCTATGAACTTCGATATTACGGTGGATAAAAATTTAATTTCAAAGTTAATAATCCCACCCAAAAATGGCAGAACAAGAGGTGATGTCCTTAGAGAAATCAACCGCCAGAGAATTTCATCAGTGGAAGCCATGACTGAAGAGGGACAAGATATTGTCTGAAACCGCCGGTATCAAAGAAATTTGAAATTATATGTGGTGAGTCGTTAAAAATATGTTCACCACTCACTATTAATGATATAACCTCATAATGTTTACTTCCCAATATTAATTTAAATAGAACTGTGTAGTTATTTAAGTCCAAATAAGTAAGAGCAAAACCCCGTGGTATGAGTGACAATATTTTAATTTAAAACTGGAAGCAACTTCCTGCTTTAGTGCTTGTTGTTGTTGCCAGTCTATCACTTTGTGCCTGAGGTTATTATAACAGAAAATAAACACTTTTACAATCAGTTGAACTTACATAAACAAGGTATGGCTACTTGGAATCAGTAGTCGTAGATAACTCTGACAGCGCTGGTGATTGTGGTGACTTCCCTGGTCATAGGAGGTAGCGTTCTTATAAGCTACAATAAAGAGATGTCACCGGACAATTACATGTTAGGAATTTTACATTATAAGATCTTCAATTAATAAAATGCAATATTTCTTTAAGGGCACCCGGTACTAATTTCCTTGCAATTTGGTTCAAAAATATGCAACATACAAAAATAATTTTTTATTAGTTTATTTACAGTCTGATCATCTTACCTCAATATTAATGTTGATTTGTTCTTGGACATGTTTCAGTTGGACATCAATCATCTTCAGCATCTTGTCCAGACCAGACTATGAGCAAGATGCTGAAGATGACTGATGTCCAATCGAAACATGTTCAAGAACAAACCAACATTAATATTGAGGTAAGATGATAAGACTGTAAAAAATATAAAATAGACCTTTTTCAAAGTTAAAATTGGGAAACACATTATGAGGTTCTTATTAATAAATTAATGAGTCATTTTAACATCTTGCCTCATATTTCATGTTTTATCAAACACGGTAACTATAGTTTTCAAATGATCTTGTCATTCATTTTCAACCGCCATTATGACTACCGGGTATTCGTTGGAATCTCCCTCTATAACGTTGCCATCTGGTGTTGATTTGACGAACTTCGAGATATCGTTGCCATCTGGTATTGATTTGATGAACTTCGAGGTGAGGTCACGTTCATCCGGAATATCGAAATTCATAGATATAAATTTGTTCTTCTGTATAAATTCCAACGAATATCCGGTAGTCATAATGGCGGTTGAAAATGAATGACAAGATCATTTGAAAACTATAGTTACCGAGTTTGATAAAACATGAAATATGAGGTAAGATGTTAAAATGACTCATTAATTTATTAAAATAGACCTTCCTGAATTTTTTCAAAAAGAAAAATCCAAATGAGTACTCAGTGCCCTTAATAATTAAGATATTTGGTCTGTGTATTCTTACCTCTTATGGTTGTTTTCTTAAAACACGGGAACTGCAGTTTTCAAGAGAACATCCCTCTCATTTCATTTTCAACTGATATTATGACTACCGGATTTTTGTTGGAATCTCCATCTATAACATTGCCATCTGGTGTCGATGCGATAAACTTCAAAATCAGGTCACGTTCACCAGGAATTTCAAAATTCATGGATCTAAATTGACATATATTCAGAAGAACAAATTTAGATCCATGAATTTCAAAATTCCCAATGAATGTGAACTGATCTCAAAGTTCATCAAATCAACACCAGGTGGCAATGTTATAGATGGAGATTCTAACAAAAATCCAGTAGTCATAATGTCAGTTGAAAATGGGAGGGATGTCCCTCTTGAAAACTGCAGTTCCTGTGTTTAAGAAAACATAAACTACGGATGAGGTAAGATAAGAAACGATTCATTCATTTTTGTCAAGTTGTCGGCCCTGATTCTTGACTTCTGCTCCCTCTGCCTGTGGTACAATGAACTTGCTACTGAGGTTCCTTTCTCCAGGAATTTCAAAATCTTAATTCTTTTCTTGTTCTTCTGTATGTACATTTTTTCCCATATGCCGTGTTCATTTGTGTTTTCTAACGGTTTTAATAATTTTGTGTTTATATCTATTTTGTGTTTTTCTGACCAAACACTGCACATTTTTCTACTTCCCCCCTTTTTTTACACTCCTTGTGTGTTCTTTAGTTATAATGGTTAAATTTCTCTTTGTTTTCCCTATGTATATCTTATCACAATCTGCACATTTTATTTGATATATTCCTGATTCTTTACCATCATCAATCTTTTTCATTTTTGTTGGTTTTTATTAGTTTGTTTAAACTATGTCCACCACAGTGGTCTTGAGGTAGCGTGCTGCCTTGTCACACAGCAGGCCCAGGTTCGATCCCTGGTTGGGACAGTTTTCCTGGGTGAGGTTTTTATCGGGTTTTTTCCTCACCTGTAAGACAAATGTCAGGAAAACTTTAAGGCCCAAATGGTCCCCGAAATCATATGGCCATCATCATCATCCTTCACCGGTGTGCAAAGCAACGGGAAGCTACCACACCTACAATTCCCTAGTAAAGCTGCAAAGCATAGCATGAAAATGCTATGATTACAGTCAAAGACATTTCCTCGGGCAGAATTACTATGGATGTATTTAAACTATAATCACTCTTCAGTGGTAAAGTGATATTAATTTTTTTTTAAATCTTTTGAAATTTATGTGCCCAAGGGTGATATGTGAATTTTTGTATTTCTTTTCTTATGGTAAAAAAAAGGGGGAAGTAGAAAAATCTGCACTGGCTGCTCATGTTTGGTCAGAAAAACACAAAATAGATGTAAACACAAAATTATTAAAAGAGTTAGAAAAAGCAAATGAACTCACCATATGGGAAAAAATCTACATACAGATGTACAAGGAAAGAATTATGAATTTTGAAATTCCCGGAGAAAGGTACCTCATTAGCAAGTTCTTTGGATCATAGGCAGAGGGAGCAGGAGTCAAGAATTAGGGCCGACAACTTGAAAAAAATCATTGTCTAATCGCTGACGATGAGGCTCAGAAGCCTTGAAACATATGTTCAACAAAAACAACCATAAGATGTGAGAATATACAGAACAAACATCTAAATTATTAAATAAACCTCTTAATTAATAAATGAGTTGGAGAAAATGTTTTAACATCTCACCTCACAAAGTTCACGATACCGGTTTCAAAAGTAGAGTATTACTTCCATCTTCAGTCAAATTCCATCTGTTGAAATTTGACTGAAGATGGAAGTAATGCTATACTTTTGAAACCGGTATCGTGAAGACACGTAACTTTGTGAGATGAGATGTTAAAACATTTTCTCCAACTCATTTATTAATATAAATACCTCATAGTGTTTCCTCCCACTGTAAATTTAATTAAAGCTCTTAATGTTATTTCCTGTTGTATATAATTTTATTTTATTCATTGCCCCAGGTTGTCATTTCAACATTTCTGGTGTTCTCTCCTGACATTGTTTTAATTATAACCCACTTCTGAGGTTAGGGCACCTGGAAGGCTGAGTTACATTGCCCTGATGATATGATGGGTGATAAATGATAATGAAGCGCCAGGAGAGTTCTTAACCTAAATTCCAGACCATGAGCAACCACAGGAATAATTCCTTTTAAGGAAAAATTGCTATGGTTTGACTGGGAATCAAACTCAGGACCTCATGTACAGTACTCAGAAACGCTGACCACTACCCATGAGGCTGGTCATAAAAACCAATATCAATTTTTATTAATTCATCAAATCTCCAACCCCCCCCCAGTGTCACCAGATCATCTTACGATATTTCTAGCATTCTCTCCTGGTAATGCAGGAATTGTAACCCATTTCTGAGGTTGGGGCACCTTAAAAATGGAGTTATGTTACCCTGATGATATCCATCCATAGTAATTCTGCCCAAAGGCAGGTCCTTCACTGCAATCATATCATTTTCATGCTATGCTTGCAGCTTTACTAGGGAATTGTAGGTCTGGTAGCTTCCTGTTGCTTTCCACACCGGTGAAGGATGATGATGGCCATATGATTTCGGGGACCGTTTGGGGCTTAAAGTTTTCCTGACATTTGTCTTACAGGTGAGGAAAAACCCCAATAAAAACCTCACCCAGAAAAACTGTCCCGACCGGGGATGGAACCCAGGCCCGCTGCGTGACAGGACCCTGATGATATGATGGGTGATAAATCTTAACGCAGCAGCACCAGGAGGGTGGTTCCACTTGATACCTCAGGAGGTTAACACTGCTAATCTTTCAAATTGGTCACACTACAATCATGAGTTAGTTACATTGACACACCTTATATTTCTGCAGACTACAGTTTCTTCGCATCTATGCGACACTGTCAATGCATTTTAACTGTTGTGTTTCTGGTTGCCATCCTGTAGGTTGATTTCTGCTCCCTCTGCTGGCTGACTTCCAAATCATTTCCCTCTTTTCCCCGGGAATTTTAAAATTCATAGTTCTTGCTTTATTCTTGTGGATGTAAATTTTCTCCCAAATTGTGAGTTCCTTAGATTTAACTGTTTATGTAGTTTGGCATCAGTTTCTGTTCTGTGTTTTTCTGACCAAGCACATGCAGCTATCGCACACTTTTCTATTTCCCCATTTTTAACATTTCTAAGGAGTTCTTTCAATCTTGTATTTAAGTTCCTCCTGGTTTTTCCTGTGTATATCTAAGGAACTCACAATTTAGGAGAAAATGTACACCCACAAAAATAAGGAGAAAACTATGATTTTTTTAATTCTTGTGGAAATGAAAAAAAAAACTATTTAGAAGTTCATCGGTCAGCCAACAGAGGGAACATAAATCTAGCTACAGGATCGACAACTGGAAATAGAAGAGTTAGAATGCATCGCCTAGATGTGACGGAACTATAGTCTGCAGAATATTAAAAAAAAAATATGGTGAGTGAAAATAACTAAAAGAAACGTCATAGAGTTATTTCCTACAAATGTTACATTAAAATAGCAGGAATATTCATAAAATGATGCACTAAGCTGTACAAATAAAGAATGGAAAGAAAAGAAGTTGTTCTGCAGGGTGTCTTTAATAAATTAATATTTTTTATAAATAATTTGGGCTGCTTTTACTGCTTCTTCAGGAGAAGAAAAAAGTATTCTTTCAACTTTTTTTTAGACTATCCGGATGAGATGTTGGCACTGTGTGACTGCCACCTTTAATCTCAGAACAAGTGTCTGGTACTCATTTCTATTAGAGGCTGATTCAACCCCAGGCCCATGGTACCACCAGGAAGTTTAGTCCAGTTTAAAAATCCTGACCCCATTGGAACTTGAACTGACCTTCTGGTTTTTCCCTTACTAATCTCATCCTAAATTGAATAGTTTGCCCCGAAAAGAGATCTAACCCACAGAAATTCTAAAGATGAGTTTTCAGTGGATCATTAAATTAATGTTAAGAACCTAAAGCTGTTTACTATGATTGAAATAAGTATATTAAAGTACACTACTAAATTATTGTAATCAAATGGTACAGAGGAACATTTTTTAGTAGAAGAAAAAAAATATACGCTCAGACTGAGGTATAAACCCAGGACCTTTGGCTCTCCAGGCCAATGCCGAAGATCCTGGGTTCAAACCCCAGTTTGAGTGTATAATTTTTGTCTTCTAAATATAATTTATCCATCAGAGAGGTGTTAAATTAATTACAAAAACATAGAGTAAATTTTTCCTGAACTGGAAACCAAACCCAAACCTTCAGCTTTCCGTGCTGATGCCCTGAATTAGTTTAGGGATCAGATCATCAACACAGAACGATGAAGGTTTGGGGTTCGATTCCCGATTCAGGCAAACATTTTTCTCTTTACCATTGATTACAATATTTCAAGATTACTGATGTATGGTGCATGTAAAACTATCCATACTCTCTTCCAGACCTGTTTTATTTATTTTTAAAAGTTGGCTTTCAAGCGAATAGTGATCTGTATGTAACAAAATGGCGGAAGCAGTTTGTCAAGTCATGGGTAACAGTCTACGGGTTATATCTGTTTTTAGGGCAACTATTCAATTGCAAACCATATGTGACCAGAAGAATCATTTGTGTAGTCAGACAGGAACCTCCTGGCACAAAGCTATGGGATGTGTTAGGTTTGAATTCCCATAGGAAAACAATAGAGTTCTCATTAAATTCCTGTCAATGTATGGGACCGGTGTCCACCCAGCATCGTGAGGCATTTGTGTAGCTACAATAAGTAGCGACTCCAGATTGAGAAAACCAGATGTCACCTCTATACCGACTGCATAATATTTGAGGACAAAAATTATATGCTCAAACTTGGGTTTGAACCCAGGACCTTTGGCTTTCTAGGCCAATGCTCGAGCACTGCAAACATAAACAGAAATTTTTCTCTTATATACACTGTTAATTCCTGAGTGCCAAATGCTACAAAACCATTGCTTCGATCTTGCAAATGGCAGCTCTTTATTACGAAGACCAATTATTGCAAATTTTACATTACATTATAAAGCCTGTACAGCTTCCTTCAATGTTTTTAGTTTTCATTTCATTAACACATGTGGATGTGAGGCCAGCAGCCAGCTGATAGGACAAGTATTTTGTAACCTATTACACTATGGAATTAAATGGAGTGACATATGAAGAACTACCCAGGATCCACGAATAATAATATATGTTCATATTATTCATTTTTAAACATCTTAATGATGGACAAATTATACTTGAAAAGAAAAATATACGCCTAGACTGGGGTTTGAACCCAGGACCTTTGAGTCTCTATGTCAATGCTCTTCCATGTGAGCTACCTAGGCCTCCAATCTAAACACGTATTTTTCTCTTATACATAGTTAATTCCCTAACCTCAAATGCCGTTGCTACAATTTTTGCAAATGGACCGTCACACCAATAATGATGAAGATGATGATTACACCAAGAAATGGGGAAATGCAAAGAAGAGGAGACACTTGGATATTGACATTTTAGGGGAAGTGGAATTTTGTTCAAGTGAAGAATACAATGAAAGCTATCATTAATTTAATTGTCTCTCAATCAAAACCAGCCACATCACAAACATAATACAAAGTTCTGCCTCAGAATTGAACACGTCACACAAAGCAATGCTTCCTGTGTCTACACGGCTCAAGGGAACTGTCAAACCACTGAATGTCAAAATATAACTTCCAGAGAAGTGTTGTGACGTACAAAGGCTGTGTTCAAAAAATAATCTGCTGTTTTTAACTGCAAGGTACTAAAATCCAGTGCCAAATCTCTCATTTAAACTATAGGGAAGCGATAAAACTCCTGAATTGGTAGATAAGATAATCCTCACTACCTGCTGTCTACGCCATACCTCACCTCACTCCACTCTGCTCTATTGAAGCAGGGACAAACATCTGCTCCATACAGTGGGTTGCCTTTGCTGGATTCTGGCTTTGATTTCTGTGCCTTGCAATTAAAAACTGCATATATTTTTTTGGATACGGCCTTGGTATATCATAATGCTTATCTGGGTGAATTTCAAAGTAGGTTTGAGATGTGTGCCCATTCTTAACTTGATTTGAATGAATCACCTTTGTTAAATTAAAAAATTTAAATAAATTATTGTTGTATTGTTGCTTAGATCAGTTGATATGTACTATAATAACACAATTCATAATTTGTTAACATGTCTGAAGAAGGTACAGTGTGCCGAAACAGCTGTCACTGAATTATATCTTAATAAATGTGAAAATCAAATAAAACTAAGTTTTATTTTTATTTAATTAATAAATATGGATTTTCATCAAGTAAACACCAACTCAGAGAGAAGAATACACCACCAAAACATCTGGAAAGGAATGGGAAAATCTACAAGCTTATGACATTACTACATTACAAAGAAAATCTGCAGTAGCAACATTCAGACTGCTAACGGGACATGACTGCTTGGATAAACACCTACACAGAATTGGCATAACAGATTCACCTAAATGCCCTTTTTGCAATTTAAATGAAGATATGGAAAGAAACCATCTCCTCCGTTGTCCAGCTTTTGTAGAAGAGACCAGCCTTTCTGCTAAATATTGGAGTGCAAGAGAGCGAATGATTTCATTATCAAGTGCTCGACATTAGATACCAACCAACCAACACCAACTCAATTGATTATTTGAATTTTCTTAAATTAAACCTCATAGTGATTTATTCCTATAAAAGTTCAATACCTTAGTTGCCTGCTAGATATCTCATTTAGTTGGTGTGTTAACTGCATGTCACTCATGACATCTTTGGGCAAATAAGATAACTAAAATAAACTTGGTGTATAAAGTTGTGACAAAGGAGAGGTTATGGGCTACGCCATTAATCACTATTCATAGAATGTTGCATTAAGTTGTATGAATTCCTCAAGAGATGTAAGAAATTAACAGAGTCTGGTGCTGTGATCAATTCTAAGGCAGAGAACTTCCAAGAGTTATTTATGCAATATCTTTGATCACCTCCTACCTGGTGAACATGTGGAACTTCCTCTCAGGTGTCATCGTCATCACCTCCACATTTGTTGAACTCAACTTCTCCTCCATCACCTGCTTCAGGATCGACAGCCTCCTTCAACTTCATCGACTGAAACAGGTCATTACATCTAATAATAAAAATGTCCTCAATCTTAAACATTATGAGGTTATATCATTAATAGTGAGTGGAGAACATATTTTAATCGACTCACCTCATATGATTTCAAATTTCTTTGATACCGGCGGGTAATTACAAAGTTTATAAACCCAACCAAAGATGGCAGCACAAGAGGTGATGTCCTTAGAGAAATCAACAACCAGAGAATTTCATCAGTGGAAGCCATGACTGAAGAGGGACAAGATATTGTCTGAAACCGCCGGTATCAAAGAAATTGGAAATTATATGAGGTGAGTCGTTAAAAATATGTTCTACACTCACTTAAATATTAAATTTATCACTTCTTTTTTAATGTTATATTTAAATTAACGTGTTCCAGAATTGGTTTAGTTTTATTTTAGAAAGAAAAATTACGTTCGAACCAGGAGTTGAACCCCGGACCTCTGATGTCAGTGCAGTAACTGTTACGCCGTTTGAACTTCCGATAGCAACGTCAAATTTCTTTCTACTTATACAATTAATTCTCCTTTCATCCAAAGGCCGATAGCCATCGCTATCACAACGCCATCTGACGACTTCCTTTCAAAGTATTTTTTATTGAGAATTTAAACATTACTTTTTAAATTTTAATTTAAATTCTCAATAAAAAATACTTTGAAAAGAAGTCATCAGATGGCGTTGCTCATAGCGATTGCTATCGGCCTTCGTATGAAAGAATTAATTGTATAAGTAGAAAGAAATTTGACGTTCCTATCGGAAGTTCGAATGGCGTAACAGTTGCTGCACTGATGTATAGAGTCAGAGGTCCGGGGTTTCACTCCCGGTTCGAATGTAATTTTTCTTTCTAAAATGTAACTATATCCAGTTCTAGAACATGTTAATTTAAAATATAACATCAACATTTCTAAAGAGTTATTTTATGCGAGTGTCCAAATTCCTTTTTGTTTTTCCTATGTATACTTTATTGCAGTCCTTACAATTAATTTGATAAATTCCAGATTTTTTCTATCTGGGGTATTCAATTTCTTATTGGTTATAAGAGATTACCAAGGTTAAATTTATTTATTGGTGCTGATATTACATTCTTCTCTCTAAACGAAATAAAAGTTGATGAAATTAAAATGAGTACCACCTCATACATCCCGTATTCTTCACAGCACAGTGATTCCTATCTCCAGCCATTAAAAAAAAATATTCAAGAAATTCATTATCTTTTACGAGCCTGAAAATCCATCGACCCCAGCCGGGTTTGAAACCATGACCCTCAGAACTAGAGGCAAGGAACATAACCACTAGACCACCACAGCAGACAAAAGAACTGCTTAGGCAGAAGGAAATGGAAATTTGGGAGAAAAACAAGAAACAACTTATAGAATAATAATAAATATTTTTAGAAAGTAACATTTTACAAAAAACAGCTGCCAAATTTAATATGGAAATATCAATTAATAAAACTAAAATTATGGCATTTCAAGGGAAGGACCCCATACAAAGTAAAATATATCTCCAGAATAAAATTTTAGAGATATCTAATCAATTTAAATATCTTGGATATTATCTCTCTATCTGGGATGAAAAGGATATCCCTGAAAAAATTACTAGTTCTAATAAAAGTTTGGGAATTATTAATCAAGTTATGAAACCATCCCTTGTACAAAAAAAACACCAGATTACGTTTATATAACACTTTGGCTAGACCGGTGTTGACCTATGGTAGTGAAGCATGGACACTAAAAAGACAACATGAAAGCAGAATAACGGCTTGTGAAATGAGATTCATGCGCAGAACAGCGGGTTACACCAGATGGGATCGGAAAAGGAACACCGATATCTTAAAAGAATTGAAGACTATGCCAATTTTGGAATATATTAAACAGTACCAACTAAATTGGAAACACCATCTTGAAAGAATGAGTTCAAATCGGATCCCCAAAGCTGTTTATAATTATATACCAAGAGGACGAAGATCACTGGGCCGTCCTATGAAATGCTGGAGGAAAGATTTTCTATAGGATCGTAACAGGCCTTGGCCTAATACTTGGAAGGAAGAAGAAGAAGAAAGTAACACTTTGAGGTTTTATTTAATGATCATAATTTGTTGATATTTCAGAAGGGAAGATTGTTCATCCCACTAGGGGACATGAGTGCTTTCCTAATGGCAAGTTTCTTAACCACACTCATTGAGGTCAGTACATCGCCTCGAGGGGATGCTTAGTGCATCCAGCTACTTGCTGACAACACAAAGTTCCACAACTTTGATGTTTTTATTATTCTCACTGAAGGATAAATTATATTTGAAGAGAAAAATTTTCACACAGACCGAGATTCGAACCCGGGACCTTTGGCTTTCCGGGCCAAATGCTCTACCAACTGAGCTACTGAGGCAAGTTGCGATCTAGATGCAAATTTTCCTCTTATACATGTTGTAATTCCGTCATGACAAATGCTATGAAGCATTATGCAAAGATAGAAACAAAGGCTTCATAGCATTTGGCACGAGGGAATTACAATGTATATAAGAGGAAAATTTGCATCTAGATTGCAATTCGCCTCGGTAGCTCAGTTGGTAGAGCATTTAGCCCGGAAAGCCAAAGGTCCCGGGTTCGAGTCTAGGCCTAGGCGAAAATTTTTCTCTTCAAATACAATTCCACTACAGTTCTTCATTTTACAAAAGATGGATATAGCGCCCGATGTTTGTAGTATATTCTACCTGCTGGAGTAGTCAGGATATATTGTTGTGCTTTTTCCAAAGTTCCAGGTATTAAAGCAGGATTTTAATATTATAATAAATATGAAAGTTAAAGTTAATAATTTTGTATTTTAAAATTATTTTAATATTTAAATATAACTTAAATAAATAAAAACATCTAAATAATTTATTGTTGGTTATTGTTGAATAAAAATGTCTCAGTAACAATTAAAGAAATTGCACTACATAACAATTTTTATAAAAAATGCTTTTAAAAATTGTTATAAATCATTGTTGTCAGAATTATAAATCCTTCAGTTATAACTGTAATAAGAACACCTGCTTAACTTCATATTCTTAAATGAAAGTAAACTAAACTCTGACTGATGATTGGATGTTAAAACAATTAATTTTCTTATTTAACAAATCACATTAAACCTTATATTTAAAGGACTATTAACCAATAGAATTTAAAAATAACATCATGTGATGTAATAATGGTCTTAAAATTATAAAACAATTACACTAGTCATTCTGCATACAACTTTCAACAAAGATAGAAGCAAGAAGAGATCTCCTGATAAAATGTGATATTTAATACAAGAAGAATAATTGATTCAAGAAAAGAAAATAATTTAATTTTAATTGACGGTGAAGAATAATATCACCTACATTTACTTGATCTGCTGGGAAATTAAGAAATAAATAAATTTGCAATTATTTCTGCAACAAACATTTTTTAGTAATTTTGAAGTGTTTTCCTATCCTGTGTACCAACTTCCGACCCTAAGAAGAGAATCCGGCTCTACCGAAAATTAAACCCAACCTGAACCAGTAATTCTTTTTGGGACACCAATACTTCTTCAAAACGTCGCCACAACCTGGGACAAAGCAATCTACTTCTTCAGTATTAAAGATTTACTTTGAAGGTTTGGAAAAGAGCAATTTATGAGGATGTGTTCAAGACTGTTGCACCAACAGCAGGTACTAGAATCAATGATATTAAAACGAAATAGGTATTTCTGGGTGACTATGTGGCCTGTCCTTGCTCTTGTTAAGAAAGTTTGTATAATTCTGGGGATGGTTTTCTACATTTGTAAATCATTTCGCTTGTTTTTTTTTAAATGACATCTATACGAAAACAAGTGTAACTAAATTAGCATGGTTCAAATTCTTCCCTGTAGGGGGAGAGCGCCTAAATCTCTGTTAAGGGAAACATGGGCTTACAAGATTACAAGAAGAAATACAATAGGAAGTAACATTAAGAGGTTTATATTTGAAGAGAAAAAATGTTCCCTTCAAATATAATTTACCCTTGAGTGAGAAGTGTTAAATTAATAATAAAAACATCAATTAAGAGGTTTGTTTAATAATTAAAACATTTTGTCTGTTCATTCTAAAAGGTAAGACAAAAGTTTTAAATTATCATTTGGCTTGGTTTGTATAGCTTTCAGCGCTTTACCTTTGTCAGAAATGAGTTCAAATCGGATCCCCAAAGCTGTTTATAATTATATACCAAGAGAGCGAAGATCTCTGGGCCGTCCTATGAAACGCTGGATGGAAAATTTCCTATAGGATCGTAACAGCCCTTGGCCTAATACTTGGAAGGAAGGAGAAGACCTTTGTCAGATGAAAGCCATGTTTTGATCTATAAATTTATTATATGGGAATTGACTATAGAGTATGCATTAGATAAAGATGTTAGGTTGTAGATAGGCTGCTTGTTTATTTCCACAGTGACTTGGTATCCATTCAATAATTACAGTATTACCCCTCTTTTACACTTTTCAAGGGACCACGGCAAAAATGGTGTAAAATAGGGGAAAGTGTAATTATGGAAAATGAGGAGGAGCTAAAAAATGTTAGCCCTCATATTGAGCAACCATTCTAGATCATGCAAAAAAAAAGCAGTGACTGGGATAATATACAATATTGGCTAAATAATGTAATGTTTCTTTTAATTTAAAATAAAATTCTTTACACCTCACCTCATATCCTGTCTTTTATTTATTTAGAAGACAGGTGAGGTGTAAATTAGATCTGAGAGTGATATTCCTATAATAATTCAATGTAATGAGAGTTTTTAACTGATGTAAACATAAAATTAATTTCTTTTACTTTCAACATTTAAAAAATAAATAACAAGGAGGGGTTCAGCAAGCAGCACTATGAATCTTTATTGAGAGATTAAAAAAAATAGTTTTGCCATACAAGTACACGGGTTGAATTTCAGAAATGTTTGAAAGTTCTGAGCGAACTACATGCTCTGCTAAATTATATTTGAAGAGAAAAATTTTCGCCTAGACCGAGACTCGAACCCGGGACCCTTGGCTTTCCGGGCCAACTGCTCCACCAACTGAGCTACCGAGGCGAGTTACAATCTAGACGCAAAATTTTCTCTTATATATGTTGTAATTCCCTATCGCCAAATGCTTTTGAAACCTTTGCTTCTATCTTTGCAAATGGCGGCTTCTTAGTTAAGAAGACATTTATTGGGAATTTAACATTACTTTATAAAGCTAGTAAAGCTTCAAATGAGGCGAAAATTTTTCTCTTCAAATATAATTTATCTTTCAGTGAGAAATGTTAAATCAATAATAAATACATGCTCTGCTCTTTATCGATTGTACAAAAGCCAGCTTCGTTGGCTCATTAAACTTGTTTGGCTCCTTATCGATTGTATAGCAGCCGGCTTTGTTGGCTCAATGAACTTGCTCCCCTATATATCAATTGTACAGAAGCGAGATAATCAATCAAATAAATTGAATAGCTACGATCTTTAATGCTGAAGATCAACGTGACGTGAATTGTGGGAAAACAACATTTCAAAATCGTAAAAGCTGGGTTTTTAATACATTGTGGATGTAGGGAAACTGAAGGGACCTTTAAAAAATGCTGTAAAAGGTGGGAAAACATAAAATGCGGGAATGTAAAAGCAGGGTAATACTGTATTTCTTTTTGGAGTTGTGTGAGTTTATTTAGAATAGAGAGAGTTAATCTGGTACATGAGGAGACATCTAGTACAAAACTAAGGTACTACTTGGATGGATGAAGGTCAGTTAAATTTAGCTCAGAGGTTTTTTCATTCAGACTTAAGGTTCTTTTATAAACCTCAAAATCTTCAGACACAGGACCCATGTTTAAATTTTATAGGAATTAATCACAATGAGGTTTAATTTATGGTGAAATTAAATGTTTCTTACCTCTCTTCATATAAATCTTCTAAGTAAATCGTGATTTCGAGACCATAATGGTCTCATCTTCAGTACAATCTTGTATATGAGGAGAGGTAAGAAACATTTAATTTCACAGGACCCATGGCTTGAGTTCCTCCTGCAGGACTTGGTGCATTGGATTTTTCATTCCTAAAATACATTGACCCGGGCCGGGTTTGAACCTCTGAACCTCGGGTCTAGAGGCAAGAATCATAACCACTAGACCACTGCGGGCAACTTTTGCAGAAGGTAACTTTTATGGCACATTTTCATGATTGTAACATTGTTTATTTTTTAATGTCAGTTTTGTCACTCATAAGTGGAGCCTGCAGTCTTTATGCTTTATAAAACTTAAAAATATTTTAAAATACAATAGCAAGTAATTTTTTAAAAATCATTAGGAAGTTACATTATGAGGTTTAATTTAATATTTGGGTTTGTATTCTTTTAACATTCTTACCTCATATGTTTATTTTGAAACGATCGTTCAACAAAATAAACATATGAGGTAAGAATGTTAAAAAAATACAAACTCAAATAGCAAGTAAAAATATATATTTTGTAATTAAATAATACCTTGTGATACACCTCCTGTAAACTCTGCTGTGCTCCTTCACTCCCAGATCCAATAGCCTTCGCTTCAAACTGAACAAAGGTTCCGGATGGATCCATGTGGAACAGCTGAGGTCCTTTCTCGTCACATCCAGCAAACAGGATCGCTACTCCAAATGGACGACTCTACAATTAAAATAACAAACAATAATATCATATTTGAAGAGAACAATTGTACGTTCAGATCGGGACTTGGACCCAGGACCCTTGGTTCTCTAGACCAAGTGCTCTACCATCTGAGCAAGTACCGATCTAAACGCAAATTTTTCTCTGTATACTTTGTAATTCCCGCCCACCAAATGCTATGAAGCCTTTGCTTCTATCTTTGCAAATGGCCGCTCCTTTATTAAGAAGACATATTTGGGAACTATACATTACATTATAAATGCCAGTACGGCATTTTTCAATGTTTTATCATTACTTTCATACATCTCAATGATGGATAAATCATATTTGAAGAGAAAAATTATACGCTCATACCAGGACTTGAACCCAGGACCCTTCATTCTCTAGACCAAGTGCTCTACCACCTGAGCTACCTGAGCAAGTACCGATCTAAACGAAATTTTTTTTAAAATTACAACATATATAGAGAAAAATTTGCGTTTAGATCAGTATTTCCTCAGGTAGCTCAGGTGGTAGAGCACTTGGTCTAGAAAAGCAAGGGTCCCGGGATCATGTCCCGGTCTGAGCGTATAATTTTTCTCTTCAAATATGATTTATCCATCATTGAGATGTATGAAATTAATAATAAAAACATCAAACAATAATATCTTCAAATAACAAACCAGCTTCAAAATTAAACAGATTAATCTACGTGGTTACCATCTCAGTGTAGAACCTGGTCAAAAAAGGTATAAAATATTACCAGATAAATCACCAATAAATTCTGACACTGTAAAAAGGCTTTAATAACAAATGGAAATGTTAACATATTTGTCAACTCCATTTGTCCACAGATTTTTTTTTCTTTTATTTGTTTAGTAACCAATGATTGTTATCAATAAAAACAGTTAATACTGAAAGTGTTGTGGAAAGTACCCAGTAGTATGGGCTGCGATGTAACTTATGAAGAAGAACAAGATATAAATAAGAAAATGCAGAAATGTCAACATATTTGTGGAACAATCAGACGAACAACTGAGGAATAAAGTAAGAAAGGATACGCAGCTAAGATTTTACTCAATGATGGCGCTACCAGTGGTGATGTATGGAAGTGAGACCTGGGTCCTGAAGGAAAAAGAAAAAGTAAAATACAGGCAGCGGAAATGAGCTTCCTACGGGCTGTGAAAGGTTGTACAAGAGAAGAACATATTAGAAATGAGAATATTAAAGAGGAACTAAAAGTACAACCACTTCTTCAACAAATAGAACAACACAGGAACAATTGGATAGAACATCTGCAAAGAATAACAGAGGATAGGATACCAAAGATGGCACTGATGTATAATCCTGGAGGAAGAAGATCGGTGGGAAGACCAAGAAAGCGCTGGGCTGAACAGATGTGAGATCGAAACAGGCTTAAGAGATTTACAATCTTTCACCTAATCCTCAGCTGTTCTACTATTTGAAACGGTGACTATTTTCAACTAATCATAAAAATATTGGAACCTTATATTTCATTTTTGGAGCCTGATCAGGATAGATCTAATCCTTGAAGGATGATGATAAGTTAATTCTGCCATTTTTAACTGCAAGGCAGTGTTTATGGAAAATCTCCATGGTGCAACAGTTAAAATTCTTACAGAGAAGCATATTGATGTGCAAAGGTCATGTCCAAAAAATTATCTGCCGTTTTTAATTGCAAAGCACTAAAACCCAGCGCCAAAGCTCCCGTTTAAACTGTATCATGTGCATGTGGTCAGCTGTTGGAATAAAATTAAAGTAAAACAAGTAAAAAGTGAAAACCAAATGTAGTTTTAGCTTCTAAAATGTTTCTAAGCAGCTTGTTTAGTTCTAGCAGTTAATTAATATACTGTCTGCACATGTGGTGGTATATATGTATATATATGTAGGGAAGTTCAAGTAACGTGAACCCGGTTAATATCTTCTTTAATTGGTTTTGCCCTCGAACAGAAAATATTTTAACTTCTTCTCCTCATCAACTTTGACGGGTTCAAGGCCAGTTTATTTTATTCTTTGTGCAAAGAAGGGTTTATTTGTGATATTTATGAAAATGACCACTTAAAAAGTTTTTCAAGCTAAGAATCAATTCTTAATTTCTGCTGTTGAATGTTACAAATCATGAAAAAACTCCTAAATATATTATATTATGTAGATGCTATTTTAATATAGTGACGGGTTTGGTTTGATATTATGTGACGTGGTGGCTGTATAAAATAATTAAACATAACAAAGGAATTCGGTTAATGTGGACCCTCCATGAGGACCTGGGTCCACTTTACACGAATACGTATATTTTATCAATGAGGATGCTATCTGTAAAATCTATTTACTTAATTAATTTTATTTAATATCCTTGTAATTTTACTAAACACAAAGACCGTCGCTTGCTGCAGATGAATGACGTGTGAATGTTATAATCAACAATAATTTTTCAAAACATTAAACAAATATCAACGCTTTTTAATTATGATCAGCCAAAAATATTTTCAGAATAATCTGTGCCTGTCTGTGTAAATTAATTACGTAAATAAACTTAAAAATAGACTAAAAGCTAAGGTCCACTTTATTCGAATAGGGAAGTTAAGTGGACATTTCTTGTAATGTACATCATCATCATCCTGCCAGGTATTAGTCCTAGAAGAACTGTTACGGCCTGAGAAAGCGGTTTTCGTGCCATCTTTTCATAGGTCGACCAAGTGACAGTTTCCCATTTGGACAGTAGTTCATTATTGCCTTGGGGATCCTGGATCTAGCCATTCTTGAGACACGTTCCTTCCAGTTTAGCTGATATCTGGAGATGTAGTCCAGTACTGGTGACACATTAAGTTCTTGAAGGATTTCTACATTTTTCTTTCGATCACATTTGTTCGGCGCATAAATCTCATCTCACAAGCTGTTAGTCTGCTTCCATCTCTCGTCCTTATAGTCCACGCTTCACTCCCATAACATAGGACTGGTCAAGCCATTATTTGATAAAGACGAGTACGAGTTGATTTTTGCACTAATGAATGCTTTAAAACTCTATTAATGTATCCCATTGATTTGTTGAATTTCACAATTTTCTCTGATAAATCCAAATTTTCAACAAAAGAGAGTTTATATCCTAAATAAGTAAAGTCTAAAATTTTGTTATTTAAACAAATTTTCCACAAAAGGCCATTATTTTAGTTTTATTGGTAGATATTTCCTTGTAATGTAAAAAGTTTATAAATTATGAAGATGTTTCCATATTTGAATAAAATAACAATGCTATTTCATAGTTACAACACTAATGATAATCACTGTAATTAAACAAATTCAAATCGCTTAATTAAAAGAAGAAAAACAACAAATTCAAAACAGGGGTCCAAATTACCCGAAGTTCCTCTATATATTGGTCATGGACATTAGATAAGATCGGTGAAGATCTGTACTTTTTTTTTCAAAAATCTTTTCAGAAGAACAACCTCATTGCTTTGCAGTTTACTAACTCAGTCTGGGCTACAAAGTGAAGTAGCGCCCCGTCATCATCTGAGTCTCCGAGATTTCAAACAGCCTGAGCCACTGACTCTTCTCGTTGTAGATGAACCAGTGGTTCTGACACTCCACACGTGCTCTGTCTATCATAGTTCTCGAGTCTGCCATCAGACCACTCACTGCACAACAAACACATTGTACAACTCCATGTTTTTATTATTAATTTCATACACCTCAATGATGGATAAATCATATTTGAAGAGAAAAATTATAAAGGAGCCGCCATTTGCAAAGATAGAAGCAAAGGCTTCATAGTATTTCGTGGGGGGAATTACAAAGTATATAGAGAAAAATTTGCGTTTAGATCGGTACTTGCTCAGGTAGCTCAGATGGCAGAGCGCTTGGTCTAGAGAACCAAGGGTCCCGGGTTGAAGTCCCGGTCTGAGCGTATAATTTTTCTCTTCAAATATACATTATACAACTATTATAGCAAATATCACTAACTTCCTCTATTGAATCCGTAGGTTTATGGCTGCGTAGACATAAGCTCTCCACACATCCCTATCCTCAGCTAATGATTTCCAATTATCTCCTTTAAAATCTATCTATAAGGCATAGCCCATTGTTGAGCCATAGCCTCTCCTTTGTAAGGAGTTAATAGATCAGGTTAATTTCTTTTTCTTAAGTTAAATTATTTTTAATCTTTAAGAATTAAATGAATCATGATTTCCTCTTACCTCATACTTCTATGTTTTTTTAAACACAGCACTGCAGTATCGGCGACCATCGTCACCATCCTCAGGTGTTTTGTCAATTTTTTTCTTTTGCTGGTAATTATCCAAACTGCCATCTGGCGTTCTTTTGAAGGAATCATTTTCTAAACTGTCATCTGTTGTATTTTTGAAGAACTTTGTAATCAAGCTCATATAGGAAAAACAAAAAGGAACTTGGAAACTCGTAAAAAAAGAACACTTCAGAAACATAAAGAATGGAGAAATTGAAAAATCAGCTATAGCATCACATAGTTTATTAGAGCATCATAGAATTGAAAAAAAGCAAAACCTTTGAAACATCTATCCAAACCTTTGGATTTAACAGTTTGAGAAAAAATATATATTCAAAAACCATACTAGAACCATGAACTTCGAGATGCCAGACAAACCGAGCTTGATTACAAAGTTCTTCAAAAATACAACAGATGGACAGTTTAGAAAATGACTCCTTCAAAAGAACACCAGATGGCAGTATGGATAATTACCGGCAACAAAAAAAATTGACAGTCGTGAAAACGGCTGAGGATGGTGACGATGGTCGCTGATACTGCAGTGCTGTGTTTAAAAAAACATAGAAGTATGAGGTAAGAAGAATTCACGATTCATTTAATTCTTATGAATTGAACCTCATAATGTTAAAAATTCCCAAATTTATTATATAAATATTTTTAATCTGTTCATCTTACCTCAATATTAATGTTGATTTGTTCTTGAACATGTTTCGATTATATCATAATCATCGTCAGCATCTTGTCCAGACTGGTTAGATTTATGTTGCACACCCTGGATGTCGATGCCAGCTCCATCCTGTGGTTGGCCAAAGAACCTCCAAACAAGGTCACGCTCCGTCGGTATTTCAAAATTCATAACTCTGTTTTTGTTCTTCTGAATATGGAATTTTTTCCCAAATAGTCAGCTCTTTTGTATTTTCTAACTGTTTTAATAATTTAGTGTCTGAATTTATATTATGTTTTTCAGACCAAACATGAGCAGCAACTGCAGAACAAATCAACATTAATATTGAGGTCAGATGATCAGACTGAAAATAATTTAACTAAAATAACCTCAAAATATCACGTCCTAAAATTAAATATAATAAATGTTTCTCATTTGTTTACAAACATCGCCGTTTACATTAAATATATAAATATTTTAAAATAACTATATTTAAATAATGATTTGTGAGTAAACAGCTTAATTTTATTTGTTAAATAGTCCTAACAAATGCCACTCTTGATTTCCAAATTCTCTAGATAAATTGGAAATCACTCGTGGCATTACTTAAGATTCGATTGAGGGTCTTTCCACTTTTCAGCGGTTGCCCTTTTACCAGCTGGCTGCTGGCCCTTCACATCCACATGTGTCAATCACAGAGGTAGATGATCAACAGCCAGTGTAGGGGTGACATGTGGTTAGCATGTCGAGTCCCCCAGCCGTTATAGCTGGTTCCTCAACCTGGAGCCGCTACTTATTGTAGCTACCCAATTGCCTCACGATGCTGGGTGGGCACCGGTCCCATACTGGCCGAAATACCATGAGAAAATTTCTTCCCCCATGGAGACTTGAACCAGCGCAAGTCCCGTAGCTCTGCGCCAAGGCTTCCTACCTTAACCGCTCGGCTACGGCGCGGGACATTACTTAAGATAATAATCAGATTACCAATGTGTTTATCAACTTGAAACTATCTTTTCAATAGTGGTTGGTTCCATGAGCGGGGAAGTAATTATCTTCTCGATGGCCAGAACAACTCCCTCTGACGTGCAGATGCCAATAGCCGTGGAGCCATGTTTTATAGCTTCAATTGCGTACTCCACCTGCAACACAACATACATTAACACTATCACCTATTACCTCATATTCTTCTTCTTCTTAAATTAATTTTGGAACTTTCTTCTTCTGTTCCATCATCAGTAATTTCACAACTGACTTCAGGACAAGACAATGGCTGTAAAATTACTGATGATGGAACTGAAGAAGAAAGTTCCAAAACTAGTTTAAGGGAGGTGATGGGTGAAAAATTGACCATTTGAGATCAAAATTGGCATTTTTTTGTTTTTTGTACTAAAAAATAGCCTGTACTCTAATGTATATGTTGGCAAAGTTTCAGAGGCCTATGGCGCTTCTAAGTGCCCTAAATTACATCAGAGTTAAAAGGTTGCGCCAGTTAAATACCACCTGCATGCAAATCTTTAAGCTTGTTTTTCCACACTTTTATTTCCACTGCATTTTTGTACATTCAAAATTGAATGGAATTCAAAAATGTTGTCCTAGAAGGTTCAAATTCTTACCGCATGTCCTAAGAACAATGGGTAACAAAGTAGTGCATGGGTTTCATGATTGAAGTAGTATTTTAAGAAATAAAAAATAAAATGTATGCGATTATTAATTTTTTTCTCCCTTTGTATTCACATTATAAGAATTCTAATGCATGATGTTTTCTAAATATTTTAGGGGTTTTGTAAAAAAAACAGACATTTTACTAAATTGTAGAACCCATTTAATTGTAGTATATGCAATTTTTTAAAAATATAATATTTAATAACTCATAAAATAAATGTCTCACAAGAATGAAAGCTGTACATCTGTTTCTAATAAACATTTGGTAATTCAAATATTATTAATAATTTCTTTAACATAGATTTGGGGATTTATTGCAAAGATTGGTCATTTAAATTTCAGAGCGATAATCGATGTGGTTTGATGGTGGGTTATCGCAGGCTCTATAAACTCTGGCGCATGCGCACTGTTTTTCTATAGGACTTTGAAAATATGGCACGCTAGTTTTTCCAAATGTTGTATGGAAAAACATGAGCGACAAATATTAGACTTGATCCCCGATTTCACAGCTACGTGGTTCCACCTAGAGACAATTCTATAAACTTTTGTAGGACTTCACACATATGTGGATACATCTAGTGAAAACTCTATAAACTGTTCTGCATGCACACTGTTATTCTGTAGGACTTGGAAAATTTATTGTGGAACTTTTTCCCAGATAGCTCTTATTTGAGGTTTGAGATTTGTATTTGATGCAAGTATATTTTTAAAGAATATTTTATGCTGACCCTCCAAATATCAGTAAATTATTCTTAACCAACCCACAGTAACGCCTCTATATGAATACGTGGAGATGTAAAATAGCCTATAAAATAAAACCGATTTGATAGATATTTAAATGTATGCAACACAATTCCTATCTGAAGAAGATGGTTATAATATTAACCCTCAACTGGTAGGGTGGGGTCAGAATGACCCAGGCTATTATTTGGAAACGCTCTTTCTCATATACCAAAAACATTTTCTACCTGAAACTTTGTGTACTCTATCCTCAGTCTATTCTGGAACCTTGGACGAAGTGGAAGTTTCATTGTGTTTTTGCATTTTTGTGTTATTTCAATTTGTTTAACGTCTTGCGCTTTTCGGGTCACGTTGACCCCAGCCTACCTTAAACGTAAGTATTTTTTCATTTAGCAGAATAATGATTTCTTTCATTATTATTTCAGGATACACTTGTATTCATTTCTGAATTTATTTTTTATAGTGAACGATGTGTAAAAACCTAACTATGAAGAGTTAACTCGAATTTTGAATGAATCAGATGATGAATATGAAAATGAAGTTGATGAAAATTTTGTTATTGAGAGTGAACACGACACTGATAGTGAACAAAGTGGCAATTCTGATGACGATGATGTGGATGGTAATCTTGATGTTGACGATACAGCTTTCATGTATAGTAAAGATAAATACAAATGGAGTCATAATCTCGTTTTACGAGGACGCACCGCTCAACCCAATATCATTACACATCTTCCTAGAATTCGTGGAAATGCTAAGGAATCCCCCACTTTAGAACCAGAACTTGCTTGGAGTTTTCTTCTTACAGATGACATTCTAGATATTATTGTAAGACACACAAATGAAGGAATAGAGAGGAAAACAAGCAATTATTCCAACCTCGGAAAAGAGGTAGAAACATTACGGGGGACAGTTGGTTTTCGTCTATAGAAGTGGCTGATGAACTGAATAATAGAGGATTGACCTATGTGGGAACGGTTAGGAAAAATAAGAGACAAATTCCTGCAGAATTTCTTCCACAGAAGAAAATAACTGTAGGTTCATCTGTATTTGGCTTCTATAGACAGAATACCCTTGTATCACATGTTCCAAAAAAGAACAAAGCTGTCATTCTGAATTCCACTATGTATCACACCAAATGTATCGATAGCGATACACAAAAGCCGGAAATAATACAATTCCATAACATGACCAAAGGTAGAGTTGGTTCCTTGGATCGGAAAGTTTCAACCTATTCTACTGCTCGAAGGACGAGACGATGGCCAATGGTGATACTTTTTGCCATAATGGATATCGCTACAGTAAATGGTCATATACTTATGACAAGCAGAAAAGAGGCAAATTCCATTACCAGGCGTCAATTCATTATTGCTCTCGCAAAATCACTTGTGCATCCTGAACTTGTTCGCAGAAGTAGCATCGTGAACTCCGGCAGATGATTGGGAAAGTTGGTGGTATATCGGGCCCAAGTACAGAAAAAGAAGCAGGGCCTACCATGACTCCAGGAAAAAGGAAAAGATGTTCTTCCTGTCCTCGTGGTCGGAATGGGAAAGCTGGAACAAATTGTGAAATGTGTATGAAACCGCTATGTGCAGGATGTGCTAAAAATCTCTGTCCTGACTGTTTTTGAATAACATTGTCAATTTAGGTATATGATGAATGGAGTTACTACTCAGTTGGAATTATGATCTGTCTCCTGATTAGAGTGATAGGATAATTTATTACAATTATTTTTTATAGTCCTAGAGTGATTATTGAGATTTACCAAGTTTCAAATTCCAGTTCTTTGTTCTTCTGTTTTGTTACTAAATGATGCAAATTAATTAGATTTAATATTGTTATTCCTGTGTAATTGATCTTGGTTTACTATATTAGTGTAATTCGTACATGTTGTTTATTATATAGCCAATTTATATGTCTGAATGTACAGTCTATGTCTAAAATATATTTTTAATGCACTCCAAGAAAAGTAAATTAAATTCTGTTATTTAGACGTGATGTACTTAGTTAAAATTAGGTGTGAAGAGGTTGTAATTTATTAGGTTAATATATTTTGTCAGATATAGTCAAATAATAAAGTCCAAATGTATGCATTTCCTTTATTATATTATCAGGGTCATAATGACCCCACCCTACCAGTTATGTAACACAAATTTCACCCTACCAGTTGAGGGTTAACTTACTTGGAATAATCTTCCTTCGAGAGAAAATGTGTTGACGCCTCTATCATATTCAGATCGTGTAAGAAACATCTGAAATAAATTTAAATTTCATTTCGAATTAATAACATTTCTTTCAATGACTAAACACTTTCCAACTCTAACCTCAATTCAAATAGCATGAGGTATATTAAATAGTTAATAACAAAAAATATATAATATCTTATGAACATTTATATTGATTACGAATAAAACATATTACCTACAAATAAATAAAAAAATAATTTCTCACCTTTATTTATGGAAATACTAAAACCAGCAATTACTTCTACCGATGTTTACAAATAACGTTAATTCACGATAGAGTAGTGATGGGTAATTCGAGAGTGAGTCGTTTAAAAAATAACGCTTCATTACTGTGAAGTGTCAAAAAGTTACTCACTTTTAGTGAACTGCCAGTTCAGAGTTCACTACTGCTACTTAAAATTAAAATTTACTTTTTATTTCAAGCTCTAGATCATAGATGTCTCACTCCAAATCAACTTTCGCTCATGCGTTGATTACTCTACATTTCTCCGCCCATCGACCTTGCATGTCCCCGCCTCTTTCCTACGTCATCCATACCGCAGTGAGTGTCTGAGAAGAAGAACTTGGAAGAACTACCTACATAGAAGAAGAACTTGGAAGAACGAAGTGGTATAAAAGAACGAACTATCTTAGAAGAGTGAAGTGTTTTAGATGAACGAAGTGGTATGAAAGAACGAACTATCTTGGAAGAGTGAAGTGTATTAGAGGAACGAACTACCTTGACAGAGTGAACTGGCTTTAAACATTCAGTTGTACTTCAAACTCTCAACATTCGACACGCTCATTCATTCAGTACATGTAAATTACGGCACCTTCCCGCTCTTGCTGACGTCATCACTCATACGCAGCATTACTCAGGGATTACTCCTTTTGACTACGGCATTACTAATGCTACAAATCTAATGTAGTCTAATATTACAATCACTTTACATTTTTTTTACTGGAATTCCGAAAGTATTTAATAAAAATCCATTTTATCCAAGTTTTAAAACAACATAATTTACTATGTTTACAAAAAGCTGTTGCAAAATTTAGTAAAAATCTTACCTTGCTAAACATTTAGGGCGAATATGCCGTGCAAGTTTAAAAGCATCCCGCCCCCTGAATGAAACTGTGTTTAGAACAAAAGTTACACTTTGCTTTACCATCGCCTAAATCGGCGAAGAAACCCCAAATTTCACTACTTTTTCTTGATCGCGAATTAGAAGCCATTCTGTAAAAGTGCACACACAAGGCTAAATTTTGTTGGCCTGCCCAGTATTCACCCTCTTTATATTTTTAGTTTAGAGGTTTTAAAGATTAAGATCAAGTAATTGCCAGTTGTACGATTTTGCATATTTCTTCATTTTTAAAGAACTATTATGCAAATAATATGAGTAAATAACACATATATAAATAAAATCTCCTTCCTTTCAAGTATTAGGCCAAGGCCTGTTACGATCCTATAGAAAATTTTCCCTTATGGGAAATTCTCATATAAGACTTGAAAGCATAATAATAGTCCCTTCGATTGGTTGCTGGCCAAAGGAAGGCAAGACCAGTGATGGGGCTGTCATCTTATAGCCTCTGGTCAGGCTTTCTGGAGAAGAAAAGAAAATAAAGGAAAGAAGAAATGGAAGAAAGGAAGGACTACCTAGCCCTCGGATGCCCTAATAGCGTCGGGGTCGAAAAAACAAGAGTTAACCAAGAGAGGTTAGATAGTAAAGTTAAAAGAGTGCAAAACACGAGTAAGTGGAAGAAATGTTTTGCACAGCTTGGGCACCTTGTGGTCGCCATCCACATATCCCCTAGATGAGGACCCCTGAGGGCTAAATAAATAAAATATATCTTCCTCAAAAGTTTTAAAATACTCCCCACTTTTTTTTCAAATTATAGAGTTACGATTTTGTTTTTTTTATTAACATTTACAACTTGAAATAAAATATGTAAACATTGAAAATCTGTATATAAATGCAATTATGCAAATAATACAGTTATAACATAAATAAAAAGGAGGTATAAATAATTATAAAATAAACAAAAGGATGATAGCAGTCATATTAGAATTTTTCATACTCAAATAAATTAAAATAGAATTTACAGAACTATTTATGTTTATTTTTAAAATTCACAGCTACCATGTGGTTGGTTAACGTCAAGTCACCCTATGCGCGTGCCTTCGTGCTTCCCCCTCCAACCCATATTGTTTTTTCTTTTTGTTTTTTTGCGAGTGAACGAACTATTTCTCGAAATGAACTAGTTGGGCACAACGCTAATGTCCAGCCTTAGAACACGCTCTTTATTAACCATCAGATGTTTTTTTTTTTTTTTTTACTGCAGACAGGTGCCAAGGCGGCCTTTACTTACAAATAGTGATTGAAACCAAATGGACAAATAAATAACAAAACGAACCTTAAGTTCATTGTTAAAAGCTGTTGTCGTATTTCACGTGCTGATATGTACTTCGATAAATGCCTCCATCGCCACGATCGGTATATCATTGTTCTTGTTATTTCTTCATGAAAATTGATCCGTCTACGGAAATAAGTCTTATTTTTAGAAGGAAAATTGTTAATGCTACGGCTGAATATCAATCTAAATTGCAAGACCTTTTAAAAGGCGCAAAACAGGAAAAAATTACTAAGTTCTTTAAGCCCTTCCCTAAAATTGGCAATTGCTCAAAATCTCTCAATAAATTAATTTTATTTTTTATCATTTTATTGTATTTTGGAACCTTGGAACATATCACCATACAAATTATCATTCCATATTTGCGGAACATATCCCCCGCGAATAAGGAGCTTTTATTGTGCTCACTCTCTTTATATTTTGTAAAGATTTAACATCAAGTAATTGTCAATAGTACGATTTTGTATCTTTGTATTCAAAGAAATATTACGCATATAATACAGTTATAACAAAAATAAAAACAAGGAGGTATAAATAATTATAAAATAAACAAAAACATGGTAGCAGTCTTGTTAGAATTGTTCATACTCAAATAAATTTGAGCAGAATTTACATTAATTTGGTTGGTATTATTTATGTTTATCTTTAAATAAAATTTACAGCTACCATAGGTTAATGTCAAGTCACACAGATTCGTCTCTTCCTGGAGAATCCGTGCGGGTTTCGAATGGACATAGCTATGCCATCTGTTGGTGATACGGTAAAGTTTTTTCAATATGCAGAAATGGAAGTTTTTTTTTTTTTTTTGCGATTGAATGAAGAAGGGCTTCGCTAAATTTTGTGAACGAACTAGTTCAATTGAATGGTTCACAAAAGTGAGTGCGAGTGAACGAACTACTTTTCCAAATGAACTGGTTGGGCCCAACGCTACGATAGAGGGAAGCCAGGAGATGACAATGCATAGCATAGTGATAATGCGCATGCGAGAAGTTGTAGTAAATTACCGATAGGTAGGGCTGTAATGTACATTCCCAGACATGCCAATACACTTGCAACAAATTCCTAAACGTGGAAAAGTCAAAATGTATTTTACATATTAATTCGGTTAATAAATAATTCGTTTAAGTTGCTTCTAAAAGCTTATAGCAAATAGTGAAATTTATAATATATAAGTACTTACGTAGAATACATTATATAATGGAAATGGACAGCTAATGACAAATGAGGGAGATTTTGAGGAAGTGGCTGAATTCAAATGCCTAGAAACAACAATGACAAATAAAAATGAGATGCACAAAGAAATTAAACGTAGGCTCAATTGTGGAAATGCGTGCTATTATGCATTGCAGAGACTCTTGATGTCCCAATTCCTTTCAAAAAACGTTAAACTGAAAATATATATAAAACTATTATTGTACCTGTTATATTATATGGGTGCGAAACATGGACTCTTACTTTAAGGGAGGAAAAGAGATTACGAGTATTTGAGAATAAAGTACTTAGGAAATTTTTTGGACCAAAGAGAGATGAACAGACAGGTGAATGGAGAAGACTACATAACAATGAACTACATGGTCTTTATAGGAAGCCAGATATAATAAGAACAGTTAAGTCTCGTACACTGCGATCGACAAGACACGTTGCGCGTATGGGGTATGAAAGACGTGCATGGAAGCTTCTTGTAGGAAAGCCAGAGGGAAAACGCCCAGTTGGTAGACCAAGAATGCGGTGGGAGAACAACATTAACTATGATTTGAAGGAAGTGGATTATACAGGGAATGATTGGAAAGCATTAGCTCAGGATAGGGATGTATGGAGGGCTTATGTCCGCGCGGCCATGAACCTACGGGTTCGATAGTGCCAGTGAGTAAGTACGTACTTTTTAGAACAAGATAAAATCAAAGCCTTAAAGATAACTTTTGTTTAATAATATTTGAATTTTTTTATGTTTTACAGATTTCCTTTGATTGCATGTAATGTTTCTGGCTTAAACAAATTTAAGTTTTCACTTATGTTAAGAAGACAAGCGGGTAGTTCGAGGTCTGTTAGGAGGAAGGGTTTACTCTGAGGAGGATTTCTAATAGAATGCTATCTGGCGTGAAAAGCTGGAACTATTTATTATACAGCTGTTGCACCTCTATGTTTCATTTGTATATTTGATATTGTCTCCACTTTCTTATTCCTACAGAAACCCCAATATGAATAAATACATATTACGAAATGGTACATGATATATAAAAATTGTATGTTACATATTCGGCATAATAAAAAGAATTGGTATGAACTTCGTTTTTTAATAACCTTACCTCATGTTTAATTCATTTCTTTCCTTGGTAAATTGTTTTCATCCTTGTTGTGGTATCATACAATTATTTAATGTCTTTACGACATGCTGCTGGTATGTGCGAGCAGTTTTTTTTGCCAGTATGGGACCGATACCCAGTGTAAGGGTGACATATGGTCAGCATATCGGTTCCCTGAGCCGTTGTACCTGGTTATCTCAGCATGGAGCCGCTACTCATTGTAAATACCCAAATTTCTCACGATGCTGGGTGGACATAGGTCTGAAACTTCCCAAAATTACATGAGAAAATTTTCTCCCCCCCCCCATGGTGATTCGAACCAGCGCTAGTCCCTGTGCCTTAAACCATTCGGACATGGCGCGAGACTAAAACATGAATACATCGGTATTTATAAACCATTAGCTTATAATGCAGTAAAACTTGTTCAAAGCGGAATCGCATGGGACCAATTTTTCTTTCCACGTTAGACAACATTCCGCATTATAAAAATTATTAACCAGTCTTGGGTTATGGAGCACCGTATATGTATTTTTATGTACCTTGGATTAATATTGTAGTTCCGATGCTATTGGAAAGTGGAGTATAGTAGGTACGAGCGACTTCGACGGTAACGCGCGAAAAAAAAACAGTCCCGTTTCGTCAGCGTTAAAAATGTCTCTTAGGCGCGTATCCTGAAATTAAAGTATGCAGTTTCGGTTTCCACACACCAACAATATTTTTGTCCACATCCTTTGATTCCCCGCAAATTTCATTCCACATTTTACATAGTGTCGTCTCTTAAAACTGTCCATAACCAACCTGAAGATGTCTTGAAATCGTTATTCCCTAGGGATATAGCAACAGCTAGAGCTTGACTTTGGAGCATCGAACCGGATATTTGGAGATTTTTTTATCGTGGAGTTGTAAAACATTCCCACACCTCATTGATTTCTTCATTTCCCTCCTTTTTTTACCGTTTCCTTGCGTCCATTTATTCATTATTTTTTCTTGTGTGTTTTAAAATTCTCATAAACTTGGGGTTTTTCCATTTAAATTTAGTCATTATTTCGCGTACTCAGAGCTTGTTTTTCTTTATCTTCAATCACTTTCACTTTTTCGTTTAATGACAATGATACATACGATTTAGCCATCTTTATTCCGTAAATTGAGAACGCTACCTGTGGAAGATACGTACACAATCGTCTCAGATCTTATACTTATTTAAGATTTTACAGTGCACTGGTTATTTGTAAGACAGGCGTCACAAGCCAAATATTTGTTAAATGAACCTGTATTTCGCAAAACGGGTGAGCAGTGAGGCCGAAAGAAAATTCTAGATACAGGTAGAAACTCTACTTCAGCCGGCGGCAGAAATTGTCTCTTATTTTAATTCGCCTAACGGGAATTCAAAGAAGTTGAAACTAATTTATTTCCCTCTCTTATCTTTCCGCCTTATAAACATTTTCTTTCATGAATCGTGTAGAAATGTCCTTCCGTTTCCGCGTTGGACAGATTACATTTTATACAAAATAAATACACTTAAAATTATTATTTTGCCGGGACCAATTAATTTGTTCACATTGGACAGATTTCCGCATTATTCACGATCCGGATTAAACAAGTTTTACTGTATTAATTCAAGTTACATTTAGGTGAATGGGGAAGATCACATAACAATTAGCTACACAACTTTACAATACTGTAATGACGAAAAGTTTTTTAAGGCTATCAACGAGTGAAATTTGAGTGAAAATGGACCAAAATACACATTTTGTGTTTTATCTGTCACAAATAGGCTACTTGAAAATATCTACTCTAAAAACAACAGGTTTAGTTTTTCTAGGGTGTGCGCCACTAAATCCAATTAGAGAATAAAATAATAGAACAAGTGAGCAATTTTAATTGCCTGGAATACAATGTGTCATGTAGAAAACTGAAGGCACTGAAAACAAAATAAATAAATTTAATTATTTGTGTGGCGACATATAATTAAGTCTCAAAGTAACTAGAAACGAGACACTTTTAAAATGTGGTTCCAACACTGGGTCTTACCTAAAAACCAGGAACGAAGAATAGAAACGTCAGAAATGAGGTTTCTGAGGAGTGTGGCTGGATGCTGTACAATAACAGATCGAAAATTAAATTAAAATATACGAAGTGAACTAAATACATTCAAACTATTGCACAATACAGAGATGAATGGATGCACCACATCAATACAATGGATAACAATAGAATTCCGAAACAGATTCTTCATTACAAACCACTAGGACGAAGAAATGTAGGAAGACCCAGTAAAAGATGGACAGACCAATTCTAGCATGAGATCGGAAGAGACCTTAAGGTCTAATCCTTTACGATGATGACCTCTCAAAGCTTCCTGTTCAAGATGTTGTTGTTGTCTAACGTGCTGTGCTCTTATAATCTTCATGTTTGACAGCGATACAGTTGTTCAGATCACCTTCATCAGGGTGATTGAATAAAATGCATTTCGGTGAAGACAGAACATTGATTTTGTGAAGGTGTTTTGCCAGACACTCGTGGCCCGTTGTCATCCTAAAATTCTGTTCAAGATAATATATAATTTATAGCTATTTCGCCATTATTAAAGTTCTGGCGGCCATTTTTAAACTTCCCCAGAACTAGTGGCAAAAATGATACCAATATATCAAAGATTGACATCAGATGTATTGTTGGAGAGAGGCACAAAAAGAAAAACCCAAAATGCTAATGAGAGTCTCCACCATACAGTTTGACACAAATGTCCAAAAGAAATATTTGTTTCAAGACAGAAATTGGAACTGTGCCGCTCCCATTTACCGTTCTCCTACTAGGACAGGATGGCCGGGGTTTTTTTAATGGGCATTTAAATTTAGATACCTATAGCAGAATCTATGTCCCCCCTTAAGAAAACAAATCATAAAAATTAAACTGAAAAAGATAGGATCATAATTATTTTTTTATCTAATTCCTAATATGCATGTTATAACGTACTCACCTAATTTTGCACCTCCACATTTCGCTGCTGGTGGTATTCCAAAAAACATCCCACACGGCACAATGGAAGGTGACACTGTTTACACTTAAATGTTGTCTGTTTATCCCTTCCAGATGGACCTTTTTTTTTTCTCTATACACAAAGCACACACTTTTGCACGGCCTGATATTTTTTCCAAAGAATGAAAAAGTTTAGGAGATGCAGTTCCGATGGGCAAACTTCTCTTCCTGCCTGTACGCTTGCGAGATATGAACGTACTTATTAGCTGACGCACCAAGTTTCCGTGTGCTGTACTCGAGAGCTGGTTTGATCAGATGAAACAGTTCACAATACACACATTTAGCACAAAATGTAACAGAAACTCCCACCACTTTTTTAAAAATCGGCCCACACCATAATATTCGCGTTTCTGATCACTTATATCCACGGCTCCCATGTGCTTCGTGTAATTTATGACGGCATTAGGACACGGAATTTCTATTTCTTCATTGCCTTTTTCTGTTTTTCTTGTGACTGAACCATCAGTCCGGGGATCGGAATTCGTGGAAAGGAGAAGAACAACACGATTTTCTTGCCACACTACCGCCGTCACATCTTTATGCTGCATTTTTCTGGACTCGCCTCTTTTCAATTTCAAAAGAGTTGGTTTTCTAAATTCGGCTGGCCAATTCTTTCTGTTTGCCCTTTTAGTGCCACAGCTATAAGTGTCTTCCGCCAGTAACATTTTCATAAGATTTGTGATGCTGAAAAAATTGTCAAAATAAATGTGATGCCATTTTCCCCAGAAATTTTCTGTAAGTTGTAGTACAACCTGTTCCCCTAGTAAAAGATCCTGTGGTCGAATTTCTTTTTTTCCTTTATAAATTTCACATTTCAGAAGATAACCATTGGCACTGTCAGCTAGGCCCCAAGCCTTGATCTCCCATTTAGTTGGCTTTCCAGGTAGATATTGTTTCAGAAAAAACCTCCCTTTGAAACCGATCATTGCCTCGTCCATAGGCTGGTATGTACATCTGTCTGAATTCTTCCATTAGATCTAGAGCTGGTCTTGCTTTATAGAAAACGTCAACATTTTTGCTCTGCTGGTCAGATCTTTGTTCATCATCATTCAGATGTAAATATTGGTACAATTTTTTGAATCGTTTTAGTGTCATGGCTTGTCTTACTATAGGGCAGACACAGAAATCGCCTTGAAAATAATCGTCAATTTCTGCAAGGTCAACAAGGCCCATATAAATCAGAATTCCTATACAGGCTCGTAGTTCTTCTGCATTTGTTTCTTCCCAGTTGTTATCGATTTGTTCAGCTTTTCTTTGTGATAAAGCTGCATACTTATTTGTTTCTTCGGCAACTTTGTTTTAAAAATCATTAGAATCATTGCAGACTTTTGAAGTCCCAACTCCTTTCAAAAAACGTTAAGCTGAAAATATATAAAACTATTATTCTACCAGTTATATTATATGGGTGCGAAACATGGACTCTTACTTTAAGGGAGGAAAGGAGATTACGAGTATTTGAGAATAAAGTTCTTAGGAAAATTTTTGGACCAAAGAGAGATGAACAGACAGGTGAATGGAGAAGACTACATAACAATGAACTACATGGTTTTTATAGGAAGCCAGATATAATAAGAACAGTTAAGTCTCATAGATTGCGATGGGCAGGACATGATGCGCGTATGGGGCATGAAAGACGTGCATGGAAACTTCTTGTAGGAAAGCCAGAAGGAAAACGCCCAGTTGGTAGACCAAGAATGAGGTGGGAGGACAACATTAACTATGATTTGAGGGAAGTGGATTATACAGGGAATGATTGGAGAGCATTGGCTCAGGATAGGGATGTATGGAGAGCTTATGTCTGCGCGGCCATGAACCCACGGGTTCGATAGTGCCAGTGAGTAAGCAAGTAAGTAAGTAACTCAAAAAATTGTTTTTCAATGCTGCCAACTGGTAGACTGTGTATAGACCCTGAAAAATGTTCGTACTTTTCTAATTCTTTGAAATTTGCTGTATTTTTCCATTTCAGATCCGCAGCTAGGACCGGGGCCTCTGTCTTCAATTCTTTCAAAGTTGTCTTCCATAATCTGTCCATCTTCATCATATTATCATCCTCATCTTCCTCTGACGAAAATATTGACACATCACTATCAGTACTTTCTTCTAAAACTCGTAAAATATCCACGTCTCGGCTCTTTTACGCGATGTGCGAGATGTCATGATTTCAACCTCAACTGAGCCCTCAGGAAGTAACTTCATTATCAGTGACCTATATAAGTGTTTATCCTTGGTTCATATTTACACACGTGCAAGAATGCCTACTCATCACACCTGCATAAAGAGATCACGTGTTCTGTACGCACGACGCAATATTTTTAAGATGCTTTCATCAAGGGCACTTTAGAGCGTTTAGGCCATAGAGAACCGAATAGAGCGGCCTCTCTGTGTTAAATTTTGGACGCAATTTCATACCGCTGCGCCATCTGAAGATGACCACGGTACTACTTGAGCATGGCCACGGCGGCTCAATCGAAATAAAAGTACCCTATACTTACCCATTCTTTTAAAAATAAAATTTAAAGCTAAACACAAGCAATGCTACTTTGTGGACAATTTTAGCATGTTTTATTCTTACTGTCTTCAAAAGAAAATTACAAGAACTTTGCCAACTTTTCAGATGTATTTAACTATAAATTATTTTATTTTTTTTTTAAATTCATCAATTAGTAAGTTGACTAAAATGATTTACACAATTTCATAAGTATTTATTAAAAACCATTCCACTTTTAGATGAACATAATAAATATGGGAAATCGCTATTTCTTAGAAAATAATTGAAAATGTTTGACCTATACAACAAAAATATTGGCAAAATTTTTGTAATAATTTTCTTAAGTAAAAATAAAAAATGCAAAATTGTTTACAAAGTAACATTTCTTGTGTTATTTCTATTAAGAAATATCAAACAGGATCTGGATAATGGATATGCTAAGGCAGCACCATTTGACGAGCCTGGTCTAATGTGTCTAATGTGCTATTTGTTTTTGTTTTTTAAGAACTGAAACCATAAAGTAATTTAAGCACAAGTTTTTAAATGTTCTTAAAATGAAACTTCAAAAATACCTTGGGTTTATAAGAATGTAGCAAAAAGAAATTCTATGCATCATTTCTCTATTCTGAACTACTCATATGTGAATGCACGCATATCAACTCTATTTAGTAACCAGACTTGTCTTGATAAGTTAGCTTTTAAAAATGAAATAACATGATTCATTTATTGCCTTATATTAAAATTAATATTTTAAAAAAATTATACATTTTATAGTTACTGCAGTATGCACATTATTCAAGATGAACAGAATTTTTTCAATGAAACTTCAGTCACATACGTAGTTAAAGATTCAATATTTCAACAATAAACCTAATTATTTTATATGTAATTTTATAAGAAGATTATTTCACATTTATTTACTAGCTTCCTATTACCCCAAGCCCTATAATGGGATCACCTACCTTTACATTTTGATTACAAAATCTAATAGTTCATTAGAGAAGAAATATGTATATTCTCCAAGGTGCAACAAGCTGAGAATGCCCTAGGCCTACCAGCTAGCTGCTGGCCCAATATCCACCTGCGAGAAGAATCCAAATTGTTTGACATTTTAGGCTTACACACCTATTTAAGCCTAACACCAATGCCTACCTTCATTACTACAGGAAATCACTGAATAGTTGAATGTTAGGCCAAATTATTGTTGTTAAAATTGACGGAACAGTTTTGTTCTCTAAGTAATTACCAACACTTCATATTAAGATTTTTTTGCACATGTTAAATAAATGTTATAAAAGACATAGAAAGTTCTCAACGAGGTAGAAGTAAGGATGAATTAAAATTCATGACACAATATTAACATAATTTTAAAATTTGTAATTTAAAATATGTTCTATAATAGTTCAAAAATTTGTTTTTAATAAAACACAACCACTTTTCTGCATAGTCTATAATGTACTGGTATGTTCTTGCAATACACTTGTAGATATTCTTGAAGCACAACTTCTTTACACCTACTGTAGAGCCTGGAAAAATAAAATATATATATATACATACACATATATATGTATATATACATATACTGTGAGTTTCACTTGACCAGCGGTCGTTAGTGGGAAAAGTGACTGCAAGCATTGAGTCATCAAGTCACGCTGTCTATGCTAGTGGCTGCAAATCGAGTGAAACTCACTGTATATATAAAATTTGTCAATGTCCTTCACAATGGAGGTATTCCCAACCCTTATATATATATTGACGATCTAGGATCATACTATTCTAAGTAAGTGTTTTATTTAGAATTCTAGTTATGTCAAGTCCACCGCTGTGGTCTCGAGGTAGCGTGCTGCCTTGTCACGTAGCGGGCCCGGGTTCGATCCCCGGTCGGGGCAGTTTTTCTGGGTGAGGTTTTTATCGGGGTTTTTCCTCACCTGTAAGACAAATGTCAGGAAAACTTTAAGGCCCAAACGGTCCCCGAAATCATATGGCCATCATCATCACTATCATTATAATCATCATCATCATCCTTCACCGGTGTGGAAAGCGACGGGAAGCTACCACACCTACAATTCCCTAGTAAAGCTGCAAGCATAGCATGAAAGTGCTATGGTTGCAGTGAAGGACCTGCCTTCGGGCAGAATTACTATGGATGGATGGAGTTATGTCAATGTCCCATATCTATGGACATTGAAAAAAAATAAAAACCAAGAATTTCATACTCTAATTTTCCAAAGGTGTTACTAATCAAAATATTGAATTCCTGATTTATTATCAAATGGCTTTGGAAATGTAACATTCACAACAAGAATTGTAAAAAGATGGACTTCACACAATATGATCCTGAAGCATTGTATATGTATTATGTACATGTATACACTTACATATTTTTAAGTTCTTTCTTGTAATATTTCACAAGCAGTCAAAACTTGCATTGAAAATTTAAATTACAATACCTGAAAATAGTTTACTTAAAAGGACAGAATACTAATACCATAAATAAACTAATAATAATGATTACACTGTCTTCATTATTACCATTCAGTGTTTATTTACTTTCTTTTTTAAGTACAAGTCTTCAATATTGGAATGTTTCTCCTCTGGTTGGCAACGAGCATTCTAATATGCTGTGTATATTGGCGGTTCGTATGATTTGTAATTATATCCAGTTTTATCTGTTGGCACATGTGTATGGATCTACTTAGACTTGGATTTTTTTTTTGGCTCAACTTTACATTACCTTACCCTTCAGTTTCCATAGTATATTCTTTTAATACTGTTTCTCTACGTACTTCTTCTGCCTTTACTAACATTTGCAACAATACTTATAACTTTTTTTACAATTATTAAATATTTATCTATGTATGCAATGATTTCTTCAAAGTTATGCAGATTTGTTGTGCATATGCACAAACGCTTAAATGAACTTCTACTAAATGGTGGAGATATCTGTGAAATTGGAATAAAATCAATATTCAAAAATGGATGTTCACTCATTTCATTTTGTTAGGTTCCGAAGCTAAAAAGTTAGTGAACATTTAACTAAATAATATGGATGTAAATTGTTTAGTTAGGTTAGGAAGGGGTTTTTATTGCAAAGGTTGGTCATATCGATTTCACATCTATGTGGTTCCATCTAGCAATACAACTCTATAAACTTTTTATAAATGTTTGCACATGTGCACTGTTATTCTGCAGGACTTAAAAATTATTAGGAAAGGTAAACAGAAGTTCTTTTCATTTTTTTGTCACATAATGGAAACTTTATACCTAAATTTCTGTTATCTTTTAAGATTAATTTTTACACTTATGGGTGTTCTAAATAATGCTATCTCACTTTCATAACTGAATCTAATAAGAAACACTAAACAAAAATAATGAAACTTCAAAGTTAGTAAAATGAAGGTAGCAGCATTAGATCCATTCTGAATACCTCAAATTTACTTACCTAAAATTTTATACATGTGTAGACTTCCCAATCGCTGTCATACGAAAATACACACATAGGATTTGATCTTTACAGCCTCGTTTATTCTGTGAAAGAAATAATGATGAATAAGTACACACATTACAGGTTAAGAAATAAAAATAAATTAGATAGGCCTATAAACAATTTTTTAAGGGGTATTTTAATGTCATGATGCAAACAAAATATACGGCGTGCCAATTTACATAATTCACAGTTAGGCCTATTATTTGAAAACACTATTTTCTGAAGTAAAAATTTTTGAGAAAAATTATACCATATGTAATCATTCACCTACCTTCCATTAGCTGTATTTTCCAGCTTCACTTTATCCTTCAGATTGTAGATAATTAATTAATTTAACAATTAACTTCGATGCATTAATAATATTATATTATATTCAACCTCAAAACTTCTCTTCGTACAGTACATAACAATTCCACCGTTGATTTATTTAAATTTAATTCGAGTTTACATTTTACAACTCGATTTATTTGTACGTCATACGTCAACAATCGATAAAATAGCGACGGTGGCGCAGTCTTAAGATGACCACGGTACTACGTCGAAAAAAAAACTAAAAAAATATTGCGTCCAAATCTCCCTATAATGATTCAAGGGCCTGGTTTAGGCCGGCAGGAGACATTTAAATCTCGAGCGCTTCGGAGCTTTAGGCCGGTAAATGGCAGTCAGAAGTATGAATAACTTTGTAGTCATTTTCTCAAAGTGCATTTTTCAAGCGCATGCCCATTTAAAAAAAGTTCCTTGCACTACAGTTTTTGTCCTATCCAATTGAAATTTTCTAAACTTTTCTGCAAGAGTACAAACTTGAACTGGATTTTAATCATAACTCAAAAATGCTCGTAAGTTATGACTTTTTTTATATTGTCGTAGATATCTCAGTTTCCGTCAACATGAAAAATCAATTCAAACAATTTTTTTTACTCAAAATCATTAATCGCACAAAAAAATCCAGTTCAATTTTGAAAACAGAGAGTACAACGAATATCCAGAGCAAATATTGGAACAAAATAATGATAATTACGCTGCAAGGAACTTATATAATTAATTAAAGTAAAAAAAAACACACAAAAAAAGTCAAAACTTGAGATCCAATAAAATAAATCACTTGAAATTCAAGATAGAAGTTATTAATCTACAAAGAGCTATTTGTAATTTGGAAAAAATAAGTGCCAGTTATAATTTTAAAATTTCCAAGAATAAAACTAAAAGTTTAGCATTTAAAGGACATGATACCTTAGGAGCAAAAATAGTAATTGATGATAAAATATTAGAGCAAGTGAATAGTTTTAAATGTCTATGTTTCAATTTATCATATGTTAAAACTGAAGATATTAATGACAAAATAAATGCATTTAATCTAATGTGTGGCACTATTTAAAGAACCCTTAAAAACACAAGAAAAGAAACAAAAATGAAATTTTATAAAGTTATGGATGTTCCTGTATTGATGTATGGATCAGAATGTTGGGACGATTAGTAAAAGACTAGAACAAAAATTGGAAGCAATTGAGATGAGATTTTTAAGAAATATAGCAGGATATACTCTGCTGGATAAGAAAAGAAATGAAGATATAAGAAAAGAACTAAATATTTTCAAACTTAGAGATCGAATAATTAAATATAGGAACGACAGGAAAGAACATGTTAATAGAATACCAGAAGATAGATTTTCAAATTATTGTTGAATTATAAATCATACGGAAGGAGAAATATTGGACGTCCACACAGAACATGGTCTGAACAATTTCAACAATTCTAGCTTTCATGAAACTGCAACGGGCCAACAGGCTTAATCCCTGGATGATAATGAAGAAGAAATTATTCATACTGGTATACATTTGTGATAAAAATTTGAAAGAAATACTTTTATTAGATTCGGAGTATCAAAATTCACTCATGGCTACCTTTAATATAATGATATTTTTCTTCATAGATATGACGACATTCCATTAAAATAAAATCAATTTCTGATTCAATACCAAGGCATTTCTTGTGAAAAAATCAATAAATATTTTCACTTACCGTACTGCAACAATAATTTGTGCGTTTTGCGGTTTTTATTTCAAATTATGTAGATGTAGTCCTGCGGTCCTGGAATTGAATCCCGTCTCACTATGTAATATTCCGATTCGTATGACTCTGCCGAGGAAAACAAGTAAAATATATCAGTATGGAGATAGCAATAATTGCGAATTATAGCAGTTAGGATCATCACAGATATCCAACAAATATCTATATATCAAGTTTAAAACCAAAAAAATATTAAAAACTAACCAAAAAGTGTGATTTAAGCAATAACATGATAGACAAAAAAGAAGAAAAATATAAATTTACGTTGATTTATTCTTGTAATACTTTAATTTTAACACAAATGAACAAATAGTTGTTACTGTTAGATTGCTAATAGCAATAGCTGCTATTAGTAGGCCATACTGCTATTCTGACTATCAAACAATCATGTAGAAGATACATATTTTGAGTTCATATCGAGGCAACAGAGATGCGGTGTTGCCAAAAAACAAAAGACAATCGCTAGGCTTGACCTTGTTGAAGGTGTCACAAATCCTGATAATAAGATCAAACTCTTAATAACATTATGAAAATAAAACTTTAAAAACTTTGCAAAACAAATTAAAATATATATTCTGTATAATGACCTAGAGGTATTCCGATAATATATTTTAATAGCAAATTTATCTAAGATTATATGAAAATTTTAATTTCCTATGTAGGTTTGAAGGATTTAGTGTAATTATTAAATACAACTGAATGTGTAATTCTAATTGAAACTTAACACAGAGCCATTTGAACTACCTTCCTATTATCCAGAGACGATCAATACAGAACAGCGTTGCAATATCTAAATTCCTTCTCAAAGTATGTTATGTAAACAGATTTTACTTGTTCATTAACCAAACTTAATACATCTACTGACCAACTCACTGGCACAGTAGAACCCGAAGGTTCATGGCCGCGCGGACATAAGCTCTCCTTACATCCCTATCCTGAACTAATGTTTTCCAATGTACAATAATCTACATCCTCAAACTAACTAACTCACCGGCACTATCGAACCCATAGGTTCATGGCCGCGCGGACATAAGCTCTCCATACATCACTATCCTGAACTAATCTTTTCCAGTCATCCCCTGTATAATCTACTTCCATCAAACTAACTAACACACTGGCTCTATCGAACCCATAGGCTCATGGCCGAGCGGACATAAGCTCTCCTTACATCCCTATCCTAAACTAATGTTTTCCAATGTACAATAATCTACATCAAACTAACTCACAGGCACTATCGAACCAGTAGGTTCATGGCCGCGCGGACATAAGCTCTCCATACATCCCTATCCTGAACTAACCTTTTCCAATTATCCCCCGTATAATCTACTTCCATCAAACTAACTAACACACTGGCTCTATCGAACCCGTAGGTCTATGGCCGCGCGGAAATAAGGTCTCCTTACATCCCTATCCTAAACTAATGTTTTCCAATGTACAATAATCTACATCCTCAAACTTACTCACCGGCACTATCAACCCATAGGTTAATGGCCGCGCGGACATAAGCTCTCCATACCTCCCTATCCTGAACTAATCTTTTCCAATTACCCCTGTATAATGTACTTCCATCAAACTAACTAACACACTGGCTATAACGAACCCGTAGGTTCATGGCCGCGCGGATATAAGCTGTCCATACATCCCTATCCTGAACTAATCTTTTCCAATTACCCCCAGTATAATCTACTTCCATCAAACTAACACACTGGCTCTATCGAACCCGTAGGTTCATGGCCGCGCGGACACAAGCTCTCCATACATCCCTATCCTGAACTAATCTTTTCCAGTTATCCTCTGTACAATCTATTTCCATCAAACTAACACACTGGCTCTATCGAACCCATAGGTTAATGGCCGCGCGGACATAAGCTCTCCATACATCCCTATCCTGAACTAATCTTTTCCATTTACCCCTGTATAATCTACCTCCAACAAACTAACTAACTCACCGGCACTATCGAACCCGTAGGTTCATGGCCGCGCGGACATAAGCTCTCCATACATCCCTATCCTGAACTAACCTTTTCCAATTACCCCCTGTATAATCTACTTCCATCAAACTAACACACTGGCTCTACCGAACCCGTAGGTTCATGGCCGCGCGGACATAAGCTCTCCTTACATCCCTATCCTGAAATAATCTTTTCCAATTATCCCCTGTATAATCTACTTCCATCAAACTAACACACTGGCTCAATCGAACCCGTAGGTCCATGGCCGCGCGGATAAAAGGTCTCCTTACATCCCTATCCTGAACTAATCTTTTCCAATTACTCCCTGTATAATCTACTTCCATCAAACTAACTAACACACTGACTCTATCGAACCCGTAGGTTCATGGCCGCGCGGACATAAGCTCTCCATACATCCCTATCCTGAACTAATCTTTTCCAATTACCCCCTGTATAATCTACTTCCATAAAACTAACACACTGGCTCTATCGAACCCGTAGGTTCATGACCGCGCGGACATAAGCTCTCCATACATCCTTATCCTAAACTAATGTTTTCCAATGTACAATAATCTACATCCTCAAACTAACTCACCGGCACTATCAACACATAGGTTAATGGCCGCGCGGACATAAGCTCTCCATACATCCCTATCCTGAACTAATCTTTTCCAATTACCCAGCTGTATAATCTATTTCCATCAAACTAACACACTGGCTCTATCGAACCCGTATGTTCATGGCCGCGCGGACATAAGCTCTCCATACACCCCTATCCTGAATTAATCTTTTCCAATTCCCCCCTGTATAATCTCCTTCCATCAAACTAACTACTACACTGGCTCTATCGAACCCGTAGGTTCATGTCCGCGCGGACATAAGCTCTCTTACATCCCTATCCTGAACTAATCTTTTCCAATTATCCCCTGTATAATCTACTTCCATCAAACTAACACACTGGCTCTATCGAACCCGTAGGTTCATGGCCGCGCAGACATAAGCTCTCCATACATCCCTATCCTAAACTAATGTTTTCCAATGTACAATAACCTACATCCTCAAACTAAATCACCGGCACTATCAACACATAGGTTAATGGCCGCGCGGACATAAGCTCTCCATACATCCCTATCCTGAACTAATCCTTTTCAATTACCCCCTGTATAATCTACTTCCATCAAACTAACACACTGGCTCTATCGAACCCGTAGGTTCATGACCGCGCGGACATAAGCTCTCCATACATCCCTATCCTAAACTAATGTTTTCCAATGTACAATCATCTACATCCTCAAACTAACTCACCGGCTCTATCGAACCGGTAGGTTCATGGCCGCGCGGACATAAGCTCTCCATACATCCCTATCCTGAATTAATCTTTTCCAATTACCCCCTGTATAATCTACTTCCATCAAACTAACTAACACACTGGCTCTATCGAACCCGTAGGTTCCTGGCCGCGCGGACATAAGCTCTCCATACATCCCTATCCTGAACTAATCTTTTCCAATTATCCCCTGTATAATCTACTTCCATCAAACTAACACACTGGCTCTATCGAACGCGTAGGTTCATGGCCGCGCGGACATAAGCTCTCCATACAACCCTATCCTGAACTAATCTTTTCCAATTACCCCTGTATAATCTACTTCCATCAAACTAACTAACACACTGGCTCTATCGAACCCGTAGGTTCATGGCCGCGCGAACATAAGCTCTCCATACATCTCTATCCTGAACTAATCTTTTCCATTTACCCCTGGATAATCTACTTCCATCAAACTAACACACTGGCTCTATCGAACCCGTAGGTTCATGGCCGCGCGGACATAAGCTCTCCATACATCCCTATCCTGAACTAATTTTTTCCAATTACCCCCTGTATAATCTACTTCCATCAAACTAACACACTGGCTCTATCGAACCCGTAGTTTCATGGCCGCGCGGACATAAGCTCTCCATACATCCCTATCCTGAACTAATCTTTTCCAATTACCCCTGTATAATCTACTTCCATCAAACTAGCTAACACACTGGCTCTATCGAACCCGTAGGTTCATGGCCGCGCGGACATAAGCTCTCCTTACAACCCTATCCTAAACTAATGTTTTCCAATGTACAATAAACTACATCATCAAACTAACTCACCGGCACTATCGAACCCATAGGTTCATGGCCGCGCGGACATAAGCTCTCCATACATCCCTATCCTGAACTTATCTTTTCCAATTACCCCCTGTATAATCTACTTCCATCAAACACGCTGGCCCTATCGAACCCGTTGGTTCATGGCCGCGCGGACATAAGCTCTCCATACATCCCTATCCTGAACTAATATTTTCCAATTACCCTCTGTATAATCTACTTCCATCGAACTAACACACTGGCTCTATCGAACCCATAGGTTCATGGCCGCGCGGACATAAGCTCTCCATACATCCCTATCCTGAACTAATCTTTTCCAATTACCCCCTGTATAATCTACTTCCATCAAACTAACCAACTGGCTCTATCGAACACGTAGGTTCATGTCCGCGCGGACACAAGCTCTCCTTACATCCCTATCCTAAACTAATGTTTTCCAATTACCTACTGTATAATCTACTTCCGTCGAACTAATACACAGGCTGTATCGAACCCATAGGTTCATGGCCGCACGGACATAAGCTCTCCATACATCCCTATCCTGAACTAATCTTTTCCAATTACCCCCTGTATAATCTACTTCCATCGAACTAACACACTGGCTCTATCGAACCCGTAGGTTCATGGCCGCGCGGACATAAGCTCTCCATACATCCCTATCCTAATCTTTTCCAATTACCCCCTGTATAATCTACTTCCATCAAACTAACTAACACACTGGCTCTATCGAACCCGTAGGTTCATTGCCGCGCGGACATAAGCTCTCCTAACATCCCTATCCTAAACTAATGTTTTCCAATGTACAATAATCTACATCCTCAAACTAACTCACCGGCACTATCAACACATAGGTTAATGACCGCGCGGACATAAGCTCTCCATACATCCCTATCATGATTTAATCCTTTCCAATTACCCCCTGTATAATCTACTTCCATCAAACTAACACACTGGTTCTATCGAACCCGTAAATTCATGACCGCGCGGACATAAGCTCTCCATACATCCCTATCCTAAACTAATGTTTTCCAATGTACAATAATCTACATCCTCAAACTAACTCACCGGCACTATCAACACATAGGTTAATGGCCGCGCGGACATAAGCTCTCCATACATCCCTATCCTGAACTAATCTTTTCCAATTACCCCCTGTATAATCTACTTCTATCAAACTAACTAACACACTGGCTCTATCGAACCCGTAGGTTCATGTCCGCGCGGACATAAGCTCTCCATACATCCCTATCCTGAACTAATCTTCTCCAATTACCCCCTGTATAATCTTCTTCCATCAAACTAACTAACACACTGGCTCTATCGAACCGGTAGGTTCATGGCCGCGCGAACATAAGCTCTCCATACATCCCTATCCTAAACTAATGTTTTCCAATGTACAATAATCTACACCATCAACAACTAACTACCACCGGCACTATCAACACATAGGTAATGGCCGCGCGGACATAAGCTCTCCATACATCCCTATCCTGAACTAATCTTTTCCAATTACCGCCTGTATAATCTACTTCTATCAAACTAACTAACACACTGGCTCTATCGAACCCGTAGGTTCATGGCCGCGCGGACATAAGCTCTCCATACATCCCTATCCTGAACTAATCTTCTCCAATTACCCCCTGTATAATCTTCTTCCATCAAAACTAACTAACACACTGGCTCTATCGAACCCGTAGGATCATGGCCGCGCGGACATAAGCTCTCCTAACATCCCTATCCTAAACTAATGTTTTCCAATGTACAATAATCTACATCCTCAAACTAACTCACCGGCACTATCAACACATAGGTTAATGGCCGCGCGGACATAAGCTCTCCATACATCCCTATCCTCTACTAATCTTTTCCAATTACCCCCTGTATAATCTACTTCTATCAAACTAACTAACACACTGGCACTATCGAACCCGTAGGTTCATGCCCGCGCGGACATAAGCTCTCCATACATCCCTATCCTCAACTAATCTTCTCCAATTACCCTCTGTATAATCTTCTTCCATCAAACTAACTAACACACTGGCTCTATCGAACCGGTAGGTTCATGCCCGCGCGAACATAAGCTCTCCATACATCCCTATCCTGAACTAATCTTTTCCAATTACCCACTGTGTAATCTACTTCCATCAAACTAAATAACACACTGGCTCTATCGAACCCGTAGGTTCATGGCCGTGCGGACAGAAGCTCTCCATACATCCCTATCCTGAACTAATCTTTTCCATTTACCCCTGTATAATCTACTCCCATCAAACTAACTAACACACTGGCTCTATCGAACCCGTAGGTTCATGGCCGCACGGACATAAGCTCTCCATACATTCCCTATCTCTGAAACTAATCTTTTCCAATTACCCCCTGTATAATCTACTTCTATCAAACTAACTAACACACTGGCTCTATCGAACCGGTAGGTTCATGGCCGCGCGAACATAAGCTCTCCATACATCCCTATCCTTAACTAATCTTTTCCATTTACCCCCTGTATAATAATTCAATCAAAAACTAACACACGGCTCAATCGAACCCGTAGGTTCATGGCCGCGCGGACATTAGCTCTCCATACATCCCTATCCTAGAAACTAATCTTTTCCAATTACCCACTGTGTAATCTACTTCCATGAAATAACTAACACACTGGCTCTTATCCGAACCCGTATGTTCATGGCCGCGCGGACCATAAAGCTCTCCATACATCCCTATCCTGAACTAATCTTTCCAATTAACCCCCTGTATAATCTACTTCTATCAAACTAACTAACACACTGGCTCTATCGAACCGGTTAGGTTCATGGCCGCACGGACTTAAGCCTCTCCATACATCCTATCCTGAACTAATCTTTTCCAATTACCCCCTGTATAATCTACTTCCATCGAAATACACACCTGGCTCTATCGAACCCATAGGTTCATGGCCGCGCGGACCATAAGCTCTCCATACATCCCTATCCTGAACTACTCTTTTCCAATTACCCCTGTATAATCTACTTCCATCAAACTAACAAACCACACTGGCTCTATCGAACCCGTAGGTTCATGGCCGCGCGACATAAGCTCTCCTAACATCCCTATCCTAAACTAATGTTTTCCAATGTTACAATAATCTACATCCTCAAACTAACTCACCGGCACTATCGAACCCACAGGTTAATGGCCGCGCGGACATAAGCTCTCCATACATCCCTATCCTGAACTAATATTTTCCAATTATCCCCTGTATAATCTACTTCAATCAAACTAACTAACACACTGACTCTATCGAACCCGTAGGTTCATGGCGCGCGGACGTAAGCTCTCCATAAATCGCTATCCTGAACTAATCTTTTCCAATTACCCCCTGTATAATCTACATCCATCAAACTAACTAACACACTGGCTCTATCGAACCCGTAGGTTCATGAGCGCGCGGACATAAGCTCTCTTACATCCCTATCCTGAACTAATCTTTTCCAATTATCCCCTGTATAATCTACTTCCATCAAACTAACTAAAACACTGGCTCTATCGAACCCGTAGGTTCATGGCCGCGCGGAAATAAGCTCTCCATACAATCCCTATCCTAAACTAATGTTTTCCAATGTACAATAATCTACATCCCTCAAACTAAACTCACGGCAACTATCAACACATAGGTTAATGACCGCCGCCGGAACATAAGCTCTCCATACATCCCTTATCCTTTTTTCAATCCTTTCCATTTACCCCTGTATAATCTACTTCCATCAAACTACACACTGGCTCTATCGAACCCGTAAATTCATGACCGCGCGGTACATAAGCTCTCCATACATCCCTATCCTAAACTAATGTTTTCCACTGTACACTAATCACATCCTCAAACTAACTCACCGGCACTATCAACCCATAGGTTAATGGCCGCGCGGACATAAGCTCTCCATACATCCCTATCCTGAACTAATCTTTTCCAAAATTACCCCTGTATAATCTACTTCTAATCAAACTAAACTAACACACTGGCTCTATCGAACCCGTAGGTTTCATGGCGCGCGCGGACATAAGCTCTCCATACATCCCTATCCTGAACTAATCTTTTCCAATTACCCCCTGTATAATCTTCTTCCATCAAACTAACTAAAACACTGGCTCTATCGAACCGGTAGGTTCATGGCCGCGCGAACATAAGCTCTCCATACATCCCTATCCTAAACTAATGTTTTCCAATGTACAATACTCTACACCCTCAAACTAAATCACCGGCACTATCAACACATAGGTTAATGGCCGCGCGGACATAAGCTCTCCATACATCCCTATCCTGAACTAATCTTTTCCAATTACCCACTGTGTAATCTACTTCCATCAAACTAACTAACACACTGGCTCTATCGAACCCGTAGGTTCAGGGCCGTGCGGACATAAGGTCTCCATACATCCCTAACCTGAACTAATCTTTTCCATTTACCTCTGTATAATCTACTTCCATCAAACTAACACACTGGCTCTATCGAACCCGTAGGTTCATGGCCGCGCGGACATAAGCTCTCCATACATCCCTATCCTGAACTAATCTTTTCTAATTACCCCCTGTATAATCTACTTCCATCGAACTAACACACTGGCTCTATCGAAACCCGTAGGTTCATGGCCGCGCGGGACATTAAACTCTCCATAAATCCCTATCCTGAACTAATCTTTTCCAATTACCCTCTGTATAATCTACTTCCATCAAACTAACACACTGGTTCTATCGAACACGTAGGTTCATGGCCGCGCGGACATATGCTCTCCTTACATCCCTATCCTAAACTAATGTTTTCCAATTACCTACTGTATAATCTACTTCCATCAAACTAACTAACACACTGGCTCTATCAAACCCGTAGGTTCATGGCCGCGCGGACATAAGCTCTCCTTACATCCCTATCCTAAACTAATATTTTCCAAAGTACAATAATTTTAATCCTCAAACTAACTAACTCACCGGCACTCTATCAACCCATAGGTTCGTGGCCGCACGGACATAAGCTCTCCATACATCCCTATCCTGAACTAATCTTTTCCAAATACCCCCTGTATAGTCTACTTCCATCGAACTAACACACAGGCTGTATCGAACCCATAGGTTCATGGCCGCACGGACATAAGCTCTCCATACATCCCTATCCTGAACTAATCTTTTCCAATTACCGCCTGTATAATCTACTTGCATCGAACTAACACCACTGGCTCTATCGAACCGTTAGGGTAATGGGCGCCAGCGCGAACATAAACTCTCAATACTAACTCCCCTATCCTGAACTAATATTTTCCAATTATCCCCAGTATAATCTACTTCCATCGAACAAACACACTGGCTCTATCGAACCCGTAGGTTCATGGCCGCGCGGACATAAACTCTCCATGCATCCCTATCCTGAGCTAATGTTTTCAAATTACCGCCTGTATAATCTACTTCCCTCACACTAAATAACTCACTGACTCTATCGAACCTGTACGTTCATGGCGGCGCGGACATAAGCTCTCCTTACATCCCTATCCTGAACTAATGTTTTCCAATGTGCAATAATCTACATCCTCAAACTAACTCACCGGCACTATCGAACCCATAGGTTCATGGCCGCGCGGACATAAGCTCTCCATACATCCCTATCCTGAACTAATCTTCCAATTACCTATTACCCTCTGTATAATCTACTTCATCGAACTAACACACTGGTTGTATAGAACCCGTAGGTTCCGTGACCGCGCGGACATAAGCTCTCTCCTTACATCCCGATCCTGAACTAATATTTTCCAATATCCTCTGTATAATCTACTTCCATCAAACTAACTAACACACTGGCTCTATCGAACCCGTAGGTCATGGCCGCGCGGACATAAGCTCTCCATCATCCCTATCCTAAATCTAATATTTTCAATGAGTACAATAATCTACATCCTCAACACTAACTCACCGGCACTCTAACACATAGGTGAATGACCGCGCGGACATAGGCTCTCCATACATCCCTATCCTGAAATAATCTTTTCCACTTAATTCTGTATAATCTACTTCCATCAAACTAACACACTGGCTGTATCGAACCCGTAGGTTCATGGCCGCGCGACATTAGCTCTCATAATCCCTATCCTGACCTAATCTTTTCCAATACCCACTGTGTAATCAATCTACTTCCTCAAACTAACTAACACACTGGCTGTATCGAACCCGTAGGTTCATGGCCGCGCGGACATAAGCTCTCCATACATCCCTATCCTAAACTAATGTTTTCCAATGTACAATACTCTACACTCACAAACTAACTCACCGGAACTATGAACACATAGGTTAATGGCCGCGCGGACATAAGCTCTCCATACATCCCTTATTCCTGAACTAATCTTTCCAATTACCCATGTGTAATCTACTTCCATCAAAAACTAACTATCAAACGGCTCTATCGAACCCGTAGGTTTCATGGCGCGCGGACATAAGCCTCCATACATCCCTATCCTGACTATCTTTCCAATTACCCCCTGTATAATCTACTTCCATCGAACTAACACACTGTCCTATCGAACCGGTAGGTTCATGGCCGGCGAAATAAGCTTCCCTACATTCCCTATCCTCAACTAACTTTTCATTACCCCTGTATAATCTACTTCTATCAAACTAACCACACTGGCTCAATAGAACCGTAGGTTCATGCCGCGGGACATAAGTCTCATACATCCCTATCCTGAACTAATCTTTCCAATTACCCACGTGTATCTACTCCATAAACTAACGAACCACTTGCTCATCGAACCAGTAGGTTCATGGCCGCGGGGGCATAAGCTCTCCTTACATCCCATTCTAAACTAATGTTTTCCATTGTACAATAATTACAACCCCAAACTAACTCACCGGCACTATCAACCATAGGTTAATGCCGCGCGACATAATCCTCCTTACAACCCTATCCGAAGTAATTTTTTCCATTACCCTGTCTAATCCACTTCAAAAAATAACTAATCACATTGGCTCTAATGAACCCGTATTTATGGCGCGGACCTAAGCTCTCCATACATCCTCTCCTAAACTAATCTTTTCATTTACCCTGTTAATTACTTCATCAACTAGCCTACACCTGGCTCTATCGAACCCGTAGGTTCATGGCCGCGCGGCATAAGATCATCTTAATCCCTATCCTAAACTAATGTTCAATGTACAATAAACTACATCTTTCAAACTAAACTCACCGGCACTATCGAACTCATAGGTTCATGGCCGCGCGAACATAAGCTCTCCATACATCCCTATCCTAAACTAATTTTTTCCAATTACGCCCTGTATAATCTACTTCCATCAAAACTAACACTCTGGCTCTATCGAACCCGTACGTTATGGCGCGCGGACATAAGCTCTCCATACATCCCATCCTGATCTAATCTTTTTCCAATTAACCCCCTGTATAATTTACTTCATCAAAGTAAACACACTGGTCTATCGAACCCGTAGGTTCATGGCCTGCGCGGACATAAGCTCTTCTTACATCCCTATCCTAAACTTAATGTTTTCCAATTACCTACTGTATAACTAACTTCCATCAAACTAACTAACACACTGGCTCTATCGAACCCATAGGTTCATGGCCGCCCGGACATAGGCTCTCCATACATCCCTATCCTGAACTAATCTTTTCCAATTACCCTCTGTATAATCTACTTCCATCAAACTAATACACTGGTTCTATCGAACCCGTAGGTTCAGGCCGCGCGGGACATAAGCTCTCCTTACATCCCTATCCTAAACTAATGTTTTCCAATTACCTACTGTATAATCTACTTCCATCAAACTAACACACTGGCTCTATCAAACCCGTAGGTTCATGGCCGCGCGGACATAAGATCACCTTACATCCCTATCCTAAACTAATATTTTCCAAAGTACAATAATTTACATCCTCAAACTAACTAACTCACCGGCACTATCAACCCATAGGTTCGTGGCCGCGCGGACATAAGCTCTCCATACATCCCTATGCTGAACTAATCTTTTCCAAATACCCCCTGTATAGTCTACTTCCATCGAACTAACACACAGGCTGTATCGAACCCATAGGTTCATGGCCGCACGGACATAAGCTCTCCATACATCCCTATCCTGAACTAATATTTTCCAATTATCCCCTGTATAATCTACTTCCATGGAACTAACACACTGGCTCTATCGAACCCGTAGGTTCATGACCGCGCGCACATAACTCTCCATGCATCCCTATCCTGAGCTAATGTTTTCAAATCACCCCATGTATAATCTATTTCCCTCACACTAATTAACTCACTGACTCTATTGAACCTGTACGTTCATGGCCGCGCGGACATAAGCTTTCCTTACATCCCTATCCTGAACTAATGTTTTCCAACGTACAATAATCTACATTCTCAAACTAACTCACCGGCACTATCGAACCCATAGGTTCATGGCCGCGCGGACATAAGCTCTCCTTACATCCCCATCCTGAACTAATCTTTTCCAATTTCCCCCTGTATAATCTACTTCCATCGAACTAACACACTGGCTCTATCGAACCCGTAGGTTCATATCCGCGCGGACATAAACTCTCCATACATCCCTATCCTGAACTAATCTTTTCCAATTACCCCAAATAATCTACTTCCATCAAACTAACTAACACACTGGCTCTATCGAACCCGTAGGTTCATGGCCGCGCGAACATAAGCTCTCCATACATCCCTATCCTAAACTAATGTTTTCCAATGTACAATACTCTACACCCTCAAACTAAATCACCGGCACTATCAACACATAGGTTAATGGCCGCGCGGACATAAGCTCTCCATACATCCCTATCCTGAACTAATCTTTTCCAATTACCCACTGTGTAATCTACTTCCATCAAACTAACACTACACACTGGCTCTATAGAACCCATAGGTTCATGGCCGCGCGGACATAAGCTCTCCATACAACCCTATCCTGAACTAATCTTTTCCATTTTACACCTGTATAATCTACTTCCATCAAACTAACACACTGGCTCAATCGAACCTATAGGTTCATGGCCGCGCGAACATAAGCTCTCCATACATCCCTATCCTGAACTAATCTTTTCCATTTACCCCCTGTATAATCTACTTCCATCAAACTAACACACTGGCTCAATCGAACCGGTAGGTTCATGGCCGCGCGGACTTAAGCTCTCCATACATCCCTATCCTGAACTAATCTTTTCCAATTACCCACTGCGTAATCTACTTCCATCAAACTAACTAACACACTGGCTCTATCGAACCCGTAGGTTCATGGCGCGTGGACATAAGATCTCCTTACATCCCTATCCTAAACTAATGTTTTCCAATGTACAATAATCTACAACCCCAAACTAACTCACCGGCACTATCAACCCATAGGTTAATGGCCGCGCGGACATAAGCTCTTCATACATCCCTATCCTGAACTAATCTTTTCCAATTACCCCCTGTATAATCTACTTCCATCGAACTAACACACTGGCTCTATCGAACCCATAGGTTCATGGCCGCGCGGACATAAGCTCTCCATACATCCCTATCCTGAACTAATCTTTTCCAATTACCTCCTGTAAAATCTACTTCCATCAAACTAACACACTGGCACTATCGAACCCGTAGGTTCATGGCCGCGCGGACATAAGCTCTCCTTACATCCCTGTCCTAAACTAATGTTTTCCAATTACCTACTGTATAATCTACTTCCATCAAAATAACACACTGGCTTATCGAACCCGTAGGTTCATGGCCGCGCGGACATAAGGTCTCCTTACATCCCTATCCTAAACTAATGTTTTCACAATGTACAATAACTACATCCTCAACACTAACTACACCGGCACTATCGAACCCATAGGTTCATGGCCGCGCGGACATAAGCTCTCCCATACATCCCTATCCTGAACTAATCTTTTCCAATTACCCCCTGTATAATCTACTTCCATCAAAACTAACTAACACGCTGGCTCTATCGAACCCGATAGGTTCATGGCCGCGCGGACAAAAGCTCTCCATACATCCCTATCCTGAACTAATCTTTTCCAATTACCCCCTGTATAATCTACTTCCATCAAACTAACACACTGGCTCTATCGAACCCATAGGTTCATGGCCGCGCGGACATAAGCTCTCCATACATCCCTATCCTAAACTAATGTTTTCCAATGTACAATAATCTACATCCTCAAACTAACTCACCGGCACTATCGAACCCATAGGTTCATGGCCGCGCGGAAATAAGCTCTCCATAACATCCCTATCCTGAACTAATCTTTTCCAATTATCCCCTGTATAATCTACTTCCATCAAACTAACACACTGGCTCTATCGAACCCGTAGGTTCATGGCCGCGCGGACATAAGCTCTCCATGCATCCCTATCCTGAACTAATGTTTTCCAATTATCCCCTGTATAATCTACTTCCATCAAACTAACTAACACACTGGCTCTATCGAACCCATAGGTTCATGGCCAGCGGACATAAGCTCTCCTTACATCCCTATCCTAAACTAATGTTTTCCAATTACCTACTGTATAATCTACTTCCCTCACACTAACTAAATCACTGACTCTATCGAACCTGTAGGTTAATGGCAGCGCGGACATAAGCTCTCCTTACATCCCTATCCTGAACTAATGTTTTCCAATGTACAATAATCTACATCCTCAAAATAACTCACCGGCACTATCGAACCCATAGGTTCATGGCCGCGCGGACATAAGCTCTCCATACATCCCTATCCTGAACTAATCTTTTCCAATTACCCCCTGTATAATCTACTTCCAAAAAACTAACACACTGGCTCTATCGAACCCGTAGGTTCATGGCCGCGCGGACATAAGCTCTCCATACATCCCTATCCTGAACTAATCTTTTCCAATTACCCCCTGTATAATCTACTTCCATCAAACTAACACACTGGCTCTATCGAACCCGTAGGTTCATGGCCGCGCGGACATAAGCTCTCCATACATCCCTATCCTGAACTAATCTTTTCCAATTACCCCCTGTATAATCTACTTCCATCAAACTAACTAACACACTGGCTCTATCGAACCCGTAGGTTCATGGCCGCGCGGACATAAGCTCTCCTTACATCCCTATCCTAAACTAATGTTTTCCAATGTACAATAATCTACACCCCAAACTAACTCACCGGCACTATCAACACATAGGTTAATGGCCGCGCGGACATAAGCTCCCATACATCCTTATCCTGAACTAATGTTTTCCAATTACCCCTGTATAATCTACTTCCATCAAACTAACACACTGGCTCTATCGAACCCATAGGTTCATGGCCGCGCGGACATAAGCTCTCCATACATCCCTATCCTGAACTAATCTTTTCCAATTACCCCTGTATAATCTACTTCCATCAAACTAACACACTGGCTCTATCGAACCCGTAGTTTCATGGCCGCGCGGACATAAGCTCTCCATACATCCCTATCCTGAACTAATCTTTTCCAATTACCCCTGTATAATCTACTTCCATCAAACTAACACACTGGCTCTATCGAACCCATAGGTTCATGGCCGCGCGGACATAAGCTCTCCATACATCCCTATCCTGAACTAATGTTTTCCAATTACCCCCTGTATAATCTACTTCCATCAAACTAACTACACTGGCTCTATCGAACCCATAGGTTCATGGCCGCGCGGACATAAGCTCTCCATACATCCCTATCCTGAACTAATCTTTTCCAATTATCCCCTGTATAATCTACTTCCATCAAACTAACTAACACACTGGCTCTATCGAACCCGTAGGTTCATGGCCGCGCGGACATAAGCTCTCCTTACATCCCTATCCTGAACTAATGTTTTCCAATGTACAATAATCTACTTCCTCAAACTAACACACTGGCTCTATCGAACCCGTAGGTTCATGGCCGCGCGGACATAAGCTCTCCATACATCCCTATCCTGAACTAATCTTTTCCAATTACCCCCTGTATAATCTACTTCCATCAAACTAACTAACACACTGGCTCTATCGAACCCGTAGGTTCATGGCCGCGCGGACATAAGCTCTCCATACATCCCTATCCTGAACTAATGTTTTCCAATTACCTCCTGTATAATCTACTTCCCTCAAACTAACACACTGGCACTATCAACCCATAGGTTCATGGCCGCGCGGACATAAGCTCTCCTTACATCCCTATCCTGAACTAATGTTTTCCAATTACCCCCTGTATAATCTACTTCCATCAAACTAACTAACACACTGGCTCTATCGAACCCATAGGTTCGTGGCCGCGCGGACATAAGCTCTCCATACATCCCTATCCTGAACTAATGTTTTCCAATTACCCCCTGTATAATCTACTTCCATCAAACTAAAACACTGGCTCTATCGAACCCATAGGTTCGTGGCCGCGCGGACATAAGCTCTCCTTACATCCCTATCCTGAACTAATGTTTTCCAATGTACAATAATCTACATCCTCAAACTAACTCACCGGCACTATCGAACCCATAGGTTCGTGGCCGCGCGGACATAAGCTCTCCATACATCCCTATCCTGAACTAATCTTTTCCAATGTACAATAATCTACATCCTCAAACTAACTCACTGGCTCTATCGAACCCATAGGTTCATGGCCGCGCGGACATAAGCTCTCCATACATCCCTATCCTGAACTAATCTTTTCCAATTACCCCCTGTATAATCTACTTCCATCAAACTAACACACTGGCTCTATCGAACCCGTAGGTTCATGGCCGCGCGGACATAAGCTCTCCATACATCCCTATCCTGAACTAATGTTTTCCAATTACCCCTGTATAATCTACTTCCATCAAACTAACACACTGGCTCTATCGAACCCATAGGTTCGTGGCCGCGCGGACATAAGCTCTCCATACATCCCTATCCTGAACTAATGTTTTCCAATTACCCCCTGTATAATCTACTTCCATCAAACTAACACACTGGCTCTATCGAACCCATAGGTTCGTGGCCGCGCGAACATAAGCTCTCCATACATCCCTATCCTGAACTAATGTTTTCCAATTACCTCCTGTATAATCTACTTCCATCAAACTAACACACTGGCTCTATCGAACCCATAGGTTCATGGCCGCGCGGACATAAGCTCTCCATACATCCCTATCCTGAACTAATGTTTTCCAATTACCCTCTGTATAATCTACTTCCATCAAACTAACACACTGGCTCTATCGAACCCATAGGTTCGTGGCCGCGCGGACATAAGCTCTCCATACATCCCTATCCTGAACTAATCTTTTCCAATTACCCCCTGTATAATCTACTTCCATCAAACTAACACACTGGCTCTATCGAACCCATAGGTTCGTGGCCGCGCGGACATAAGCTCTCCATACATCCCTATCCTGAACTAATGTTTTTCCAATGTACAATAATCTACATCCTCAAACTAACTCACCGGCACTATCGAACCCATAGGTTCATGGCCGCGCGGACATAAGCTCTCCATACATCCCTATCCTGAACTAATCTTTTCCAATTACCTCCTGTATAATCTACTTCCATCGAACTAACACACTGGCTCTATCGAACCCATAGGTTCATGGCCGCGCGGACATAAGCTCTCCATACATCCCTATCCTGAACTAATGTTTTCCAATACCCCCAATAATCTACATCCTCAAACTAACTCACCGGCACTATCGAACCCATAGGTTCATGGCCGCGCGGACATAAGCTCTCCATACATCCCTATCCTGAACTAATGTTTTCCAATTACCCCCTGTATAATCTACTTCCATCAAACTAACTAACACACTGGCTCTATCGAACCCATAGGTTCATGGCCGCGCGGACATAAGCTCTCCATACATCCCTATCCTGAACTAATCTTTTCCAATTACCCCCTGTATAATCTACTTCCATCAAACTAACACACTGGCTCTATCGAACCCATAGGTTCGTGGCCGCGCGAACATAAGCTCTCCATACATCCCTATCCTGAACTAATCTTTTCCAATTACCCCCTGTATAATCTACTTCCATCAAACTAACACACTGGCTCTATCGAACCCATAGGTTCGTGGCCGCGCGGACATAAGCTCTCCATACATCCCTATCCTGAACTAATGTTTTCCAATTACCCCCTGTATAATCTACTTCCATCAAACTAACACACTGGCTCTATCGAACCCATAGGTTCGTGGCCGCGCGGACATAAGCTCTCCATTACATCCCTATCCTGAACTAATGTTTTCCAATTACCCCCTGTATAATCTACTTCCATCAAACTAACACACTGGCTCTATCGAACCCATAGGTTCGTGGCCGCGCGGACATAAGCTCTCCTTACATCCCTATCCTGAACTAATCTTTTCCAATGTACAATAATCTACATCCTCAAACTAACTCACCGGCACTATCGAACCCATAGGTTCATGGCCGCGCGGACATAAGCTCTCCATACATCCCTATCCTGAACTAATCTTTTCCAATTTACCCCCTGTATAATCTACTTCCATCAAACTAACACACTGGCTCTATCGAACCCATAGGTTCATGGCCGCGCGGACATAAGCTCTCCATACATCCCTATCCTGAACTAATCTTTTCCAATTACCCCCTGTATAATCTACTTCCATCAAACTAACACACTGGCTCTATCGAACCCATAGGTTCATGGCCGCGCGGACATAAGCTCTCCATACATCCCTATCCTGAACTAATCTTTTCCAATTACCCCCTGTATAATCTACTTCCATCAAACTAACACACTGGCTCTATCGAACCCATAGGTTCATGGCCGCGCGGACATAAGCTCTCCATACATCCCTATCCTGAACTAATGTTTTCCAATTACCTACTGTATAATCTACTTCCATCAAACTAACACACTGGCTCTATCGAACCCATAGGTTCATGGCCGCGCGGACATAAGCTCTCCATACATCCCTATCCTGAACTAATGTTTTCCAATTACCTACTGTATAATCTACTTCCATCAAACTAACACACTGGCTCTATCGAACCCATAGGTTCATGGCCGCGCGGACATAAGCTCTCCATACATCCCTATCCTGAACTAATGTTTTTCCAATTACCCCCTGTATAATCTACTTCCATCAAACTAACACACTGGCTCTATCGAACCCATAGGTTCATGGCCGCGCGGACATAAGCTCTCCTTACATCCCTATCCTGAACTAATGTTTTCCAATTACCTACTGTATAATCTACTTCCATCAAACTAACACACTGGCTCTATCGAACCCATAGGTTCATGGCCGCGCGGACATAAGCTCTCCTTACATCCCTATCCTGAACTAATGTTTTCCAATGTACAATAATCTACATCCTCAAACTAACTAACACCGGCACTATCGAACCCATAGGTTCATGGCCGCGCGGACATAAGCTCTCCATACATCCCTATCCTGAACTAATCTTTTCCAATTACCCCCTGTATAATCTACTTCCATCGAACTAACACACTGGCTCTATCGAACCCATAGGTTCATGGCCGCGCGGACATAAGCTCTCCATACATCCCTATCCTGAACTAATCTTTTCCAATTACCCCCTGTATAATCTACTTCCATCGAACTAACACACTGGCTCTATCGAACCCGTAGGTTCATGGCCGCGCGGACATAAGCTCTCCTTACATCCCTATCCTGAACTAATGTTTTCCAATGTACAATAATCTACATCCTCAAACTAACTCACCGGCACTATCGAACCCATAGGTTCATGGCCGCGCGGACATAAGCTCTCCATACATCCCTATCCTGAACTAATCTTTTCCAATTATCCCCTGTATAATCTACTTCCATCGAACTAACTAACACACTGGCTCTATCGAACCCATAGGTTCATGGCCGCGCGGACATAAGCTCTCCTTACATCCCTATCCTGAACTAATGTTTTCCAATGTACAATAATCTACATCCTCAAACTAACTCACCGGCACTATCGAACCCATAGGTTCATGGCCGCGCGGACATAAGCTCTCCTTACATCCCTATCCTGAACTAATGTTTTCCAATGTACAATAATCTACATCCTCAAACTAACTCACCGGCACTATCGAACCCATAGGTTCATGGCCGCGCGGACATAAGCTCTCCATACATCCCTATCCTGAACTAATCTTTTCCAATTACCCCCTGTATAATCTACTTCCATCGAACTAACACACTGGCTCTATCGAACCCGTAGGTTCATGGCCGCGCGGACATAAGCTCTCCATACATCCCTATCCTGAACTAATCTTTTCCAATTACCCCAAATAATCTACTTCCATCAAACTAACACACTGGCTCTATCGAACCCGTAGGTTCATGGCCGCGCGGACATAAGCTCTCCATACATCCCTATCCTGAACTAATCTTTTCCAATTATCCCCTGTATAATCTACTTCCATCGAACTAACTAACACACTGGCTCTATCGAACCCGTAGGTTCATGGCCGCGCGGACATAAGCTCTCCATGCATCCCTATCCTGAGCTAATGTTTTCAAATCATCCCCTGTATAATCTACTTCCCTCACACTAACTAACTCACTGACTCTATCGAACCCGTAGGTTAATGGCCGCGCGGACATAAGCTCTCCATACTTCCCTATACTTAGCTAATGTTTTCCAATCATCCCCTGTATAATCTACTTCTCTCAAAGTAAATAACTAATTCTCACTGGCTGTATCGAACCCATAGGTTCATGGCCGCGTGTATATAAGCGCTCCATACATCCCTATCCTGAGCTAATATTTTCCAATCATCCCCTGTATAATCTACTCTGGAACCGAGTGACCCAAGGACAATCTGTGATGTCGTCAGGAGTTGAGCGACCTGACGTACTAATGCTCAGGCTGGACCCACTTCAGCAACCAACACGTCCCCAGCTGGTGCACTGGGGGAAAGATCGGTGGATCTGCTAGACAGTCCTCCCGGTTAAGTCCAAGGGACTCGTGAACCATTAGTGGGGTAGGCAAGAGTTGAGCGCCTTGTCGTACTAGTTGCTCATCTGTTGGAGCTTGCGAGCTCCGTGCTGGCCCACAACAGCTGCAGAAGGCGTCCCTGGGGGCACACCAGGGCTCGGCTCGGATCAGTCCAGAGGGGAGCTACTGTACTGGTTCCTGGCTCGGCCTACTGGCCCGTCGACAAACTGTGGGGTCGCCAGGAGATGAGCACCTGGATGTACTAAAAGTCTCACACTGTTGGGCTGTAGCCCTAGCCGGTCTCACAACGGCTGCAGGACACGTCCCTGGAGGCAGAACAGGGGAATGGTCGGTGGATCTGCGACAGCAGTCCTCCCGGCTAGGCTCATGGAGCCCGTGGACCAACTGTGGGGTCGTCAGGATTGAGCGACCTGATGTACTATGTAGCTCAGCAATACCCAAGAACTGCAAACTCCAACACCCTCTCCCTGGGGTGTTGGTTTAAGGACCGTGAACTTGAACGTGGACGCGAACATAGGATAGGGAGGACTAGAACTAGGACTTGGGAGTATGGTCAGGACGACCGAGGTATCCCAAGGGGTGGATGAATGTATAATCTACTTCCCTCAAAGTAACTAATGAACCAACTAACTAACTCACTGGCTCTACCGAACCCGTAGGTTCATGGACGCGCGGAGATAAGCTCTCCATGCATCCCTATCCTGAGCTAATGTTTTCAAATCATCCCCTGTATTTTCCACCTCCCTAAAATCATGGTTAATGATATTCTTCCATCTCATTCTTGGTCTACCAACTGGGCGCTTTCCCTCTGGTTTTCCTACAAGAAACTTCCATGCGCAACTTTCATTCCCCATTCGTGCCATCAGTTTTGTAATTTTTTTTCTTTCTTTCCATACACCGGAGTAATTTTAAGTTCGTTTGTTATTTCTGTATTTTACTTTTTTGGAACTAACTTCTAGTTGTAATGTAAACAAACCAGATGTATGACTGCATTTTCATTCGTGGAATAAGGGTTTTACCTTTACTCACGTAGGAAAATATAGTTCCCTCTCTAACACTGGAAATAAAATAAAATAAAATAATAAACATAGGCTATATATGTCTATATAAGTTATATGTGATAATAATTACAGTTTTAATACATTAAATAAGCATTGTGATATTCTTACGCATGCGCAATGCAGAATACATTAGACTTTCTATTGTTTTATCGCTTTCAGTTGACTTTGTTAAAACGTTGGAAAAGAAACCATTTGAAATGCGGAGAGAAACAAATTATTTTAAATGTTTTCGAACGAACATTTTAGTGAACAATATCGTAATTAATCATTGTGGATGTAGTTAAAATACCAGCAGAAATTACAGGTAAGACAACATGGAATATTACTTGAGCTCGTAATGAAATTGTAAATAAAGAATGGCATCTATCGACATGATGAATGTGTGATTAGGTTGGTGCATGTATAGTTTTTTTTATTATAAGTAAATATGAAATGGAAAAAAATCATTATTAGGTACGTCCTATATATTTAATGTCCACCGCTGTGGTCTCGAGGTAGCGTGCTGCATTGCCACGCAGCGGGCCCGGGTTCGATTCCCGGTCGGGACAGGCACCTGACTGAGGTTATTTTCGGGGTTTTTCCTCACCTGTAAGACAAATGTCAGGCAGCTTAGGGCCCAACGGTCCCCGAAAATCATCCGGCCATCATCATCATCCTTATTATCATCATCTTTCACCGGTATGGAAAGCAACGGGAAGCTACCACACGTATATTTCCCTAGTAAAGCTGCAAAGCATAGCATGAAAATGCTATGATTGCAGTGAAAGACCTGCTCTCGGGCAGAACTACTAGCTAATACGCGGCGTGCTCTGCTACACCTAAATAAATGATAATGTGTTTTTATGTTTAGTTGAATAAGTAAAAGGAAAAAAAAATGTATATGGTTATTATTTTAGATACCCGTGCTGATTACCCGGGAATCTACGTATCCCGTTGTATTTGGCATAAATGAGCTCAGAGACAAAATTCGTTATTTCGAGATATCCTTGCTGCTGTTCTGCTTGCCCGGGAATCTACTTATCCCGATCTTTTTGGCATCAATGAAAGACAAAAATGGCTATTGTGAGTTATCTGTAAAAGATAATCATATGCTGTCGCGGACTTTTTTTTTTGTAGAGTTTTTTGAGATATTCAATTCTGTGTAAAATGATTTTGTGTATTTGTTATGCTTTTGGCAGCGTAAGCCATTTAAATGTCAAAAATGGATTATTTTTCACGTGTTTCACTAAAAAGGGTGATTTTGTGTAGGAGTTGAGTAGCACAACTATGTTCTTCCCGGGAATCTCCTCAACATTTTGCAAAAAAACCCATCACAATCGGATGAACGGTATGGCCGCGTATAAAGTACAAACAAACATTAATATATATATATATATATATATATATATATATCCACCGCTGTGGTCTCGAGATAGCGTGCTACCTTATCACGCAGCGGGCCCGGGTCCGATCCCCGGTCGGGACAGTTTTTCTGGGTGAGGTTTTTATTGGAGTTTTTCCTTACCTGTAAGACAAATGTCAGGAAAACTTTCCGGCCCAAACGGTCCCCGAAATCATATGACCATCGCAATCATCATTCATATTCGTCGTAGATTAAGCTTAGAATTAAGGACTCTCCTGGCACACCAGTATCATCATCATCACCCATCATATCATCGGGGCAACGTAACCCTGCCTTCCAGGCGTCCCAACCTCAGAAGTGGGTTACAAGTACGCCATGTCAGGAGAGAACAAAAGGAATGTCGAAAGAGGACCTGGGGCATTTGAAAAAAATAAAAAATGGACAGAGTTCCCAATTATTGATACAATGTTATTTTGTATTACATATTATGTACGTAAAATACGAAATTGCGTATGAACAATGTTTATTTAGAAGACACATAACTCATAAGGGCCAGTGAAGTAGTAGCATCACGGTTCTCCCAACAGACAGAGTCTGCGAATTTATACCTTATGCAAGTTTGTTTACAATACAACTGCAAGTTGACTCGGATTTGGTATAGTTTTATAATTCGGCCATTTGTATCTTGCTGTTTGTCACGTATGCCTCATCTTTATCTTGGGCCGTAGCTGCTTTGATAGTCCGCGATTAGAGTTCGTATAAAAACGTTTAATAATCGGATCAGTTGTTTGGTTTTGTAACTTGGAAACGTTCATTCTTTCAGTTGAATGTTTCTCCGAGTTATCTGTGAGTATATTATTTTGTTAGCAAACATAATTATAAGAATAAAACGTAGTTTTATTTGATTTTCATATTCATATTCAAATAAAACTACGTTTTATTTTTATTTAATTAATAGATATGGGTTTTCATCAAGTAAACACCAACTCAATTGATTATATAATTATAAGAATTTGTTAACATTTCTTTGTATTCGGCCTCAGGAGCGCCATTTTATTTGTAATCGCTCATTTATCTTTCTCAATTTGATTACATCTGTAGTCTAGAGATAGCGTGCTGCATTGTCACGAAGCGGGCCCGGGTTTGGGAGAAGCTCCCTGGGTGAGGTTTCTTTTCCGGGTTTTTAAACGCTTTATATTAGCTTGATGTGTATTTATCTATCTATCTATCTATCCATCTATCCATCTATTCATCTATCTGCCTATCTATCTATGTAACGGAATCTTTCAACGCGATTTTCACCCACTTAGAAACATTGGATCGATTTGAAACTTTGTATACTTGTAAAGGACCCGTGGCAATACAATAATTTCATATTTTATTTCTAAAATCCTGGCCAGAATCATCAGAAAATCAAAACAATGAAAACTGGTATAATAGGTTGCGGACTTGTCGAGTTTTTAGTTAATCGTAAGAGCTCAGTTGGTAGAGCGGTGGACTGTAGTGGTATGTAATTTCAATAATTCGTAGGTCGCTGGTTCAAATCCGGCTGGGAGGACTTTTTTTAGAAGAGTATTACTTTTAGCTCATACTACAATAGTATCGAATTTAAAGATTTTTACATTTTTATTTTATTCTGTAAAATATTAAAAATAAAAAATAAATAATAGTTTTAAAAAACTAAAACAACACGCTTTATTAGAAAGCCGAACTAAAAAAATGAAAATTAATATTAATTTCCAACACGCTTGGGATAAAATTAAAGTGGTCAACAAAAAGATCATCTCCAACACATCTAGAATAAAACTAGAGTTATCAACAAAAAGAAAATAATTTTACCATCAAAAGTGTGGGGTGCTTTTTATGATTTTTACATTTTCTTCTTAGAGACTTTACTTTTACCAATATCTGTTTATTATCAAATATATTAATTGATATAGAGCACCCCACGCTTTTGATGGTAAAATTATTTTGTTTTTGTTGATAACTCTAGTTATATTCTATATGTGTCGGAGATGATTCTTTTGTTGACCACTTTAATTTTATCCCAAGCGTGTTGGAAATTAAAATTATTTTTCATTTTTTAGTTCGGTTTTCTAATAAAGCGTGTTGTTTTAGTTTTTTAAAACTATTATTTATTCTCACCTGTAAGACAAACGTCAGGAAGCTTCGAGGCTCGAAAGGTCCCTAAACATCATCTGGCCATCATCATTATCATCTCCGGTGTGGAAAGCAACCATAAACTACCACATCTATAATTCCTTAGTAAAGCTGCAAAGCAAGTATGAAAATGCTATGATTGCAGTGAAAGACCTGCCATAGTGCAGAACACTATAAATAAAACATTGATTACCTAAATAACACACGGTGTTGTGGTCAGAGCTTCTGACTATTGCTCACGACAAGAGACCGGATGTTAGGGAAAATGCCTACAGTTATTTATTATAGATATTGTAAAAGTGACTTCATATAAGTTCATACCAACGATCCTAGAGTTGTTTTCCATTAAGTTCATTTTTGCCTAAAAGTGCCGATTTCAGCTTATAATGCCTATAAATGCCTATTTGTCGTTCTTTTTCTCGAAATTGACTTATTATTTCAATGAAATCGATTGAAATGGACAGATTTCGACACATTTCTTCTTCTTCTTCCGTATGATGATGCCCGTTCTGCGACTACAAAAACTGATCTTTCCATCGGTTGAAGGGTCTTGTAGTCTTTCGAGTATTTAAAGTTGTCCCCATTATAGGTTACCAGCCTATAGTTGGGCAAGTTCAGTGGTGGGGTTGCCACCCCAATGCCTCTTGGACAGGCATATACATTTTCAAGTGTTCTTTTTATAAATTCTCTCTTAGAATATTTTAGGATAAGAGTGGCATAAATACAATAACGTAGAAGGTGGATGGTTTCCACCTCAATTCACTCCCATTAGGTGAAATGACAAATACCGGCTATTTTATTTTAACGTAAGGCTGTAAAAATTTACGTTTAGTCCATTTTTATAAGAGTCTGTTTTGAATTTTTAGTGCCTATATTAATGATTAGTAGTGCCTTTTTGCCTGCCTATTTTGAATTTTTAGTGCCTATATTAATGATTTTAGTGCCTTTTTACCTGCCTATTATGAGTTTTTAAGTGTCTAATATCCGGACTCTACTCAAGAGTTCTCGAGTTCAATGACCTGAATCCTGAACAATCCAGGTTTTTTCTTAAAGGGAATTATTGCTGTAGGAATCCAAACATCCAAGGGACAAGTCCTGCGGGAGCTGTAGTTGTTAAGCTCGTAAAACAATCTAAATTAGATACTCTGAGGAAAATGCAGGGTGCAGCAAAAGTCAGTTAACCGAAAAATGCAAATATCTTATTTTCTGTAGCTTACAACATCCATACAAAAAAGAACCGAAATTGTTCCTTTGTTAGCAAGTTACGTCAAGCCGTAGTGTTTGAGATTATATCCTGAAGGTCCCGTATTCAAACACCAGTTTCAACCAATCTGATTTTTTTCCTCGGAACCATCTGCTATGGTTAACTGACTTTATGCCGTAGATATAATCGGGTTTTCTCATTCAAGTAATAACTACAAGGCGCTTCTTTCAAGCGAAGAGCTAACCATTTGTCTCTCGCTGATATGTGTAGGGAAACAACAAACTCATTGATGCTATCCAACCCTTAGTTTCATGGTCGCGCGGACATAACGTCTCCATACTTCCCTATCCTGAGCTTATGTTTACCAATCATCCCGTGAGTAATCTACCTACCTAATACCTAATACAGGCTTTCCATTTTGCAGCAGTTCGCCATTGATTCCTGCTTTCCAAAGATTCCTATCTTTCATTGTCCTCTTCCATCCCCCTCTTCATCATGGCATCATATATTCCCTTATACCATATGTTCTTCTACTTCTCCCCCTCTTCCTTCTGCCTGATACCATCTAATCCAACACCTGTTTAGGCCACTGGTCTTCCGACATCCGTTGTACATGTCCATACCACTGTAGAGCTCTCTATCGATAACAGTTTCCTGTGCATCCATTTCTTGTCTGATTTCATTTAAGGTCCAGCTTTCTGATCCGTATGTAAGTATACTCTCTATTATTGTCTGTACAATCTCTTTTTTTGTTTTTCTGGCCAAATTTCTATTCCATAAAAGACCATTCAGGGATCTAATCGCCTTCCTTGCGCAATTTACTCTGTTAATAATATCATTTTCACAAGTACCAGATTATCTATTATAGATCCAAGATATTTAAATTCTTCAACACGTTTAATTACCATATTATTTATTTGTAGGTCTTCTGAATTTGCTCCGATTACCATATATTCTGTTTTAATATAATTTATCTTCAGCCCACCTACCTCAAATGCATCGACCAACTTTCTAATTGTAGATTCTATATCGTCTTTATCTTGTCCTGTATAATCTACTTCCTTAAATCATGGTCAATGTTATTCTTCCACCTCAATTAGGACAAATAAAGCAGCTTGGGTAATACCTGCCCCACGTGGGAATGTAAGGGTACACACAGACATAGGACCTATTGTCTATTGTCACTTTTTAGGATCTTTTTTTCAAAGTTCACGCCGCCCTCCAGGGAAGCCCGGTTCACAGTTTGAAAACCCATGTTATAGTTACATATTTTTCGTCGAATGCAGCAGGTTGTCTTGCATTTCTGGCATTATCTTCTGACATGGCGGAATTGTAACTCTCTTTTGAGGTTGGGGCGCCTTGTTACCCCAATGATATGATGGATGATAAATAACAAAGCACGAGGATAGTTCCAAAACCTAAACTTAACCTAAATTAGACGGCGTTACGCATCAATCGGCTATGCGCCACTATGATAGTTTAGAGAAAAATACGTTTAAAGTTTAAGTCAATCTCCACTATTTACTGTAGCGCCAAACTAACAATACTTGATATTGCAAGTTCTTTTCCTTGTTTGACAGTTATGCATCAACAATCTAAGAGCGGGAACATTTGCCGCTTAGCTGCATGATGCAAAATTTAGATTAGCATTTACGAAAATCTGGTTTCGTAGCTGTTTGTTGCAAAACACAGAATCTCTGATAGGACTGATGGTGTTTACATTTCTTTAATAATAAGGTTATATTTAAAGATTTGGTGGTAAAAGTGTGCGTACACTAACTTCATGAGGCAGTGCAACAGATGACATCAAAATATCATTTTTAAAAATTGAGCTCAGCTGGTTGATACATAACACAGTCAGATTCTACACCATGGGAGACCTAAAAAAAATCATTGACTGTGTCCGGTTTTTGTAGCCGCGATCCTTGGGACCAGCGGCAAAGATCTAAACCCGTAGAGAAGTTAGACTTATGACGACTATCTTTTGTTTTTGTTTCTCACACAAACAGTTGAATAGTTGATTTATTTAAATACAGTGGCGTTTGAAATTTAACATTAGCCAACAATGACTGGGGAAAACAAGCAATAATAACAAACAATAACAATCAAGAGTATAGAAGGTTCATCATCTTTTCCCTGGCTTCCCAGTATCTGAGCACGAAATTGCTGGTTGTGCAAGTTCGGATGTGATCAGCAGCCATACCTTCCATAGTTTTACAGAGGATACATTGTTGAGTTGGTAGAAGACCGAGGCGATGAAGATGTTTACCAGGCAAACAGTTTGAATAGTATGATGATAAGTTAGACTTCTGACCGTCTTTTGTTTTGGTTTCACACACAAACAGTTGAATAGTATGATGACAAGCTAGACTTCTGACCGTCTTTTGTTTTGGTTTCACACACAAACAGTTGAATAGTATAATGACAAGTTAGACTTCTGACTGTCTTTTGTTTTGGTTTCACACACAAACAGTTGAATAGTATAATGACAAGTTAGACTTCTGACTGTCTTTTGTTTTGGTTTCACACACAAACAGTTGAATAGTATAATGACAAGTTAGACTTCTGATCGTCTTTTGTTTTGGTTTCACACACAAACAGTTGAATAGTATCATGACAAGCTAGACTTCTGACCGTCTTTTGTTTTGGTTTCACAAACAAACAGTTGAATAGTATGATGACAAGTTAGACTTCTGACCGTCTTTTGTTTTGGTTTCACACACAAACAGTTGAATAGTATAATGACAAGTTAGACTTCTGACCGTCTTTTGTTTTGGTTTCACACACAAACAGTTGAATAGTATAATGACAAGTTAGACTTCTGACCGTCTTTTGTTTTGGTTTCACACACAAACAGTTGAATAGTATAATGACAAGTTAGACTTCTGACCGTCTTTTGTTTTGGTTTCACACACAAACAGTTGAATAGTATAATGACAAGTTAGACTTCTGACTGTCTTTTGTTTTGGTTTCACACACAAACCGTTGAATAGTATAATGACAAGTTAGACTTCTGACTGTCTTTTTTTTTGGTTTCACACACAAACAGTTGAATAGTGTAATGACAAGTTAGACTTCTGACTGTCTTTTGTTTTGGTTTCACACACAAACAGTTGAATAGTATGATGACAAGTTAGACTTCTGACTGTCTTTTGTTTTGGTTTCACACACAAACAGTTGAATAGTATAATGACAAGTTAGACTTCTGACTGTCTTTTGTTTTGGTTTCACACACAAACAGTTGAATAGTATAATGACAAGTTAGACTTCTGACTGTCTTTTGTTTTGGTTTCACATACAAACAGTTGAATAGTATAATGACAAGTTAGACTTCTGACTGTCTTTTGTTTTGGTTTCACATACAAACAGTTGAATAGTATAATGACAACTTAGACTTCTGACTGTCTTTTGTTTTGGTTTCACATACAAACAGTTGAATAGTATAATGACAAGTTAGACTTCTGACTGTCTTTTGTTTTGATTTCACATACAAACAGTTGAATAGTATAATGACAAGTTAGACTTCTGACTGTCTTTTGTTTTGATTTCACATACAAACAGTTTGAATAGTATAATGACAAGTTAGACTTCTGACTGTCTTTTGTTTTGATTTCACATACAAACAGTTTGAATAGTATAATGACAAGTTAGACTTCTGACTGTCTTTTGTTTTGATTTCACATACAAACAGTTGAATAGTATAATGACAAGTTAGACTTCTGACTGTCTTTTTGTTTTGATTTTCACATACAAACAGTTGAATAGTATAATGACAAGTTAGACTTCTGACTGTCTTTTGTTTTGATTTCACATACAAACAGTTTGAATAGTATAATGACAAGTTAGACTTCTGACTGTCTTTTGTTTTGATTTCACATACAAACAGTTGAATAGTATATACTATCTGCATTGCGGTCTTATATTTTATTACATGAATATCCTACCCCTAATCATGACCTAAATGTATTTATAATGTAACACATTGCACTATCGAAACCTGGAGGTGTCAGACAACGAGGACATAATCTGTCCATACATTCCTATCTAGACTTAATGCTTTTCAATTATTACCTATATAATTCACCTCCCTCATATTATATTATTCTTCCACCTCAATCTTGGCCCAGGCATTGAGCGAAACTCTGTTTTTCCTACAAGAAATTCCATGTCCCCTCTTTCATTCCCCGTTCGTACCACATGTCCTGCCCACCGCAGTCTACAAGGACTTAACTGTTCTCATTATATGTGGTTTCCTAAAAAGATCATGCAGTTCACTGTTATGTAGTCTTCTCTATTCACCCCTTTTTTCATCTCTCTTTGGGGGGAGAAAAAAAATCCTGAGAATTTTATTATCAAATACTCGTAATGTTTTTTCCTCTCTTAAAGTAAGAGTCCGTGTTTTGCGTGCATCTGCCCTACATCCCAATATCAGACATCGGCACCTTACAGTCGTCTTGCAGCTTTTTCTGTGAATCCATCCATAGTAATTCTGCCCGAGGTCAGGTCTTTTACTACTGCAATCATAGCATTTTCATGCTATGTTTTTGCAGCTTTACTAGGGAATTGTAAGTGTGGTAGCTAGCTTCCCGTTGCTTTCCACACCGGTGAAGAATGATGTTAATTATGATGGCCATATGATTTCGGGAACCGTTTGGGCCCTTAAAGTTTTCCTGACATTTGTCTTACAGGTGAGGAAAAAACCCCGATAAAAACCTCACCCAGAAAAACTGTCACGACCGGGGATCGAACCCGGGCCCGCTGCGTGACAAGGCAGCACGCTAACTCGAGACCACGGCGTTGTGATTTCTAACCCGTGTGAATAAGAACACTTAAATCTCGTAGACCTGTATTGGCAGGATATTTGGCATTGATGGGAAATCAAAGAAGGGCATGGAAACTTCTTGTAGAAAAACCAGAGGAAAAGGGGCCAGTAGGTAGATCAAGAATGAGGTGAGAGAATTATCATTAATCATGATTTGAAGGAAGTAGATTATACAGGAATATGATTGGAAAACATTGGGCTAAGGATGGAAATGTATGGATAGCTTAAGTCCACGCGGCCATGAACCTACGGGTTCGATAGTGCCAGTGAGTTAGTTATGGGTAAGATTTTTTGGGCTAAAAGGTGTACAAAAGATGCTTTGTTTTCTGCAAAAATGGCTCTCAAATTTTCAATTGTTAAACTTTTTGAAATTTCCAATTATCTATTTTATATAAATAAATAAATATTAATAGAATGAACCGGGTATAATGGATATAGTTTATTTTTGTGGCCATTGACTTTTAGAGCAGTTTAGTTTGACTATTTAAACTCATGCCCTAAATGGGAAGTCAATGACCAATCACATTTCAATGATTTGTTATTTAAATAATGATTTGTGAGTAAACACAGCTTAATTTTATTCGTTAAATAGTCCTAACAAATGCCACTCTTGAATTTCCAATTCTCTAGATAAATTTGGAAATCACTCGTGGCAGTACTTACGATAATACTAGTGTAAATAGATGTTGAATTACTTTCTTCTGTTTTCCCGATCAATACAACACTATGTAGTTACAATTTTTCTCAATGGATGGCGCGAGGTGATTGTTTACTAAAACATCAACCAAATCCCTTAATATGGCAGATTTGGCGGAAGAGGCACCCTACCCTCACTCAGGGGAAGAGAGAGGAACCGCTGCCTTCCGGAGAAGGAGAAACTTCCTTCAAAGGCTAAGGGAGCATCCCCTACAGAAAAGCATGCCTGTCCAAGAGGCATTGAGGTGGCAACCCCACCACTGGACTTACCCAACTATAGGCTGGTAACCTATAATGGGGAAAACTTTAAATACTCGAAAGACTACAAAAAATAAGCAGGCGGATAATAAAACTATGACGACAGGCAAAGAACAAAGGATTTATGATTACTGGAATTTGGCAACCTGGAACGTAAGAGGACTTAATAAAAAAGATGAAGAATTGGTAGAGGAATTGAAGAAAAGACAAATAGACATAGCTGTTATTAGTGAGACCAAAAAGAAAGGAAGAGGATCAACAGAAATGGGAGATTATCATATGATCTATTCAGGAGTAGAAAAGACAGAAAGAGCCAAATCTGGAATTGCTATTTTAATAAAACAAAATTGGAGAAAAAAAAAATAACAACTTATTCCTGGATAAGTGACAGAATAGTAACATTAAGATTAAAGTTAGGAAGAGATAATTTAACAATAATAGGAATATATGCCCCATCTAACTGGAAATAAAAAGGAAGCAGAGAAATTCTATAATGAATTACAAGATATAAAGGATAGAATAAATAAAAATGACCAGATAGTAATATTAGGAGACTTCAATGCCAGAATTGGAAATAAAACCATTAAAGATTTAATTGGCCCACATGGAGAAAATGAAGTAAATGATAAAGGGATAATTTTAAGAGATTTTTGTGTGTATAACCAGCTACGAATTACAAATACATTTTTCAAACATAAAGAAATACATAAGTTTACTTGGATGAGTCGGGGATCCAGATCTATAATAGATTACATAATAGCAAACAGAAAATTTTGGACACAAATAATGGATACGAGAGTCTATAGGGGGACAGAAATAGATTCTGATCACTTTTTAGTGGTTGGAAAAATTAGAACGAACAAACCTTATTTTAGAAGGAAAGTAGAAAAGAAATCAGAAAACGAAAAATACAAAGTACAGCTGTTAGAACAAGATAGTATAAGACAGTTATATGAAAATCGAAATAATATAAAACAAAACTTGAAACCCAAGAGTTGGAGATGTAGAAATAGATTGGATAAAATTAAAAGAATCAATAAAAAAAGCAGCAAATGAATGTTTGGGAACCTCCAAAAATAGACCAAAAAATCGATTGAAAGTTTGGATGAAGAAATAAAGAAGCAATCAGTAATAAGAAGATAGCTTATTTAAATGGCTTAATTCTGGGACTATTAATGATGTAATAAGAAGATAGCTTATTTAAAATGGCTTAATTCTGGGACTATTAATGATAGAATAGATTACAAACACAAAAGAGCAATAGTCAGAAAATTATCATAGAAAATTAAAAAATGAAGGATGGGAAAGTTTTATAAAAAATATAGAAAGAGATGTCACAGGAGCAAAAAGATATGGTTTCAAAGTATTCCAGCGATTAAAAGAAGATTGTACGGATTAATTGGCTATAAATGGAATGACAGCAGAACAATGGACACAGCATTTCAGACAGTTATTATATGCAGAGGAAGAAGAGAACACAATACACCTCCCTGTCCCACAGAAGAATATAATGCTATAACATTGGATGAAGTGATAGAAACTATCAAGAAAATGAAAAATAGAAAAGCTAGTGGAGTAGATGGTATACCAATGGAGCTTTGGAAATATGGTGGGAAACCACTCTATATTAGGATTGGTACAAATTTTTAATGATATATGGGCACATGGAATAATACCCTCAGGACTGGAAAACATCATTAGTAATACCCATCCATAAGAAAGGAGAAAAAAGTAACTGTTCAAATTATAGAGGTATATCATTGTTGACAACACGCATCTAAAATATATACATCCATTTTAAAACGAAAACTTCAGAAAATTACAGAAGATAAAATTGGAGAGGAACAATGTGGATTCCGAAAAGGCCGATCGTGTATCGACGCTATATTTGTTATAAAACAACTAATTGAGAAGTGGAAAGAATTTAATATCCCCCTATATATATTATTTTTAGATTTTGAAAAGGCCTATGATAGAGTCAAACGGGACATAATGTGGAAAATATTGGAAAGCTACCAAGTCCCCAATAATCTAATAAATGCCTATAAAAAGTTTATATGAAACCACATTTATAAAAGTAAAGTTAGATCATGGGAAAATAACAGATAAATTTGAAATTAACCAAGGTTTAAGACAGGGATGTGGACTATCTCCATTACTGTTTATTCTATATCTAAATAAAATTGTCCAGGAGTGGAAAAAACTAACCCCCCAGGAAGTAAAAATATGTAGAGGAAATCAAATACAAACAATAATCTTCGCAGATGATCAAGTACTTCTAGCGGAGAATGAAGATTGATTTGCAGAGATCGGTGTTTAAATTGCAGAATACCCTAGAAAAATACAAACATGAAAATATCTGAAAATAAAACCAAATCCATGGCAATCACTGGAAAGGAACTTTCGAGAGTAAAAATAATAATAATAATAATAAACCAATAGAACAAGTAACACACTTTAATTATTTAGGTAATAATATATCACAGTTTCATAATCAAAAAGATGTGGAAACAAATTTAGGAAAATATAACAGATTAAATGGTATTAATTAGGAGAAATTTTGGAAAACAAATGAGGAAAGAAATCCAATTGAGATTTCATAATGCCAATAGCCAAACCTGCTCTACTATACGGAAGTGAATGCTGGACACTTCGAGCAAAAGATAAATCCCGCATTAATAGTTCACAAATGAGATTCCTCCGATCACTAACTGGAGTAACATTAAGGGATAGAATGAAAAGTGATGAGATAAGGATGCAGTGGAATAGTAGGGAAATGGTTGAACATATACAAAATTATCAGATTAAATGGTTCCAACACGTCCAGAGAATGTCAAATTCACGTTTACCAAGGATGATTTACCACCTCAACCCTAGTGGCAGAAGAGACCTCGGAAGACCCTTCAACCGATGGAGGGATCAGTTTTTGTAGTCGCAGAACGGGCATCATCGCCCAATGCTGCGTTCGGAAGAAGAAGAAGAAGAAGAAGATCAACCAAATTTTATAGAAAGAACGACGGATGCCTCTCTGATTGTAACTTTATCTCAATAGATGGCGCGAGAGGATTTGTTTGCAAGGATGTCTCCATGTTCGCTATTGGTTACACATTTGTTTAACAAATCGTAATGTATGCTCTAGAGTACAACATTTGAATTAATTAATTTAGTATTTTAAATAAATCAGAAGGAAACGAACAAAAAGGAACCATTTAATGTGTGCCTAATTATACGATATTTTCACAACATATTAGGCCTATTTACAAAATTCATTTAATCAATTTTGAAAATTAATTGTCTGTATCACTTTGTCCTTGTGGCAGTCCTCTAATGAGGAAAGTTTTATGTAATAAAAACTAATAACCGTTATACAAGATTCCGTTTTCACTGCGGTCCGTCACATGTAAATAACTGACATAACAAATTTTTATTTTACCAATTTAAGGGTTAACAAATTCAAAATTGATGGAAGTTTTAATTATTGAGGCTGTTATCATTAAAAGTTTTTTGAAAAAAAAATTACAAATATTCTTGGGACTTGCTTTGTTGGACACTGATAATGGCCATGGCGATAAATTAGCGGACCGCAATTTTTTTTCGGAACCAAACTCGGCTATAGCAACCAATTAAAAAGTAAGGTCGAGTTCGTATACATTTATTATAGACAAACGAAAATAATTGGAAAGGTCATATAGAAAGAATGGAAGACAACCGACTTGCAAAAAGAGCTAAAGAAGATAGACCAATGGACGGGAGAAGAACAAGAGGAAGACCAGCCAAGAGATGGATAGACAGTGGATGCATATCCAGCACGTCTTCCTTCGAGGAGTGATTTTGGAAATAAACAGGATGAAAATCCTACAAATAATGATTTAGAAGAAGAAGAAGAAGAAGAGTTCGTTGACGATGAAAATCGTGCCACAATGGATGAGGGTTAAATTGAAGAGGAAACATTTTAAAATCTCTCTCCGCTGCAGCAATTTTCGATTTTTCAGAACATTACTCTACATAGGGCCTATGACATTAACATAAAATGGTAAAGGTATTTTTCTTCTTGTAGGAAAACCAGAGGGAAAACGCCCAGTTGGTAGACCAAGAATGAGGTGGGAGAATAACTTTGACCATGATTTGAGGGAAGTAGATTATACAGGGGATGATTGGAAAACATTAGCTCAGGATAGGGATGTGTGGAGAGCTTATGTCCGCGCGGCCATGAACCTACGGGTTCGATAGTGCCAATTAGTTAGTTAGATAAGGTGTTTTAAAAATCAGCAGAATCCGACATTAGGAGTGAGTATTTATCTGAAAGCCAATATTTAAAATTCGCGTCTAGCGGCCGCTGTGTTCGTTATCTCGCAAAGTGACTGCACACACACCACACACACACACACGCACGCACACACGCACACACGCGCCACACGCGGCGCAACACACACACACACACACACACATATATATATATATATATATATATACTGCTCAAAAAAATTAGGGGATATTGTAGAATAACCTATATGTTTTTTGGAAATAGTATTAGATGCAATCACTTTCTATTACTCCAAGATAATGTAAATAAGAGTTTGAAGTTGTTACGTAACCTCGGTACCACACCAGAGGGCAGTGTCTGTACTGTTGATGTGAAAGGGTGATGTAGGGGTGAATGTTTTGTTGCTGTTTTTAAATCCAGTCCAGTTTTCAGTTAGTGAATGACTTGCCTTAGGGACAGTGATGCCTCGACAACGTGATTTACCTGAACCAATGGCTTGGAGGGCCATAGGAAGGATGGAAGCTGGACAGACACAACAAGAGGTGGCACAAGTCATTGGGGTGTCTCAAAGCGTGAATTTCCAGTCTTTGGAATCATTTTCAAAGAACATACTAGTTCACAGAAGAGCCGGACAAGGTCGACCAAGGGCAACAACAGCAAGGGATGACCGTTACCTCTTGTTAACAGCCCGTCGGAATAGACCAGCAGAATGCAACTCCAACTGCGAAATATCACTTCAAACAGCAACAGGACGCAGGGTTGTTTGTCAACTCAAACTGTCCCTAATCGACTGCATGGAAGTGGTCTCTATGCCCGTAGCCCATGGTGTTGTACCAAGTTAACTCCACAACACCGTAGAGATCGCAGAAACTGGGCGGAGGGAACATCGTGGGTGGAGGCATGCTGAATGGAGATCAGTTATTTTTTCTGATGGGTCGCGATTCAACGTGGAATGTGATAGTCGGCCGTGTATTCATCTGGAGAGAGAAAAGGGACACGAAACATCCAGCTTTTGTACGTGAAAGATCCCCATATGGTGGCGGTGTGGATTGATGGTGTAGGCAGGAGTCAGTAGTGGTGGACGTACGGACCTCTACGTCATCCAAGGTGGTACTTTGACTGCGGTAAAGTATAGAGATGAGATTCTCCGACCTTTTGTCGTGCCTTATGCTAGTGCCATAGGTGATTCTTTTTCTTTTTATGGACGATAATGCACGACGCCACAGAGCTGGCTTGGTGGACGACATGCTGGAAGTGGAGGGTATCGAGCGTATGCAATGGCCAGCTTCTCCCCGGACTTAAATCCGATTGAGCATGTGTGGGATGCATTAGGCAGGCGCATTGCAGGCAGACCAGCACCTCCCACTACTGTTCCAGAGCTGCACATTGCTCTTATGGAAGAGTGGCCACGTATCCCCCAAGAACTCATTGCTAACCTCATTGCATCAATGCCACACAGGTGTGAGGCAGTGCTGGCCGTTCGAGGAGACCATACACCATACTAAAGAAACATGTTTCATCCATGTTAATGTTGCTTTGTTTGTTTGCCATATTCCTAATCAGGATCTCTTTGACATCTGGTGTGGTACAGAGGTTATGTAATGACTTCAAACTCTTGTTTACATTCTTCTGGAATAATAGAAAGTGATTGCATCTGATACTATTCCTAAAAACATAGTCTTAATAGGTTATTCTACAATATCCCCTAATTTTTTTTTGAGTAGTGTATAAATAATACCATAACACTGATTTATTGATTTGGCCATTTCAACTGTGTTTTTCTCGACTATACGTAATATTTGTCCTTCTTTCGTAGGAAATGTTTACGGAGACTGGCCTAACTACCTACCCGCAACTTGGAGGGTCAGTAAAGTACTTTGTTTAAGATTTTTTTCCTGTAGAAATGACACCTTCTCTGTGGCTAATATGCAGCTTCCACCAGTTGATCTCTTTCCCACTATTTCTGCTATTGGAAAGACAAACTTAACCTCGGTCATGTTTAATTTATTCCTTCTTTTGTATGGTTTTCGTCGCAAAGTGTTTGTTTATCCAGGAACGGGGGTTTGTTAATAGCTGTGATATTTTCTGGTTCTTGAAAAACAGAAATCCCCCACCACTATCAAGGTCATTCAGTCTCAAAGGGGGTTATTATTCAGAAACGTTTTGTCATGTACGACCATAAGAATCCGTTCATTTTGAGCTACCTAGTGAACGATATTTAACATTCATTGTAACGAACCATTGTCACTGTTTTTTGTTGTTTCAGTCATTTTAAACATGGCGCGATGAGGTTTAGTATATTTCAGTTTTACTTCTTGTCGGTTTGCTGAGGGATGTGGGAGTTAAGACGGGCGTATAGACTGATAATGTGTTTGTTTTATAAAACACTAACTTTATACGTTACAATATATTTACAGAATTTCGTGATGAGATACATTAATCTTATTTTGAATTCTTAAAGTCTTACAGATCATATCTTTAACTTCAAAATCTATTTTTTTAAATAATCTGTGTTATTTTAGTTCAGAGAGTAAATCCTTATTTGCTGTTGGATATCATTTTCATTATATGTTTGTTGAAAATGAGCACATAAAAGCATTTTCTTGTTTTAACAATTTATCAATGTATAAATATTAGATGTTTAGTTTTTTTAATTGTTCAAACAGATTTTTAACTGCTAGTAGTGCGAGTCACTAACTTTATATATATTTCAAACTGATCTGTAGATTGGCGTGTTTTGTTTCGTTATGTAGGTCTCGGAAAGAGAACAAAATAAAATCACTATGGCTGTTAGAGGCTGATATTGGCAGACGATTTTATGAAAACATGAAACTGAAACAACGGTACTGACAACTGTTAACAGATTGTTTCCTTAAGATGAATGGCTCTATATATATATGATATATATATATATGTTATGTCATGCTTTAATACTGACCTTAATTGAAGAGATCTTTGGGATGATCTAGTAAAGGTAGACCGAGAATGCTTGACTGTAAGCATTGGGCTTTTAAACTTTTTCGTAAGAAGAAGAATAAGAAAGATAAAGACGATATAAATAAATATATACATATTGGTTCTCAGCTAGTGGTTGGAGGTGATGTATAGGCCACAGAATTCTCCTTCTCATACCATTGCAATTTTTACTGCATCAACCCGGATGGAAAATTAAAAGTCATAAATATTGCCTTTCAACAAATGTAAGTCAGGCAAGAAAGTTTCAAAAATGTAGTATTTTACTGAGCTTAAAGAAATCACAATATACAGGCTTTAACACAAAAACATCCCTCATGTTCTCATGTATCAAACATTCAATCCTTATTCAGAGACTTCCAACATGTACAGAAAATAATTAAACTTCAATGGATTCCTTCCCCTTGTGGAATACAATGTAATGATATAACATACACATTAGCCAAGGAAGGCCCCCAATTTATCATACAACAACATCAACTCTTTGAAGCTGCTGTCAATAGAAATGTAAATAAAAATGTACCGACCAGTATAGAATCATCAGCTTGGGGAAAAAAAATAATGGAACACGCTTCTTTGCAACACGCCACATTGTACCAAAAAGGCAAGGAAAAAATCAGTTTGCAGCGTGTCAGATCTTAACCGGTCATGACCACCTTGCAGAACATTTACGCCGATTTAACATCTTCCCATCACTTGCTTGTATTTTGTGTTGTGACAGGGACAGTTCCGTGAACTAGGACCTCATCAAACTAAGTACTGCTTTAAAAACCTCCAATTTAATCTGATGGCAAATTATAATGGCAAGTTTACCCAAGACTGACTTCACTCCTAATGTCCGGGCGTTAAATTATATATTTATAACGTTACTCTGACACTGAACACAGTGTTTTGTAATGATTTATTTACCAATATTCTCGATTTATGTTAAAGATAAAATCTATAATATTAAGAACGGACTATATTTTACAATCTCTCTATATTGTTATTCTCTTCTATGCATACATTATTCTTAACTCGAGTAAAATTGTAAAGAAACTACGTTTATCAGTCATTATTTTATGGATTTTACTATAAACCATTGTAAGCTTTAGAGATTTGAAGTGCTGCAAAAGGACGATATTTCAGCAAATGAAAATGAAACATTTTGTCTTCAAAAGACCGCTGGATGCACACAACTAGTTCATAAAAAAAAGACATCTTATATAAATTACATATCGAACTTTAAAAAACAAAATTTGCGATTATGGGGTAAGTAGAATCATGATTTGTATGTTATATTAATCTATAAATATGTAGTGAAAATATTCACAATATGTAATAATACATTTTTATTATAAAGAATCAGAATTTATGTTCTTTTTAATAAAATAATGTGTTATTTCTTTGTCCAAGCTGTGTATTGTTATTATATTTCTTTCTCATAACATTTACCTACTTTATAAAAACGTTGAGGTTAATATATTTATACTAGCGATGATAAATAACGATCCTGAAAAATCTTCATGTAAAAGGGTATAATAAATGAATTTTAGATATAAGTCCTGAACCTAAATTATGATATATAGTCCCTAATATTACAATATTACAATACATGGCGGAATATATAAATTTAAAGTTATTTTCACATAAATTTACTATTTTTTTATATGTTTAAATTATTGAACCGAAAGTGCGTTTTTTCGGCTCACTACTGCAGTGTCGTTATCCTCCCTGGACAGTAAGATTCATGAACTATGCCAATATCCTTTCTCTATGTATCTACCCCCACTCTCCCTCCTTACCTCTCCTGATGCGATGCTGTTTCTACGGCGCATCTCACCTCTACCTCGGAACCCTCAAATAGCTTTCGCACAGCGAGAACGTTATCATTCATTCATTTATCCATTCCGGGATGGGATCGGAATTTTAAGTGGACAAGGTCGTCTGGAGCCGCGAGCGGCGGAGTTTAAGTTGGTCCTGAAGACCAGGGAAGAAGCCGCCCTGGCTTGGACTCTAGCATGAATGTGGTATGTGGTATGATGTGGTATGACGCGGCGGCGGCGGCGGCGGTGGCGGCGGTGGCGACGGTGGCGACGGTGGCGACGGTGGCGACGATGGCGACGATGGTGACGGCGGCGACGGCGACGATTATTATACTTACTTACTCACTGGGATTATCGAACCCGTAGGTTCATGGCCGCGCGGACATAAGCTCTCCATACATCCCTATCTAGAGCTAATGCTTTCCAATCATTCCCTATATAATCTACATCCCTCAAATCATAGTTAATGTTGTTCTCCCACCTCATTCTTGGTCTACCAACTGGGCGTTTTCCCTCTGGCTTTCCTACAAGAAGCTTCCATGCACGTCTTTCATTCCCCATACGCGCAACATGTCCTGCCCATCGTAATCTACGAGACTTAACTGTACTTATTATATCTGGCTTCCTATAAAGACCATGTAGTTCATTGTTATGTAGTCTTCTCTATTCACCTGTCTGTTCATCTCTCTTTGGTCCAAAAATTTTCCTAAGAACTTTATTCTCAAATACTCGTAATCTCCTTTCCTCCCTTAAAGTAAGAGTCCATATTTCACATCCATATAATATAACTGGTAGAATAATAGTTTTATATATTTTCAGCTTAACGTTTTTTGAAAGGAGTTGGGACATCAAAAGTCTCTGCAATGCATAATAGCATGCATTTCCAGAATTGAGCCTATGTTTAATTTCTTTGTGCACCTCATTCCTATTTGTGATTATTGTTCCTAGGTATTTGAATTCAGCCACTTCCTCAAAATGTCCCTCATTTGTCCTTAGCTCTCCATTTCCATTATATACTGAATTTCTACGTGTGACCATATATTTAGTTTTATTGATATTAACTTCCAGTCCTAATTTCTTAGTGTTACTCAATAGTGTGTGTGTGTGTGTGTGTGTGTGTGTGTGTGTGTGTGTGTGTGTGTGTGTGTGTGTGTGTGTGTTGGCCTTTAGTATCTCCTCGCTATCGGCCAGTAGTACTACATCATCAGCATAAACTAACAGCTTATTAATACCATTCAGTTGTAAGCCTTCCTCATTCTCTAAAGATTTAATGGCATGCTCTAGTACAAAATTAAATAGTAGAGGAGATAGTGCATCTCCTTGCTTCAACCCATTCTGCATTTCAAAACTGTCTGAAAACTGTTTGCCTACACACACCCTACTGTTTGAGCCATTTAATCACATTCGTATAAGTCTAACTAACTTTTTAGGAATTCCGAACTCCAGCAGGATACTATATAACTTCTCCCTCTTAATTGAATCATATGCTTTTTTGAAGTCTACATATAGTTGATGTACAGTACCATCATATTCCCATTTCTTTTCTAAAATCTGTCTTATACTAAAAATCTGATCTGTTGTAGACCTGTTTCTTCTAAATGCACATTGATGATCTCCTAGAATGTCATCAATATAGGGAGTAAGTCTGCTTACTAATATATTTGTTAGAATTTTGTACGAAGTTGAAAGTAATGAGATGCCCCTGTAGTTGTTGCAATCAGTTTTATCTCCTTTCTTATAAATTGGTACGATAATTGATTCCTTCCATTCATCTGGAAGAGCTTCTTTTTCCCAAATCATACTAAGCAACCAGCGTATCTTGTCCATCAAGTTTTCTCCCCCTGATTTTATTAGTTCTGCTGGGATCTCATCTGAACCTGATGCTTTATACATCTTCAGACGATTATTATTATTTTATTATTATTATTATTATTATTATTATTATTATTATTATTATATTATTATTATTATTTTATTATTATTATTATTATTATTATTATGAGCCTACAAACAGCGTTGAGAACAAATCATACAGACATTTTACCTTCTTACTTGAACTATACACAAACATTTTATGAATTTACATTTCAAGACCATTTCATATAAAAATATGTAATATCCTAATAAATATGTAGTAATGAATAAAGTATGTAAAAATATGTAAAATCCAGCTTGAGTATAAGGTCTGGATTTATGTGAATCGTCAACATTTTCTGTTATTACGAAACAACGTATCAAGAAAAAAATATACGTAAGAATCTGGACACGCATTATAAGTCAAGATGGATGCAACATGTTAAATGAATGGAGGAACACAGGATACCCAAGCAGATGTTTATCTATCAACCTGCAGGAAGAAGACAAGGACGTCCACTCAAAATACTTTTGGATGATATTACTATTTAGACGGAAACAGATCATCAAATTATCTAAATTCGTGAATTGACGATGATGATGAGAAAAAAATTATGGATCAAATTCTGCAAATCGAAATTCAATTTCTTTTGGATTTAAATATGTTCCATGCATCATTTTAATAGTTGTATGCCTCAAATTACAGTTCATTGCATTTACAAAATAGATATTTGATTATTATTTGTTACCAAGTTGTTACAAATGATGGAGAATTATCTTAATAATGGCTATATTACTAGTACAATTCGCGTTATTCGCTAATATGTTCTGAATAGTAAAAAAACAACACAAGTCTTGTTTTCACTCAAGCTATGCTATGTTTAGTATTCTGTTGAGCTGTATTCATGAGTATTAGAACTTACCACTCAAGGAAGGTAAATTATTAACAACTTACCTCCGTACTTACTTGGATACAATGACGGACTGGAAATATGTCAACGAACTTTCACAATTATTAATGCAATTTTTAAAACTCAATTCTTTGAATCAATTGTACGCAAATTCATATATTTTCTTTGTATCTATTTTATATCTGATACGACCAGTCTCGTGGGCTAGTGGTCAGCGTTCCTGGCTACTGTTCATGAGGTCCCAACTTCGATTCCCAGTCAAACCATAGGCATTTTTCCTTAAAGGGAATTCTCTATATTGTTCAATGTCCCGTCTCGGTCCAGTTAAATTTAAATTAAGTTGCCGTCTTTCAGCCATATTACTTAAAACTAATACTTACACACGAGATTAATATTATTATCAATAAATTGAAAATAAAATAAACAAACACACTTAAATTATGAAATAATCAATATTTGTAATTCAATTGAAATTCGCGGTTGCAACAAAAAGCACAGCCACCTGGTTAAATATAAACCAATACCTTACAGCGTCATCTGTTAGAATCGTATGAAACTCACAGATATTTATAGCTCTTTGTTAAATAATAAACAAATAATTTGCAGTCAAAAATAATGCGACCATAAATTTAGTTATAAATTACCCTAAGTCTCAAGTTGGATCAAACTGCACACAGTGTGCAAAATTTTATTAAAATCGGTTCAGTAGTTTAGGATTCTATCGCGGACAAACAACGTGACATGAAATTTTTATATATTAAGATATATATAGAAGTCCCGGACACGCGTTGCTGTGGCTAAGGTATACTGAACCATATCCTTCTTTTTATAAGGTGGTTCAAAGGTAATTTTTGCATGTAGTAGGCCTGATGATTCATTTTGGTAAATTTCCTTGTTATTGGATTGAGGTTCCAAATCAATATAAAAAAGTGGTAATAGCTCCTTTGTAACTCTGTGTTTAATGTTATATATGTTACGAACTCGATGTCCTAGTTCTAGCAATTCCTCAACAATACTCTGTATTTATAGAGTAATGCATATTATGAAGAACTACTCGGAAAGCCCTTTCCTGTTTTAACTGATACGTGTGATATTTAGAATTATTCTCATTTAGCAATCTCACCAACGATCTGTAAGTTCAGTAGAGGTTGGCAGGATTTTAACCTCTTCTTTATACATTTTGTATGAGAAATCTGAATCAGAAAGTTTTTGTTTTACACAATTTTTTAGTTCTGGTACGTTAACTGCATCCGGTATAAATATGGGTGGTGGTTTATGTGGAAGTGGTCTTGTTGATTGGGATGATAATATTTTATTCTCTGCATTCTCAGTATCATCCATAAGTTGATCATGAGGATTATATACATTTATTGATGGAATATTTTGAAAATACTTGCTGATTTCAATATACTTTGGTTTTTTTCTACGAACTTGTTGCCAGTTTGGATTCTCATCATCATCATCAGGAAGTCTCTGTATAGTAATATCATCTTTTGATATATTATAGTCATCTTGTTTTTCATTTAATTGAGGCATGGAGATTGTTTGTGTAATATTAGGCATATTATTATAACTAACTGACTTACTTACAATTCTGTTATTCCGTTCCTTAGATCTTTATATGTTCTTAAATTGACATTCTTCTTAAATGTAAGATTTATGTCACATAGGCCTATACAAATTTGCGGAAATTCACTTCATATCTTATCAGTCATGGTCTCTAGAACTGATTCGCCATATTGTTCAATGTCCCTTCTCGGTCCAGTTAAATTTAAATTAAGTTGCTGTCTTTCAGCCAGGATTACTTAAAACTAATACTTGCACACGAAATTCATATTATTATCAATAAATTGAAAATAAAATAAACACTGAACACACTTAAATTATGAAATAATCAATATTTGTAATTTAATTGAAATTAGCAGTTGCAACAAAAAGCACAGCCACCTGGATCTCTCTTTGTTAAATAGTAAACGAATTACCTTACCAAATTACCTAACACCGCCATCTGTAGGAGTAATATGGAACTCACCTATAATTATAACTCTTTGTTAAATAATAAACAAATAATTTGCAATAGAAATAATGCGACTATAAATTTAGTTATAAATTACCTTATGTCTCAAGTTGAATCAAACTGCACACAGTGTGCAAAATTTTATTGAAATCGGTTCAGTAGTTTAGGATTCCATCGCGGACAAACAACGTGACACGAATTTTTTATATATTAAGATATACATATTCCATTCCATGGCGAGTCAGGCGTAGAAGGCCAGTACCCTACCATCCTGCTGCTGGCATCACATCCACATGTGTCAATCACAGAGGTAGATGAAAAGCTAGTCACTGTAGAGCAGTGGTACTCACTATAAATTACAAGTGAGCCAAATATAAGGAACCATATCTGTTGACACAGGGATATTAAAAGTTTTGTAGAATTTCAATAAAGATAATATTATTTTATACTTAGAATTAAAAATTTAAATGTAATGTAATTAAGGTCAATTTATTCCAAGAGCCTTAATAAATATCTTCAAGGGCCGCATGCGGCACGCTGGCCGCGTAATGAGTACCGCTGCTGTAGAGGGTGACATGTTGTCAGCATGTCGAGTCCGCCAGCCGTTATAGGTGGTTTTCTCAACTTGGAACCGCTATTTATTGTAACTACCTAAATGCCTCACGATGCTGGGTGGACACCGGTCTTATGCTGGCCGAAATACCATGAGAAAATTTCTTCCCCATGGAGACTCGAACCAGCGCAAGTCCCGCCAAGGCTTCCTGCCTTAACCAGTCGGCTACAGCACAGGATATATACACAAAACAAACAAAAAATAACAAAAATAGTCAACACGCTTCAACAACAAAGATATCAATGCAAGACTTCTAATGATAGTTTTGTTATTTAAACGCGTTGACGTTTTTTTAAATTTTTGTTTGGTGTTTGGGATCATAATGATAAATTATGTATCAATAAGTCGATTCATTAACATATATGAAGTAATATTAAAATAATATATATATATATATATATATATATATATATATATATATAGAGAGAGAGAGAGAGAGAGAGAGAGAGAGATAATGTAGTCGGACCATATGGAGAATTGGAGAAAATGACAATGGTAGAAGATTGATATGATTTTGTGAACAATATTCACTTAAAATCCTAAATGGATTTTACCAACATAGAGATGTCAATAAGTATACTTGGCACCAAGATACTCTTAATCTACAATCGATAATAGATTTTGTAATAATTAAGAAATATTCAGTTTTAAAGACCCAGGATGTAAGGGCATATAGAGGATTATCAAGCGGAAGTGATCACTATTTATTGAATGCAAAAATAATATTTTCATTCCAAAGTAAAAATGACATGCTAAATAAAACTAAAAATGAAGAGGGCAGTTTCCATGACTTGTCAACAACTCTATACAACTTGGAGAATGAGAGCACATCATATCTGTATAAGAAAAGGTTAGATGATCAGTTACTAATCTCTACGGTTGACAATGCTCAGGAAGAATACAACAATATAGTGAAAAGTATTCATCAGGCGGAAAAAGAAGCTTTAAGAGAAGCAAATAGAGAAATAAATAAATTCAAATATTTGTGGAATGAGGACTTAGCAAAAGAAATAGCAAACAAAAAAGAACATATTTAATGTGGTTGAATACCAAAGATCTGAAAGACAAAATGCAATATAAAGAAGCTCAAGCAAGAGTTAGAAAGAAAATTATGGAAGCTAAAAATCAGAGCTGGGAACAAAATTCTTTAAAAATTCAAACATTTATTGGAGGAAAACGAAGTTCTGAATCTTGGAGAATTTTTAAAAATTTGAGAAATAAGAGAATTGGACAAACAAATATACAAACAATACCTATGACTGAGTGGGAAAATTATTTTAAAACGTTACTATCAGAAAACAGGGTATTTAATTAAGATAACGTTCAAAATATTCCAGAAATAAATGAAGATGAATATATACAATTGGACATAGAGGATATTAAAATGAATGTTCAATCATTAATTAAAAAATAAAAGATCTAGTGGTCCAGGAGGAATTCCAGCGGAACTATTAAAACATGGATCCGGCCATTTATTTGAACGACTGAGAAAATTATTTACAAAATTTATGAATGGTGAAAAAGTTCCTCAAGAATGGAAACTACGGTGCATTTCGACAATCCATAAAAAAGGAAAAAAGACCAATGTGAAAATTATAGCGGTTTAACAGTAACAAGTACTATGGGTAGAATGTATGGACGTATACTAAAATATTATTTGGAATAAAACTATAGTGATATGGAATTAGAGGAACAGTCAGGATTTAGAGCAGGTCGTTCCACAACCGACAATTTATTTTGCATTACTCAGGTAATGGAAAAGAAAATGCAACATGGACAACCTTTGCACCTACTATTTGTAGATCTAGTGAAAGCATACGACAATGTCCCTATAGAGAAACTATGGATTGCTTTAAGACGTATGGGAATTAAGACTATAATAATTTCATGTCTAAAATTAAAATTGGCAGTAAATTGTCACATGGTTTTACGATAAATAAAGGTCTTCCTCAAGGTTGTTGTCTATCACCGACTGTGTTTAAAATATATGTACATGAAATATTAAAGAATTGGAGGAGAAAATGTTCAACCATGAGAATTCCTATTTCAAACAACAAAACTTTATACAACTTACATTTTGCAGATGATCAATTGTTAATTGCACAAGATTATGAAGATTTAGAATATATGACTAGAAAATTAATAGAAGAATATGAAAAATGGAGATTCAATTTGAACATAAAAGAAAAATATTTATTAATTGGTGAACCACAACAAATTTTAATTCTGGAGTATGGAGAAACAATAAAATCTTTTAGTGAGATCACATATTTAGGAATTAAAATAAATAAAAATGTGAGTTATGAAGAGGAAATAAGAAATAGAAATAGTAAAGGAAAATTTGCAATTGCTTGCCTCAATGGAATATTGTGGGATAAAAATACAAGTAATAAAAATAAAATGAATATATATCATACAATTGCTAAACGCATAATTACTTATCGATCAGAACTTCGGCCACTAACAACAAAAACAAATAAGTATCTTTTGGCAACGTAAATTAATTTTATACGAAGGGCAGCAAGAATTTCAAGAAGAGAAAAAAATTAGGAACTCAGTTATAAGGGAGAAAATAAAGATGGAAGACATTATTTCAGATTATATTAAAACTCAGCAATTAAGATGGTACGGACATGTCCAGCGAATGGAAGAGGATCGACTACCAAAATCTGTTTAGGAATGGAAACCTGAGACAAGATGAGGCAGATGAAGGCCTAAAACCTCCTGGAGGCAGGGAATATGTTCATACATGAAGGAGAAACATATACAACCGGGAGATAGGATGGACCGACAAAATTGGCTATTAGGAATCGGACGATGTCAAAGATATTAATCAACCGATGATCTATGTATATATATCCCGTGTGGAGTTGCCAGTCTCCCATCATATATACATAAACAATGGAATTATTATTATTATCATTATTATTATTATTATCATCATTATTATTATTATTGTTATTATTATTATTATCATCATTATTATTATTATTGTTATTATTATTATTGTTATTATTATTATTATTATTATTATTATTATTATTATTATTATTATTATTATTATTATTATTATTATTATTATTATTATTATTATTATTATTATTATTATTATTATTATTATTATACGTGAACGAAATTAATATGCCAAAAAAATTAATATACACACAGAATTGTATATCTCAAAAAGCTCTCAACAAGGAAGTCGGCGGCAGCATATTTGTTTATCTCTTACGGATGTCTCACACAATAACGAATTTTTTCTTTCAGCTCATTTATGTCAAGAAGTTCGGCAAATCAGCACGGGGTATCTAACAAATATATATTTTTATAATTAATTATTTTTCCATGGCAATGTGTGGAAAAAACATACAACGGGTGAAAATTGAGATTGATGGAAAAATTATAGAACAAGTGTCAGATTTCTCTTACTTAGGAAGTGTATTTGCAGAGTATAAGAGTGACATTGATTCAAAATTACAAAAATATAATAAAATGAATGGGGTAATACGAAGACATTTTGGTAAACAGATGAGGACAGAGACAAAACTAAGATTACATAACGTCACATCAAAAGCTGCCCTAAAATACGGAAGTGAAATTTGGATTTTAAATAAAAGAAACTCTCATAAACTTCAAGTAAGCCAAATGCGCTTCTTACGATCATTGTTAGGAGTTAATAGACTGGATCACCAAAGGAACACTACTATCAGAGGAAAACTTGGAGTAGCAAGTTTAAATGAAGATATCCAAAGATACCAACAAGAATGGAAAAATCATCTGAGAAGAATGGCAAGAAATAGACTTACAAAATTGGCATTCCAATATACCCCAACTGGACATAGGGACCAAGGAAGACCAAAACATCGGTGGAAAGATCAAGACCATCTTCGCTAGGTTTACCGTACAGGCCACATGGCCTAAAACGAATTTGTTCATGATGACGATGAATTATTTTTCCTCTTACTTATTAACTAAACATAAAAAACACACATTAATCTACATTAATTAGCCATAGCAGTGCACGCCGGGTCATTAGCTCAGTATTTAATAAAATTGTTATTCTACTACCAGTTATTTGCTAGTTATTTGGCTGCGTAACGTGGGAGGAAATGAGATTACGCATATTTGGGAATGAAGTTCATACGAAAAATTTTGGACACATGGAGAGAGAGAGAGTGAGATGAAGATACAGGTGAATGTAGAATACAGCAACAACATTGAATTTAAGAGGTATTTACACGAACCAAGCAAGATATTATAATGAGAAGAACAGGCAGGTCATGTGGCATGGAAGAAGAAGAAGAAGAAGAAGAAGAAGAAGAACAAAAAGAAGCTACTTGTAGGATAAACCAGAGGGAAAATACCCAGTTTATATGTAGACCGAAAACGAGAACAAAATTTAACTAATGATTTGATAGATTGATTATACTGGACGATGATTGGAAACATTAGCTCAGGGTAGGGATGCATCGCGCGGATAAGAACCTACTACGAGTTCCACAGTGACGTTTCACTTTATCTACAATATATTTAGATATAACATATTTTTAGAAAAGAAAAACTCTGTACTCCAGAGCCAAACCTTCCACAATAATAATAATAATAATAATAATAATAATAATAATAATAATAATAATAATAATAATAATAATCATCTCCTGCCAGCGTGTGGGTGTGAATGTGTGTGTGTGTGCGCATGTGTGTGCGTGCGTGCGTGCGTGTGTGTGTGACATGTGGTGGCATGCTGGTTCCACCAGCCGATTATAGCTTACTTTGAAGGTAAAATCTATATATATCTATCTATATATGTTTGTGTGTGTGCATGTTACAAATATACAATTATTAAATAAAACAAATGAATTTTTTAAGGAATTTCGTGTGTGTATTCCTCATTCATTTGTTTACGTTCATACTAAAAGTTGATTGATGTAAAAAGAAGAAAATTGTGCAACTAACTAACTGGTACTATCGAATCCATATCCTCATGATCATGCAGACATAAACTCCACATACATCCCTATCCAGAGTCAAGGTTTCTCCAATCATCCCCCCTGTATAATCAAAACTACTTCCATCCAAATACAGTTAATGTTAGTATCCCACCTCATTCTTGGCCTACCAACTCGACGTTTACCCTCTGGTTTTCCTACAAGAAGCTTCCATGCACGTCTTTCATTTCTCACTCGTGCCACATGTCCTGCCCATCGTAGTCAACGAGACTTAAATGTTCTAAATTATAACTGGCTTCCTATAAAGACCATGTAATTTCACTGTTATACAGTCTTCTCCATTCACCTGTCTGCTCATCCCTCTTTGGTTCAAACATTTTCCTAAGAGCTTTATTCTCAGATACTCGTAATCTGCTTTCCTCCCTTAAAGTAAGAGTGATTTCATTACATTTGTAATATATATATATATATATATATTTATTTATTTATTTATTTATTTATTTATTTATTTACTTATTTGCCTCAATGTTACGTTCTAATTAGAATTACATATATTCTTATCTATAAACATATAAAACAGAACTTTTCAAAATTTGTATTTAAATTTGTTATAATGTGTAAGCAGTTTAACTTTCAAATGTGAACAGTACAACACGTTATATATTTTCAACATTTAAATCCAGGATAAATGTGGTATTTTGAAATTTGTATTTAGTATTTACCTGATAAAGGAAGAGTTGCTCATTGTTCATATCACACATTTACAGGTTAAGAAGAGATTTAATCCGTGTATTATTTATATTTTAACAAATTCTTATTAAAACTTACTTATTTCTATATCATATTCAGTGGCGTTGCTCCGTAACGTAAGTTATTATTATGAAATTTGTATTCTTGATAAAACGTTAAATGTTGCGTAGCGCAAATATATATATATATATATATATATATATATGTATGTATATGAATATATACCACGTGGAGTTGCCAGTCTCCCATCATATATACATATGTAATGTCATCATCATCATGAACAAATTCGTTTTAGGCCATGTGGCCTGTACGGTAAACCTAGCGGAGATGGTCTTGATCTTACAACCGATTTTTTGGTCTTCCTTGGTCCCTATGTCCAGTTGGAGTATATTGGAATGCCAATTTTGGAAGTCTATTTCTTGCCATTCTTCTCAGATGATTTTTCCATTCTTGTTGGTATCTTTGTATATCTTCATTTAAACTTGTTACTCCAAGATATGTAATTATTATTATTATTATTATTATTATTATTATTATTATTATTATTATTATTATTATTATTATTATTATTATTTTTATACGTGATGGATATTAACTTGCCAAAAAAAATTAATGTACACACAGAATTGAATACTCAAAATGCTCTCTACAAGAAAGTCCGCGGCAGCCAGTGGCGTGTATTGGATATTTTTAGGGTAAGCAATTTGGGAGTAAATGCCAGGAACTTTTTTTTTACTGAAAGATCGTATTTTCCATGGAGAGAAAATGAGTTTCTTTTGGATTTTGACACTTACTCCCTTTTCAATTTAATTCCGTCTAACAGTTTAATTACCTTGTGTAATATATATATATATATATATATATATATATATATATATATATATATATATTACATAGCTGTATTTTAGTGAATGAAATGAAATTATCGAAAAACAGATATTTTACTTGTCGACATTTTTCACATTCAAATGTTCTAAAAATGAGTCTAAATTACTCAATCTATAATTTGACACAGTATAGTGTCAAACATTTGTACGTACATTTCTCTGTATTTTGTTTTGGTGTCAAAAGTTTCACCTGAAGTTCGTTTTTTTTTTTTTAATTCTTCCCGTTTCTTTTCTAGGTTTTAATCACTCGTTACTATTGTAAATTTGCGACTTGAAATGGTTGGTACGGCCTCGAGAAGGGTACAGATGCCGACTATGTATACCTTAATAAATCTCGAGTAATGCCACTGTGACTTTTTAGCAGCTCTGCCAGCAAGTCCTAATCCTACGTTCTCGTCGTGCTCCCTGACTGCAGTCGTAATAGACTGTAGCTAACAGGATGGGACGAAAGGCGAGTTCTCAGCGCCTTAAAACTGAGACCTGTCGGCTAAGGGAGCAAACCCAAAAAAAAAACCCCAGGTCCTCCGTGTCTGGGGGTTAGGCGTCAGGTCAGGCTGGCAACCTGGCCCTGGAAAAAAGTATATCGCTACGTACTTCAGTAAAATATGTCAGCCGCATGGATTTAAATATGACAGACTTAAGCTGCGAAAACGGACCTTTGCTATTGGCACATGGAATGTTCAAGGCTTGAACACTAAAGAACAAGAAGTAATAGATGAGATTACATCAATGAATGCAGATATTATTGTGCTCTCAGAAAAAAAAAGAAAGGGAAATGACAGGAAAAATTAGGAAATTATACACATATCTGGAGTGGAGTACCAAAAATTAGTAGAGCAAAAAGAGGTATATCCATTTTGATAAAAAGTAAGTTGGTAAAAAATATAGTGTCTTGGGAAGAAATTGATGAAAGAATTATTAAATTAAATCTCAAACTTTTTGGGATAGAGCTTATAATAATAGGAGTATATGCCATAAATGAGGATGCAACAACCATAGAGAAAAATGAATTTTTTGACGAACGGTCAGAAATTTTGGACAAAATAAAAAAAAACATCAAGAAGTAATAATAACAGGAGATTTTAATAGTCGAGTAGGAAGTAGAATGAAAGATGAAGTGATTGGACCATTTGGGGAAAAAGTGGAAAATGACAATGGAGATAGATTGATAAGTTTATGTAAACAACATGGCTATATGATAATGAATAGTTTCTTCCAACATCGGGAAATACATAAATACACATGGGAACAGCCAACAAAAAGTCTCAAATCAATAATTGATTATATAATTGTGAAACAAAAACGTGATATGATAGTGAAAGATGTTAGAGTGTATAGAAAACCAGATTGCGGAAGTGATCATTATATGCTTTTGGGAAAATTCATATTAACAAGTAGGAAAAAACAAAATATTGAAGTAACGGAAGACAGAATAAATACAACCCCTTTGAATGAACAAAGATATAAAGTAAGTTTACTCTATGATGAGAGTATAAAATATCTTTATCAATCAAGATTAAAGCAAAAACTTAATTTAAATGTAAATAAATCTGCAGTGGAAATGTATGATCAACTAAAGGAAAGTATACATTCAGCAGCTTTAGAAGCACTTGGGACAGAAAATCTAGAACTAAAAAGAAATAATGAATGGTTTAATCACGATATTAAAAAATTAGTAGAAGAAAAAAAGAAAGCACGGATGAAATGGTTATCAGATCACTCAACAACATCTCGAAATGAATATATCACTTTAAAACATAAAACAAAGGTGGAAGTGAGAAGAACAAAAAATGAGTACTGGGATAATATATGCTCGAATATAGATCATTCGATTGGATATGCTAGATCCAAAGAAGCTTGGAAAACATTACAAAATATCAGGAAATCAGAAAGAAAGAAGATAAATATTCAGTTGATAAGACCATCAGAATGGATGCAACATTATAAAGGTTTACTTCAAGAAAATAGAAATGAGTTTCAACTTCAAGATACGGATGTAGAATATAAATTTGACACTCCAGAGATAACAGAAGATGAAGTAAAAAGAGCTTTGAAAGAGGCAAAAAATGGGAGAGCACCAGGACCAGGAAATATTCAGACGGAACTCCTAAAACATGGAGGAGATATTTTAGTAATATTTTTAACAAAACTTTTTAATAAAATTGAAATTGGAGACGATATCCCAGAAGACTGGAATTTATCGTACATTACTCCTATTTTTAAAAAAGGTGATAAAAAACTGTGTTCCAATTATAGAGGTATAAGCGTTATACCTTCAACAGCTAGGATTTTTAGTAAAATTATAAATTTTAAACTTAAGGAGATAAAAGATAACTTAAGAGAAGAACAATGTGGATTCCGGAGTGGAAGATCATGTATTGATAATATTTTCTGTATTAGACAATTACAAGAGAAAATCCTAGCAAAAAATAAAGAACTACATATGACCTTTATTGATTTAGAGATGGCATATGATAGTGTACCTCGACAATTGTTATGGATGGCAATGAGAAATATGAATATCTGTGATAAATGGATTAATATTGTTAGGAGGATCTATAGTAATACAAAAGCTAAAGTAAAAATACAGAATACTTTAACAGAGGAATTCACAGTGAATAAAGGCCTTAAGCAGGGATGCAGTTTGTCACCAATTCTTTTTAACATTTATTTAGACCAGGCTCTTAACTTATGGTATAAAAAATTTTCTGAAATGGGTATTCCTATAGGAGGAAAAGTACTGCATTCATTGTTGTTTGCAGATGATCAAATAATTTTTGCAGGGGATGAAGATGATATGAAATATATGATAAATAAACTAATGGAAGAATATAAAAAATGGGGACTGAATATAAATTTACAGAAAACAGAATATATGTGTTTGGGAAAGGATGTGGATGACCTCATACTTGAAACAGGGAAAATAAAAAAATGTGAATTTTTTAAATATCTTGGGTCAATAATTACAAGTTTAGGTACCTGTGAGAGAGATGTACAGACTAAAATTGCAATGGCAAAAAATGCAACTAAGACATTACATGGAATAATTTGGAACAAAAATATTACAAAGGAAACTAAAATGAAAATTTATAAGAGCATAATACAGAATATTTTGTCATATGGAAGTGAAACTTGGTCTTTGACGGAATTACAAAAGAATAAAATTAGAACAGTTGAATTTGATTATTTTAGAAGAAGCCTCCAAAAACAAGACAGGATAAAATAAGAAATGAATTCCTTTGGAGAGAAATGAATGTCACCACATCTGTTGTTAAGAGGATTGAAAATCAAACGCTTAAATGGTATGGCCATGTACAAAGAATGGAAAATGAAAGATGGCCAAAAAATATATACCAATGGTCACCCCCTGGAAGAAATAAACGTGGCAGACCAAGATGGAAATGGAAAACCTACGTCAGAACTATAATGGATGATAGGAATTTGGAAGAGGGAGATTGGAATGATAGAGATAAATGGAAACTGAAGACGGCAAACCTATAAGTGGGGGAAAGCCGAAGAAGAAGAAGAAGAAGAAAGCCTTACACCTTAGTTGTGATATTTAATTCAGGAGTAATTCTACCACTTTGTATTATTCGTTCCTCATCTTCGAATGCGCTCTAGGCAAAGTTGCTTTTAGGATAGCACATGTCACATGCGCTTTGTCCACTGTAAGTGCTTACCTTCCAGCCATAACGCATATGTACATTGCATTATTAAAATGAAGTTAATATATTTTACCATAATAATATTATCTTAACATACTAATACTTCAATACAGACACGACAATTACTGTTGAGAATTGTAGGACCACAAGCTTAATTAAAAGTGTAATAATTATGATTTAAAATAAGTTTCCACTACTTGTCAAGTCCCGCACATTTCATATTGCAGGACCACAGATAACGAAAAACTTACGACGACACACGATCACATCCGAGCAACTTCTAACTTATCGTGTAGAGCAAGAGTGGTTTTTATAACTGGGGAGCTGGATGGAACAAATCGACTACGCAAATAATGACCCAGGTCACTAATATTATTTTTAAATTGCATTGAAATGTTATGTTAATCAATACTGATTATTTCTATGATGTTTCTCATTATTTTTATTTTTTAGTCATGGGTAAGCAATGCTTACCTTGCGTCTATTGAATACACGCCACTGGCGGCAGCATATTTGTTTTTCTCTTACGGATGTCTCACACAACAGCTATTTTTTTCTTTCAGCTCATTTATTTCAAGAAATTAGGGAAATCAGCACGGGGTAATCTACAAAATACAAAACTTTTATAATTCATTATTTTTTCCTCTTACTTATATTCAGTAACAATAAAAACACATATATTTTCATTTATTTAAGCTTAGCAGTGCACGCCGGGTCATTAGCCTAGTATTTAATAAAATTGTTATTCTACTACCAGTTATTTTTATTGTATTTGCCTGCGAAACATGGGAGGAAGGAAATCAGGATTACAAGTATTTCGGAATTAAGTTCTTAGGAAATATTTTGGACACATGGAGAGAGCGAGAAGAGAGCAGAGAGAGAGAGGGAGAGGAGGGGGAGAGGGAGAGGAGGAGAGAGAGAGAGGAGAGAGGAGAGAGGAGGAGAGAGAGAGATGAGAGATGAGATGAAGATACAGGTGAATGGAGAAGATTGCAACAACATTGAACCTAAACAATCTCTATTCGAAGCAAGCAAGAATTAAGAATGATAAGAACAAGGCAGGTCATATGGCATGGGAGAAGGAAGAAGAAGAAGCTTCTTGTAGGAAAAGCCAGAGGGAAAATGCAAAGTTTATATGTAGACCGAGAAACGAGGGTGGTAGAATAACATTTAACCAAACAATTTGATTGATTGACTATACAGGGCGATAATTGGAAAACATTACCTCAGGATAGGGATGCATCGAAAGCCTATGTAAGCCTGGCTATGAACCTACTACAGGTTCGATAGTAACGTTTCAGTTTATGTAAAGGCAATATACAATATATTTATATGTACATATTTTTAAGTAAAACAATAAAATCTGTACTCCAGGGCCAAAACTTCCACAATAATAATATTAATAATAATGATATTAATAATAATAATAATAATTTTATTAATAATTATCTCCTGTGTGTGTGTGTGCGTGTGTGTGTGTGTGTGTGTGTGTGTGTGTGTGTGTGTGTGTGTGTGTGTGTGTGTGTGTGTGTGTGTGTGTGTGTGTGTGTGTGTGTGTGTGTTGTGTGTGTGTGTGTGTGTGTGTGTGTGTGTGTGTGTGTGTGTGACATGTGGTAAGCATGTTGGCTCCACCAGCCGATTATAGCTCACTTTGTAAGTAAAATCTATATATGGTAAAAGATTCCGGGCTATGTGGCCGTGGTCTATAACTGGCGTTTCTTCCAGACGTTTCTCCCTCAACTGTGAAGATGCCCTCCGCAGTTGAGGGAGAAACGTCTGGAAGAAACGCCAGTTTATAGACCACGGCCACATAGCCCGGAATCTTTTACCATGATTACCGGCCGTGAAAGCCTGCATTCCACTACAAAATATATTATATATATATATATATATATATATATATATATATATATATATTTTTAAGGAATTTGGTGTGTGTATTCCTCATTCATTTGTTTACGTTCGTACTAAAAAGTTGATTGATTTAAAAAGAAGGAAATTGTGCAACTAATTAACTAACTAACTGGTACAATCGAACCCGTATCTTCATGATCGCGCGGACATAATCTCTTCATACATCCCTATCCTGAGTCAATGTTTTCCAATCATCTCCCTTTATAATCAAATCTATTTCCCTCAAATCACAGTTAATGGACTTTTCCCACCTCATTCTTCGTCTACCAAGTGGGCGTTTACTCTCTGGTTTTCCTAGAAGAATTTTCCATCCACGTCTTTCCTTACTCACTCGTGCCACATGTCCTGCACATTGCAGTCAACGAGACTTAAATGTTCTGAATTATATCTGGCTTCCTATAAAGACCATGTAATTTCATTGTTGAGCAGTCATCTCCATGCACCTGTCTGTTCATATCTCTTTGGTCCAATAATTTTCCCAAGAGTTTTATTGTTAATTACTCGCAATCTCATTTCGCCCCTTAAAATAAGAGTGATTTTATTACATTTGTAATATATATATATATATATAATTATTAATGTTATTTTGTAATTAGAATTACATATATTATTATCTAAAAACATATAAAACAGAACATTTCAAATTATATATTTAAATTTGTTATAATGTGTAAGCAGTTTAGCTTTCAAATGTGAACAGTACAACACGTTATATATTTTCAAACATTTAAATCTATTATAAATATGGTATTTCTAAATGTATTTAGTATTTGCCTGATAAAGGAAGAGTTGCTCATAGTTCATAGCACAAATTTACGGGTGATAAACAGATTTAATCCGAAAAATGTTTATATTTTAACAAATTATAATTGAAACGTTAGTTATTATTACCAAGTTTGTATTTTTGATAAAACGATAAATGTTGCGTAGCGGAAATATATTAAAATCAATGCGCGCGCTCACCCACACACACACACACACACACAAATATATATATATATATATATATATATATATATATATATATATCCTCTGTGGAGAAGCTAGTCTCCCATCATATAGGCCTACACATATATAATGTAATTATTATTATTATTATTATTATTATTATTATTATTATTATTATTATTTATTATTATTATTAGCGTAGTGGTTAAGGCACTGAACTACAAGCCGGAGGGTCGAGGGTTCAAGTCCCGTTGGGGTCAGGATTTTTAAACTGGCCCAAACCCTCTGGCGGCACTATGGCCCTGGGGTCGACTCAGCCTCTAACGTAAATGAGTACCAGACGCTTGTTCTGGGGTAAAGGCGGCCGTCACGCAGGGCTGACAACCCGGCTGACATAAAGTGCCGATTGTCTAGAAAAAGTGGGAGCCTTAACCTCCTACTACCCCAAGGGCCTCCGGGCCTGTTGTGGGATCACTTTACTTTATTATTATACGTGAAGGATATTAACATGCCAAAAAATTAATGTGCACACAGAATTGTATATCTCAAAAAAGCTCTCTACAAGGAAGTCCGCGGCCCAGCATATTTCTATATCCCTACGGATGTCTCACACAATAACGATTTTTTTTCTTTTCAGCTCATTTATGTCAAGAAGTTCGGCAAAACAGCACGGGGTTTCTAAAAAATATATTTTTATATAATTAATTATTGTTCCACTTACTTATTAACTAAACATAAAAAACACACATTAATCTTCATTTATTTAGGCGTAGCAGTGCACGCCGGGTCGTTAGCTTAGTATTTAATAAAACTGTTATTCTACTAACAGTTATTTGGCTGCGTAACGTGGGAGGAAATGAGATT
>JASPKZ010007748.1:260000-272500 GCA_030220185.1 Diploptera punctata
TTCCTGTATAATCTGCTTCCCTCAAATCATAGTTAATGTTGTTCTCCCACCTCATTCTTGGCCTACCAACTGGGCGTTTTCCCTCTGGCTTTCCTACAAGAAGCTTCCATGCACGTCTTTCATTCCCCATACGCGCAACATGTCCTGCCCATCGCAGTCTACGAGACTTAACTGTTCTTATTATATCTGGCTTCCTATAAAGACCATGTAGTTCATTGTTATGTAGTCTTCTCCATTCACCTGTCTGTTCATCTCTCTTTGGTCCAAAAATTTTCCTAAGAACTTTATTCTCAAATACTCGTAATCTCCTTTCCTCCCTTAAAGTAAGAGTCCAGTACGATAATGATGATAATAATAATGATAATAATAATAATAATAATAATAATAATAATGATAATGATAATGATAATAATGATAATGATAATAATAATAATATCCTGCCACTGTGTGGGTCTGTGTGTATGTGTGAGATATGTGGTAAGCATGTTGGGTCCACCAGGCGATTATAGCTTACTTTGAAGGTAAAATCTATATCCATCTCTCTATATATGTTTGTATGTGTGTATGTTACAAATATAACATTACTAAATTAAACAAATGCATTTTTTTTAGGAATTTTGTGTGTGTATTCCTCATTCATTTGTTACGTTAATACTAAAAATTGATTGATGTAAAAATAAGAAAATTGTGTAACTAACTAACTGGTGCTATCGAACCCGTAGGTTCATTGCCGCGCGGACATGAGCACTCCATACATCCCTATCATGATCCAATATTTTTCCCATCATCCACCTATATAATCATATCTACTACTCTCAAATCACAGTTAATGTTATTCTCCCACCTCATTCTTGGTCTACCAACTGGGCGTTTACAGTATGGTTTTGCTAAAAGAAGTTTCCATGCATGTATTTCATTCCCCTCTCGTGCACATGCCCTGACCATCGCAGTCAACGAGACATAAGTGTTCTAAATTATATCTGGCTTCCTATAAAAACCATGTAATTTCACTGTTAAGCAGTCTTCTCCATTCACCTGTCTGATGATTTTTCTTTGGTCCAAAAATTTTCCTAAGAGTTTTATTGTCAAATACCCGTAATCTCTTCCCCATTAAACTGTAATATATATATTTATTTATTTATTTATTTATTTATTTATTTATTTATTTCAATGTTACGTTTGTAATTAGAATAACATATATTCTTATATAAAACCTATAAAACAGAACACTACAAATTTCATATTTAAATTTGTTATAATGTGAAAGCAGTTTAGCTTTCAAATGTGAACAGTACAATACGTAATATATGTTCAAATATTTAATTCTATGATAAATATGGTATTTCCAAACATATTTAGTATTTACCTGATAAAGAAAGAGTTACTGATTGTTCATACCACAAATTTACGGGTGGACAAACAGATTTAATCCGTGAAATATTTATATTTTATCAAATCTGATTGAAACATACTTTTTTCAATTTCATATTCAGTGGCGCTGCTCCGCAACGTAAGTTATTATTACGAAATTTGTATTTTTGATAAAACGTTAATATTGCGTAGCACACCCACACACACACACACATATATATATATATATATATAATATATATATATATATATATATGGGACTTTTAAGCCGTGGGTCCCGAGTCTGAAGATTTTCAGGCTCGTAAAGAATCCTTAAGCCTGAATCAAAAGGCCTCTAAGCAAAATTTACCGAATTTTCCCGTCCTAGTACTACCTTGGTTTCCTAGATATCAGTATGAGGCGGTGCGATGACCACGGAAAACTCAAAAATGCCATCTATACGAAAACAAGTGTAACTAAATTAGTATGGTTCAAATTCTACCCTGTAGGGGGAGAGCGCCTAAATCTCTGTAAAGGGAAAACATAGGCTTACAATACAATATATATATATATATATATATATATATATATCCGGTGTGGATTTGCTAGTCTCCCGTTATATACACATATAATGTAATTATTATTATTATTATTATTATTATTATTATTATTATTATTATTATTATTATTATTATTATTATTATACGTGAAGGAAATTAACATGCCAAAAAATTAATGTTCACGCAGTATTGAATACCTCAGATAGCTCTCTAAAAGGAAATCCGCGGCAGCATATTTGTTTATCCTTACGCATATCTCCGACAATAACGAATTTTTTATTTCAGCTCATTTATGTCAAGAAGTTCGGCAAATCAGCACGGGGTATCTAACAAATATATATTTTTATAATTAATTACTTTCCCTTTCACTTATTAACTAAACATAAAAAACACACATTAATCTACATTAATTAGCCATAGCAGTGCACGCCGGGTCATTAGCTCAGTATTTAATAAAATTGTTTATTCTACTACCAGTTATTTGCTAGTTATTTGGCTGCGTAACGTGGGAGGAAATGAGATTACGAGTATATGGGAATTAAATTCATAGGAAAAATTTTGAACACATGCAGAGAGGGAGAGAGAGAGAGAGAGAGAGAGAGAGAGAGAGAGAGAGAGAGAGGAGAGAGAGAGAGAGAGATGAAGATACAGGTGATTGGAGAAGTCTGCAACAAAATTGAACTTAAACGGACTTATATTAATGAAAAGAACAGGCAGGTCATGTGGCATGGAAGGTGACGAAGAAGCTTCTTGTAGGATAAACCAGTGAGCGGAAAATGTCTAGTTTATATGTAGACCGAAAACGAGATCTGAGAATAACATTTAACTAATAATTTGATAGATTGATTATACAGGGCGATGATTGGAAAACATTAGCACAGGATAGGGATGTATCATGAGCTTGTGTGCGCGCGGCCATGAATCTACAGCGGGTTGGAGAGTGACATTTCAGTTTATGTAAAGGGAATACTCACTTACTTACTCACTGGCACTATGGAACCCGTAGGTTCATGGCCGCGCGGACATAAGCTCTCCATACATCCCTATCCTGAGCTAATGCTTTCCAATCATTCCCTGTATAATCTACTTCCCTCAAATCATAGTTAATGTTGTTTTCCCACCTCATTCTTGGTCTACCAACTGGGCGTTTTCCTTCTGGCTTTCCTACAAGAAGTTTCCATGCACGTCTTTCATTCCCCATACGTGCAACATGTCCTGCCCATCGCAGTCTACGAGACTTAACTGTTCCTATTATATCTGACTTCCTATAAAGACCATGTAGTTCATTGTTATGTAGTCTTCTCCATTCACCTGTCTGTTCATCTCTCTTTGGTCCAAAAATGTTGCCTTTCCTCCCTTAAAGTAAGAGTCCATGTTTCGCACCCATACAATATAACTGGTAAAATAATAGTTTTATATATTTTCAGCTTAACGTTTTTTGAAAGGAGTTGGGACATCAAGAGTCTCTGCAATGCACAATAGCACGCATTTCCAGAATTGAGCCTATGTTTAATTTCTTTGTGCATCTCATTCCTATTAGTGATTATTGTTCCTAGGTATTTGAATTCAGCCACTTCCTCAAAATTCCCTCATTTGTCATTAGCTGTCCATTTCCATTATATACTGAATTTCTACGTGTGACCATATATTTAGTTTTATTGAGATTTACTTCCAGTCCTAATTTCTTAGTGTTACTCAATAGTGTGTGCGTGTTGGCCTTTAGTATCTCCTCGCTATCGGCCAAGAGCACTACATCATGAGCATAACTAACAGCTTATTAATACCATTCAGTTGTAAGCCTTCCTCATTCTCTAAAGATTTAATGGCATGCTCTAGTACAAAATTAAATAGTAGAGGAGATAGTGCATCTCCTTGCTTCAACCCATTCTGCATTTCAAAACTGTCTGAAAACTGTTTGCCTACACGCACCCTACTCTTTGAGCCATTTAGACACATTCGTATAAGTCTAACTAACTTTTTAGGAATTCCGAACTCCAGCAGGATACTATATAACTTCTCCCTCTTACTTGAATCATATGCTTTTTTGAAGTCAACATATAGTTGATGTACAATACCATTATATTCCCATTTCTTTTCTAAAATCTGTCTTATACTAAAAATCTGATCTGTTGTAGACCTGTTTCTTCTAAGTGCACATTGATGATCTCCTAGAATGTCATCAATATAGGGAGTAAGTCTGCTTACTAATATATTTGTTAGAATTTTGTACGAAGTTGAAAGAAATGAGATACCCCTGTAGTTGTTGCAATCAGGTTTATCTCCTTTCATATAAATTGGTACGATAACTGAATCTTTCCATTCATCTGGAAGAGCTTCTTTTTCCCAAATCATACTAAGCAACCAGCGTATCTTGTCCATCAATTTTTCTCCCCCGATTTTATCAGTTCTGCTGGGATCTCATCTGAACCTGATGCTTTATACATCTTCAATTTTTCAATTGCCATTTCAACCTCTAATGCACTTGGCTCTGTGACTAGCATTTCTGCTGTCTGTAACTTATCCTCCTCAATGTCCTGTTCTGTATGTACATTTAATAGCAAATTAAAGTAAATTTTCCATCTATTTAATATACTCCTAGAATCTGCAATCATATCCCCATTTTCATTCCGAATTATGTTTGTGCTAGCCTGAACCCTTTCTTCTCTATACTAATTCCCTGATATAATACTCTAATGTTCCTATTTTTTGCATTAATTTCAAGATAATTAATCTTCTCTCTCAAATATTCCCTCTTTTTACTCTTTAGTAACTTGGTGGTTTCCCGTCTAACACTACCCAATTGCTCTAAATTTACCTCATTTGGCTCGTGTAACCATTTCATTTTTGCTAGCTTTCTTTTCTTTACAATGTTGGCACATTCCTCATCAAACCATTTCTTGTTTTGCCTCTTTTTTGTAAAGGGATTATAAGGTAAATTTTATATTACATATTTAAGAAAAAGAAAAAATCTGTACTCCAGCGCCAAACCTTCCACAATAATAATAATAATAATAATAATAATCATGTTCATCATCATGCTGCCAGTGTGTGTGTGGTGTGTGTGTGTTGTGTGTGTGTGTGTTTGTGTGTGTGTGTGTGTGTGTGTGTAGGTGTGTGTGTGTGTGTGTGTAGGTGTGTGTGTGTGTGTGTGTGTGTGTGTGTGTGTGTTTGGTGTGTGTGTGTGTGTGTGTGTGTGTGTGTGTGTGGTGTGTGTGTGTGTGTGTGTGTGTGTGTGTGTGTGTGTGTGTGTGTGTGTGTGTGTGTGGTGTGTGTGTGTGTGTGTGTGTGTGTGTGTGTGTGTGTGTGTGTGTGTGTGTGAGTGTGTGTGTGACATGTGGTAAGTATGTTGGGTCCAATAGCCGATTATAGTTTACTTTGAAGATAAAATCTTTATCTATCTATTTATATATGGTTGAATGTACGTGTTACAATTATACCATTATTAAATTAAACAAATGAATGTTTTAAAGAAATTTGGTGTGTGTAATCCTCATTCATTTGTTTAGGTTCATACTAAAAATTGATTGATGTAAAAAGAGGAAAATTTTGCAACTAACTAACTAACTGGTACTATCGAACCGTAGGTTCAGGGAAGCGCGGACATAAGATCTCCACACATCCCTATTCTGAGCTCACGTTTTTCCAAACATCCGCCTGTATAATCAAATCTTCTTCGCTGAGATCACAGTTAATATTATTCTCCCTCTTCATTCTTGTACTACCAACTGGGCGATTACCCTCTGATTTCCCTACAAGAAGCTTCCGTGAACGTCCTTTATTCCCCACTCGTGCCATATGACCTGCCGATCGCAGTCAACGAGACTTAGATATTCTAAATTATATCTGGCTTCCTATAAAGACTATGCATTTCCACTGTTAAGCTGTCTTCTCCATTCAGCTGGCTGCTCATCTCTCTTTGGTCCAAATTTTTTTCTAAGAGCTTTATTCTCAAATACTCGTTATCTCCTTTCCTCCCTTAAAGTAAGAGAGCTTACATTACATTTGTAAAATCCATATATATATATATATTTATTTATTTATATTTATTTACTCCCTCCATGGTATCTTTACCTTGTCGTGGTGGAGTGGCTTTGCGTGCTTAAATGATCCTGATAGCTATGCCGGCGGTAGCATTGCTGCCGATAGGGTTACCCATGGCCGGACTGGTCGAAGGTGATAAGCCAGGAACGAAAAAAGTACCTTGGGGGCGAAAGAGTGACGATCTTTCACCGTAAAAATACAACCGTCAAGAAATGCTGACCTGGGTTCATCTGGGGTAAAATTTTCCGGAGGTCCAATAGTCCCCCATTTGTGTGTCTCCGGGCGGGGACTACTTCAGGGAACCCATGCCAAAGGCTCAAACACAGGGACCCGTAATGTTTCTAGGGAACATTTAATGTTAGGACTTTATACAATAGCGGTGCAACTAGAGAATATTAACGCTGGAAATTGGATAAATCGCCCTTGGATTATCGCTTTGGATATAGTCGCTTTACAGGAAGTTAGGTGGCCAGGAGAAGGTAGTCAGGAATCAGGAAGCTTTGCATTATACTATGGGGGTGCAGAAAGACCTGCATTTGGAACGGGTTTTTTTAGTCAGAAGGAGGATCCTATCCGCTATCCGAGATATTAAATTTGTTAGTGATAGGATATCATACATAATTCTAAAGGGTAAACGACATGATTTTATAATTGTAAATGTACATGCCCCCACAGAAGATAAAGATGACAAGATCAAGGATGAGTTTCTATGAAGAATTAGAATGCTTATTTGATACCCTTTCACTATATCATATGAAAATTGTCTTAGGAGATTTTAATGCAAAAGTGGGGCGGGAAGATATATTCAAACCAACAATAGGCAAATTCAGTCTTCATGAAGATAGTAACGACAAACGGGGTTAGATTAGTCACATTTGCCACATCAAAGAATCTCATTCTTAAGAGCACAACATTTCAGCATAAGGATATTCATAAATACACCTGGACGTCCCCAGATGGAGAAACTCGGAACCAGATAGATCATGTATTAGTGGATAAACGCTGGCACAGTAGCATCATTGATGTTAGATCAGTTAGAGGGACAGACTGCAATTCGGATCATCATCTGGTCAGAGTGAAAATCAGACAACGGCTATCGCTTATGAGAGGAACGAACGCTAAAGATGATTCTGTAAAATATGAATTAAAAAACTTGAAAAATTATGAAATGCGGCAAGAATACCAAATCAAAATAGCTAATAGATTTGAAGTGCTGGAATCTTCAGATGACAATGTGGCAAACGAAGAAGAAACTGATATAAATAAAGAATGGGAGGCTATAAGAGATACTATTAAATTGTCAGCATCAGAAAGCATTGGTTGTTTAAAAAAGAGGCAAAACAAGAAATGGTTTGATGAGGAATGTGCCGACATTGTAAAGAAAAGAAAGCTAGCAAAAATGAAATGGTTACACGAGCCAAATGAGGTAAATTTAGAGCAATTGGGTAGTGTTAGAAGGGAAACCACCAAGTTACTAAAGAGTAAAAAGAGGGAATATTTGAGAGAGAAGATTAATGATCTTGAAATGAATGCAAAAAATAGGAACATTAGAGAATTATATCAGGGAATTAGGATAGAGAAGAAGGGACTTCAGGCTAGAACAAACATAATTCGGAATGAAAATGGGGATATGATTGCAGATTCTAGGAGTATATTAAATAGATGGAAAATTTACTTTAATCAGCTATTAAATGTACATACAGAACAGGACATTGAGGAGGATAAGTTACAGACAGCAGAAATGCTAGTCGCAGAGCCAAGTGCATTAGAGGTTGAAATGGCGATTGGAAAATTGAAGATGTATAAAGCATCAGGTTCAGATGAGATCCCAGCAGAACTGATAAAATCAGGGGGAGAAAAATTGATGGACAAGATACGCTGGTTGCTTAGTATGATTTGGGAAAAAGAAGCTCTTCCAGATGAATGGAAGGAATCAATTATCTTACCAATTTATAAGAAAGGAGATAAAACTGATTGCAACACCTACAGGGGCATCTCATTACTTTCAACTTCGTACAAAATTCTAACAAATATATTAGTAAGCAGACTTACTCCCTATATTGATGACATTCTAGGAGATCATCAATGTGCATTTAGAAGAAACAGGTCTACAACAGATCAGATTTTCAGTATAAGACAGATTTTAGAGAAGAAATGGGAATATAATGGTACTGTACATCAACTATATGTTGACTTCAAAAAAAGCATATGATTCAATTAAGAGGGAGAAGTTATACAGTATCCTGCTGGAGTTCGGAATTCCTAAAAAAGTTGGTTAGACTTATACGAATGTGTCTAAATGGCTCAAAGAGTAGGGTGCGTGTAGGCAAACAGTTTTCAGACACTTTTGAAATCCAGAATGGGTTGAAGCAAGGAGATGCACTATCTCCTCTACTATTTAATTTTGTACTAGAGCATGCCATTAAATCTTTAGAGAATGAGGAACGCTTACAACTGAATGGTATTAATAAGCTGTTAGTTTATGCTGATGATGTAGTGCTCTTGGCCGATAGCGAGGAGATACTAAAGGCCAACACGCACACACTATTGAGTAACACTAAGAAATTAGGACTGGAAGTAAATATCAGTAAAACTAAATATATGGTCACACGTAGAAATTCAGTATATAATGGAAATGGACAGCTAATGACAAACGAGGGAAATTTTGAGGAAGTGGCTGAATTCAAATACCTAGGAACAATAATCACAAATAGGAATGAGATGCACAAAGAAATTAAACATAGGCTCAATTCTGGAAATGCTTGCTATTATGCATTGCAGAGACTTTTGATGTCCCAACTCCTTTCAAAAAACGTTAAGCTGAAAATATATAAAACTATTATTCTACCAGTTATATTATATGGGTGCGAAACATGGACTCTTACTTTAAGGGAGGAAATGAGATTACGAGTATTTGAGAATAAAGTTCTTAGGAAAATTTTTGGACCAAAGAGAGATGAACAGACAGATGAATGGAGAAGACTACATAACAATGAACTACATGGTCTTTATAGGAAGCCAGATATAATAAGAACAGTTAAGTCTCGCAGACTGCGATGGGCAGGACATGTTGCACGTATGGGGAATGAAAGACGTGAATGGAAGCTTCTTGTAGGAAAGCCAGAGGGAAAACGCCCAGTTGGTAGGCCAAGAATGAGGTGGGAGAACAACATTAACTATGATTTGAGGGAAGTAGATTATACAGGGAATGATTGGAAAGCATTAGCTCAGGATAGGGATGTATGGAGAGCTTATGTCCGCGCGGCCATGAACCTACGGGTTCGATAGTGCCAGTGAGTAAGTAAGTATATTTATTTACTTATTTATTTTACTTCAATGTTACGTTTGTAAATAGAATTACATATATTCTTATCTAAAGTCATATAAAACAGACCATTTCAAATTCTATATTTAAATTTGTTATGATGTGTAAGCAGTTTAGCTTTCAAATGTGAACAGCACAACACGTAATATATTTTGAAATATTTAATTCTATGATAAATAAGGTATTTCGAAATGAATCTAGTATTTACCTGATAAAGGAAAAGTTTCTCATTGTTCATACCAAAAATTTATGGGTTTTAAACTGATTTAATCCGTGAAATATTTATATTTTAACAAATTCTGATTAAAACTTAACTTTTTCAATTTCATATTCAGTGGCGTTGCTCCGGAACGTACATTACTATTACGAAATTCGTATTTTTGATAAAACGTTAAATGTTGCGTATCGGAATTATATATAAATCAATGCGCGCGCTCACACACACACACACACACACACACACACACCACACACACACACACACATATATATATATATATATATATATACCCCTTGTGGAGTTGCCAGTCTGCCATCATTTATAATGTAATTATTATTATTATTATTATTATTATTATTATTATTAATATTTATATTACTTGGAGGAAATTAACGTGCCAAAGAAAAATTAATGTACAGACAGAATTGAATATCTCGAAAAGCTCTGCAGAGGAAAGTCCGCGGCAGCATATTTTCTTATCCCTTACGGATATCTCACACAATAACGAATTTTTTCTTTCAGCTGATTTATGTCAAGAATTTCGGGAAATCAGCACGGGGTGTCTAAACAATATAATTCTTTATAATTAATAATTTTTCCTTTTACTTATTAGCTAAACATAAAAAACACGCATTAATTCTTCATGTATTTAATCGTAGCCGTGCACGCCGGGTTACTAGCTTAGCACTTAATAAAACTGATAATGTACCACCAGTTATTTTTATTATATTTGGCTGCGAAGCATGGGAGGAAATGAGATAACGAGTATTGAGAATAAAGTTCATAGCAAAAGTTATGGGCAGACGGAGAGAGAGAGAGAGGGAGAGAGAGAGAGAGAGAGAGAGAGAAAGAGCGGGGGTAGAGAGAGAGTGAGAGAATAGCAGAGAGAGATAGATAGAGAGAAAGAGGGAGGGAGAGGGAGAGAGACTGAGAGAGAGGGGGAGAGAGATGAAGATACAAGTGTATGGAGAAGACTGCAACAACATTGAAAAAAGAGGTCTTTATACGAACCAAGCAAGATGAGATAATGAGAAGAGCAGGCAGGTCATGTGGCATGGAAGAAGAAGAAGAAGCTTCTTCTAAGAAAACCTGAGGAAAAATGCCCAGTTCATATGTACAACCGAAACTATGTAGGAGAATAACATTTAACTAATGCTTTGACAGATTGATCATTCAGGGCGATGATTGGAAATTATAGCTCAGGATAGGATTGCATCGAGAGCTTGTGTCCGCGCGGCTATAACCTACTACAGGTTCGACTGTTTCGTTTCAGTTTATATAAAGGGAATATACAAAATACTTATATATAAAATATTTTAAGAAAAAGAAAAAAAATCTGTACTCCAGCGCTAAACCATCCATAATAATAATAATAATAATAATAATAATAATAATAATAATAATAATAATAATAATAATAATAATAACAATAACAATCTCCTGCCAGTGTGTGGGTCTGTGTGTTTTGTGTGAGATATGTGGTAAGCATGTTGGGTCCACCAGCCGATTATAGCATACTTTGAAGGTTAAATCTATATCCATCTATCTATATATGTTTGTATGTGTGTTACTATTATACCATTATTAAATTAAACAAATTAATTATTTAAAGGAATTTGGTGTGTGTATTCCTCATTCATTTGTTTACGTTCATACTAAAAGTTGATTGATGTAAAAATAAGAAAATTGTGCAACTAACTAACTGGTACTATCGAACCCGTAGGTTCATTGCCATGCGGACATAAGCACTCCATACATCCCTATCCTGAGCCAATGTTTTTCCAATCATCCGCCTGTATAATCATATCTCCGATTGATTCCGATTGAGGGTCTTTCCACTTTTCAGCGGTTGCCCTTTTACCAACCGGCTGCTGGCCCTTCACATCCACATGTGTCAATCACAGAGGTAGATGATCAACAGCCAGTGTAGGGGTGACATGTGGTTAGCATATCGAGTCCCCCAGCCGTTATAGCTGGTTCCTCAACCTGGAGCCGCTACTTATTGTAGCTACCCAATTGCCTCACGATGCTGGGTGGGCACCGGTCCCATACTGGCCGAAATACCATGAGAAAATTTCTTCCCCCATGGAGACTCGAACCAGCGCAAGTCCCGTAGCTCTGCGCCAAGGCTTCCTACCTTAACCGCTCGGCTACGGCGCGGGACATACTATATAATCATATCTACTAACTCAAATCGCAGTTAATGTTATTCTCCCACCTCATTCTCGATCTACCAACTGGGCGTCTACCCTCTGGTTTTCCTAAAACAAGCTCCATGCACGTCTTTCATCCCCCACTCCAGCCACATGATCTGCCCATCGCAGTCAACGAGACATAAATTTTCTAAATTATATCTGGCTTCCTATAAAAACCATCCAATTTCACTGTTAAGCAGTCCCCTCCATTCACATGTCTGCTGATTTTTCTTTGGTCCAAAAATGTTCCTAAGAGCTTTATTGTCAAAATCGTAATCTCTTATCCCATTGCATTTTTAACATATACAGTATATACGAGTATATATATACACAAACATATTTATTTATTTATTTATTTATTTATTTATTTATTTCAATGTCACGTTTGCATTTAGATTAACATATATTTTTATCTAACACACATAAAACAGAACATTTCAGATTTCATATTTAAATTTGTTATAATGTGTAAGCAGTTTAGCTTTCAAATGTGAAAAGTACAACGCGTAATATATTTTGAAATATTTAGTTCCATGTAGTTCTGTGATAAATATGGTGTTTCGAGATGTATCTAGTTTTTACCTGATAAAGGAAGAGTTGCTCATTGTTCATACCAGAAATTATGGGTTATAAACATATTTAATCCGTGAAATATTTATATTTTAACAAATTCTAATTAAAACTTACTTTCTTCAATTTCACATTCAGTGGTTTTGCGGAGCAACGTAAGTTATTATTACGAAATTTGCATTTCTGATAAAACGTTAAATGTTGCGTAGCGGAAATATATTAAAATCAAGGCGCGCCCA
>JASPKZ010007748.1:277500-353041 GCA_030220185.1 Diploptera punctata
TTTGTACTAGAGCATGCCTTTAAATCTTTAGAGAATGAGGAAGGCTTACAACTCAATGGTATTAATAAGCTGTTAGTTTATGCTGATGATGTAGTACTATTGGCCGATAGCGAGGAGATACTAAAGGACAACACGGAGACACTATTGAGTAGCACAAAGAAATTAGGACTGAAAGTAAATATCAATAAAACTAAGTATATTGTCACACGAGAAATACATTATATAATGGAAATGGACAGCTAATGAAAAATGAGGGCAATTTTGAGGAAGTGGCTGAATTAAAATACTTAGGAAAAAGAATCACAATAGGAATGAGATGCACAAAGAAATTAAACATAGGCTCAACTCTGGAAATGCGTGCTATTATGCATTGATGAGACTCTTGATGTCCCAACTCCTTTCAAGAAACGTTAAACTCAAAATATATAAACTATTATTTTACCAGTTATATTATATGGATGCGAAACATGGACTCTTACTTTAAGGGAGGAAAAGAGATTACAAGTATTTGAGAATAAAGTACTTAGGAAAATGTTTGGACCAAAGAGAGATGAACAGACAGGTGAATGGAGAAGACTACATAACAATGAACTACATGGTCTTTATAGGAAGCCAGATATAATAAGAACAGTTAAGTCTCAGACTGCGATGGGCAGGACATGTTACACGTATGGGGAATGAAAGACGTGCATGGAAACTTCTTGTAGGGAAGCCAGAAGGAAACAACCCAGTTGGTAGACCAACAATGGGGTGGGAGAACAACATTAACTATGATTTGAGGGAAGTAGATTATACAGGGAGTGATTGGAAAGCATTAGCCGAGGATAGGGATGTATGGAGAGCTTATATCCGCGCGGCCATGAACCTATGGGTTCGATAGTGCCAGTGAGTAAGTAAGTAACCGAGAGACATGTTGAATGTTCCATAGAATAACATATATGAAGAGGTAATTTATGTTACGTAGATTTAAAATGTAAGGAAACCAAAAGCTAACCAAACCTAAATCATTGAATGGAAACTAAATCAATTACTCTAACATAGGTGAACTCCTTGGATCGTCATTTTTATTATTTTACGCGGTTAAATATGTAAAAGACAAATTCGGACATAATTTGTTGAAGTTTTATCGTTCATCGGTGGTATATCTGTGATCATCGATGGTGTATCTGTGGTCATCGGTGGTGTATCTGTGGTCATCGGTGCTCACGTCGTGATAATCGGTGGTTGCTTATTATCTACCTACTTTAAGAGTACCTAATTACAATAAATATTAATGAAACACTATATTAAACGTATTTACCTAAGAGATGTAATTATCACTTCATTATTTTACTCGTAAATATGAAAATAAAGTGGAACTATTTCCTGTCATGACCACATAAGTTAGGGACTATGGCCTGTCATGACCACATAGGTTATAAGAGTCCTTACTTCTAACCAGGGATGTACTACCATTTATCAAACTTTTAACCAGCGATATACCACAAATGAGCACAATGTGTAAACCACAAATGAATTCAACTCCTTTGCACGTTAGTGCGCTTTCCAGTTATTATTAAATGAGCACAATGTGTACATTTAATCTATGGTTTCAACAAATCAGGTCCGGACTTATCCTTTACTTATTTAACCGCGTAAAATAATAAAAAAAAACGTTCCCTGGATATCACCTGGTTAGAGTAATTGATTTGTGTTACAGTAATTGATTTAGGTTTGGTTAGCAAAAGCTTGCTTTTTAAATGTGATTCGATACATAAAATAATTACCTCTTTTTTCTGTTATTCTATGAAAAATTCAAAATGTCGAACGGTTACCATGTAAAATCATATTTCCACTAGTTCATTTCGTGTTAATTATACATATTTAGGCGGCGGTTACATCTCATAGGAATATTGATTCATTAACACTTTACAATACTTTAAATTACATCAAAACTGGCATAAGTCGCGTAAGTGAAAAGCTTGTCTTGTACAACCCCACCAAAATTAATTAATTTAAGAATTAACTTCGAAAGCATTTATATTCAACCTCAAACTTCTCTTCGTTATGCAGAGATAACCCGTTCGTATGCATAACAATTTTAATGGTTCTCTACATAGAGAACAAAGTTCTCTATGATTTTACCGTTCACTGATCATAATTTAAATGTAATTCGATTTTACAACTAGATTTATTTCTACGTTTACAGCGATGTTGACCATAAAGAACCGATATCGACCTTATAATAGAAAAATCGCACAATGTGCAAAATATTGGTGATTATTCTTGTCCTAATTTTATTATTGACACTTTTCTTCTTTTGCAGTTTTGTGCATGATATCTTTCACAGTATTTATTACACAGTTTGCACACGTAATCATTCGGTTGGTGGAATGTCTTGTCTTGGCAGAATTTGTAATGAAAGCCGTGCATAGCGAATCGTGTTACAATATGTGTCGGAGCTCATAGTTTGCCCGCTTCCAATCCCCTGTTGTCAGGGCCAGGGCAGGGATTAATCCCTGGCCAGGGCGTCTGTTAATGATAATAATAATATAAAGGAGCACTCAGAAGAGCATTAGTTTCGAAAGTTTAACGTTCTTTTCCACTGATCACTTGTATTCACTCTTTGCTGTATTCATTATTTGATTTTGTTATGTTTTTACACTCCGTGATATGATAAAGTTTACACTTAATACCGCACAGTGCACATCTGCAGTCTTCAGTTGGCTGGTGGAATTTTTTATTTTCGCAGACCTTATGATGAAGGTGATGAAAGCCATGTAACGCTAGTCTGGTTACAACGTGTCTCAGTGTCTGATATTCTCTTGTCCAGTTTCTGTCTGTCATGGCACTGGAGGTGTAAAATTCCTCATTTATTACTTCCGTTTCTATTCCCTCACTTTTACTGCTTTTTGATATGGTTCTGTAGATGGTAGGAGGTATGCTATCCTGATGTCTTCTATTAAATATGTTTCTCGCATAAGTTCATAAGTTCTCGTTCAATAATTGGAGCACCCCAGGCCAACGCAAATGGATGCCAGGCCTAGTTTTTTCTGCCAACGCTTGTAGGCGCTGTAGTCGCTTTACTCGTTATGCTGTGGTTTATCTACGACGCAACGCGCCAGCGCAAAAATTGCTCCTCATGTATTTAAATGGAAGTGGTTTATCTACAACGCAAATTGCTGGCGCAAACAAATTTGCGCTGACATGTCGCGTCGTGTTTTGGAATCTCTTGAATCCAGGACGCAATTTGCCAGCGCAAACAAAGAATATAGAAGATATTACCCGTACTCATTGGTGTAATTGCTAAAAACAAACTAAGTTTTTATAACAAAATGTCGGAAATACAGTACTTGTTTCATAACTTTCCAATTTTAACGACAAAAGTTAGATAGTTTTGTTGCAAATCATCGAGTTCTATACATGTTTTATACCATTTTTATACAATATGAGCATGAAGGAGTACAGAGATGTACAGAAAAAAGTTATTTTGGCTTGAACTTAGTCAAGAGATAAATAAAAGCTGTAAATATTGTATTGTATCTTGGGGATATTATGGATGTACACAAATTTCGTCTTCTATTAAATTCAAAACCTGATAAAACTGCTCAGGCAAAAATCTGAAGTATTCTAAAATTTGGTATATTCATCAACCATATGTTTATTTAAGAACTAAAGAATCATTTATTCTATAATTTTCCATACAACATTCTCATGATGCTGTTGCTCTAGGTACTTTTTCTGTCTTACTAATATTTCGAACTATTTTAATCGTTGCAACGACACGTGAAACTTTTTTTATGAAGAATTTTAATATGTTTATCTATGTAGACAAATTATGACTTTTCCTCTCAATTTATTTTCAAAGTTCTTTATTAGAATTGAAGTTGGCATACGTGAACGCTCATAAAATTAAATCCACCAGATGGCAGGACATATGTGTGAATGACCAACATTTGCATTTAATTCCAAACCATATTTTAAGAAATAAATATTCAATCACTTCATTTTGTTAGCTTCCGATGGGTCAGTTTAGTGTACATCAGATTAGTTTATAGTTTACTAAATAGTATGTCTGTAATTTATTTTATTAGGTTATGCAGGGACAGGTTTGTATACATTAGTTTTTGTAAACATATTTGGAAATTTATTATGAACGTTGGTCATTTTGATTTTCCATATATGTGGTGCCATCTGGCGACAATTGCATAAACATATGCACTGTATCGTTTGCGCTCCATGTGGAATCAGCATCACGCCGAGCGAAACGCGAATTCGCGTCACGTCGGCGCGACACGCTGTATTATAAACCGTAGCATTACACTGCTAAAGTGGGTTATCTCTGGCTATTACCGCTATTACTCTGCTATTTTGGCAGCTTTAATGCTACGGTTTATTATACAGCGTGTCGCGCCCGACGTGACGCGAATTCGCGTTTCGCTCGGCGTGATGCTGGTTCCACATGGAGCGCATACGCTACAGCGCATATGTTTATGGAATTGTCGCCAGATGGCACCACATATGTGGAAAATCAAAATGACCAACGTTCATAATAAATTTCCAAATGTGTTTACAAAAACTAATGTATACAAACCTGTCCCTGCATAACCTAATAAAATAAATTACATACATACTATTTAGTAAACTATAAATTAATCTGATGTACACTAAACTGACACATCGGAATCTAACAAAATGAAGTGATTGAACATTTATTTCTTAAAATATGGTTTGGAATTAAATGCAAATGTTGGTCATTCACACATATGTCCTGCCATCTGGTGGATTTAATTTTATGAGCGTTCACGTATGCCAACTTCAATTCTAATAAAGAACTTTGAAAATAAATTGAGAGGAAAAATCATAATTTGTGTACATAGATAAACATATTAAAATTCTTCATTTAAAAAGTTTCAAGTGTCGTTCCAAAACGATTAAAATAGTTCGAAATATTAGTAAAGACAAAAAGTAACAGCTTTTATTTATCTCTTGACTAAGTTCAAGCCACAATAACTTTTTTCTGTACATCTCGGTACTCCTTCATGCTCATATTGTATAAAACATATATAGAACTCGATGATTTGCAACAAAACTATCTAACTTTCGTCGTTAAAATTGGAAAGTTATAAAACAAGTACTGCATTTCCGACATTTTGTTATAAAATCTTAGTTTGTTTTTAGCAATTACACCAATGAGTACGGGTAATATCTTCTATATTCTTTGTTTGCGCTGGCAAATTGCGTCCTGGATTCAAGAGATTCCAAAACACGACGCGACGCGCAAATTTTTTTGCGCCAGCAATTTGCGTTGTAGATAAACCACCTCCATTTAAATACATGGGGAGCAATTTTTGCGCTGGCGCGTTGCGTCGTAGATAAACCACAGCATTAGAGCACCCAACAGACCTACTAACTTACTAAAAGAAATATTTTTTTACTTTTTTTTAATAAGTTGGCTTTCTCTCAATTTTAATATGAAAATTACCACGAAATCAACTTTTGTTTAAATTCTTGCTTTTAACATTATTTTGGAAAGTTTTGAATAATTCATTTATAGTTTTTTTATTTATTATCATAATCAACTCTGTACTTTTTTTTTTCATTATGTTGGCTACATATTTTAAAATATACACGAAAGCCACCCTATAATTGGAAGTAATATTTTGTTTGTTTAAATTAACAAGTGGTCTCTTGAAATTTACAAGAATATTACAACAATTTTCTTAGTAAGTATTATTACTAAGTATATTAAATTAAAACGCAGTGTTAAAAAATGTATATATAATTTGTATTTTACTTATTTAAGGTATAAAGAAATTGTAGAGAGCAAACTTGCTTATATTCAATGTTCTATAAACAATATTTTACGTAATTAATAATTTTTTATGATGGATGTACAATCTTTGACATAACTACAACCTCAAGATATATATATTTTATCAAATTAATGTATGATGTTAGCTTCGAACATCATTTTATATAATTTGCTGAATTGTAGTACTATAGAAATTTAATAGTTTATTGATTTGATGTTAAATAATCTAAGGATTTTGTGTTTTATAATTTAGATCATGGTGAACAACAATTTTTGTTGTGTTCCGGAATGCAGAAGTAAATTATATTCATCTTCAGCTGAAGGAGGAAAACAGATATCATTTCATCGCATTCCTGTTGCTCAAGAGAGGTAAATAAGATTTCTTGCAGATAATGTAGGCTGAACTTTAGATTGTGATATTCTATAATTTTACATACAACATTCGTATGCCACAGTTGCACTATATACTTTTACCATTTGTAATAACATTTCATACTATTTTAAACATTTAGCAATGATTCTTGAAACATATTTTACAAGTATAAAATATTTATTTGTGTATGCAAATTTTGCTATTTATCTCTCAATGTAGTTTTACAGAATTGCAGTGTACATGCACAATGTTTAATGTGACTTCCACTATATCTTAATCTTGTTAGGTTCTGATGAGACAAGTTAGTGTACACCATTGTTAAATAATATGCATGCAATTTATTATGTTAGGTTAGGAAGAGGAAGTTTGTGTATGTCCATTTTTTATAAACATATTTGGAAATTTATTGTGAAAATTGTTCATACCAATTTCACATATATATCCTGCCACATGGTGGAAGTTACATTAAGCATTTGCGCATGCACACTGCGATTCTGTAGAACTTGCAATAATTCATTGAGTAAGTGAATGTCTAATAAATACTAAAGTTTTTCCATAATCTAAAAAGTCATCAGAGGCATAACTATTGTGGCACTAAACCTGATCCTTCCTAGGAGCCTTTCAATTAGTCATTATGATAGTTCTGAAAGTGGGAACAAAATAAACAAACATATTTACATAAGTTTTAAAATTAAAGCTACATGGTGAGTCCAACAACTTCCCTTATTGTGTGATTAATTATGTAACAAACTTACAAATTTATTGTGCTTGCAGCATATTAAATGTGATGAATAGATAAGCTATTTAAAATGATATTACTTAGGTCCCACATGTGCACATGAGGCCAAGTACCTTCTAACCTGGGTAATAGTTGAGTTATATGTTTCATATTGAATTAATGAAAAATTAAAAAAAATAAAATAAAGGGATATTTGATCAGTTTTTGGGATGTCCAGAAATATCTTCCCATGGTTTTGGTGTTTCCAATTTAGTTGGTACTGTTTAATATATTCCAAAATTGGCGTAGTCTTCAATTCTTTTAAGATATCAGTGTTCCTTTTCCGTTCCCATCTGGTATAACCTGCTGTTCTGCGCGTGAATCTCATTTCACAAGCCGTTATTCTGCTTTCATGTTGTCTTTTTAGTGTCCATGCTTCACTACCATAGGTCAACACTGGTCCAGCCAAAGTGTTATATAAATGTAATACTCCCATTTTTATTTATATTTATATAATTCCTAAATATGTGATCTCACTACTCCCGTTTTATTGTTTCTCCAGTCTCCAAAACTGAATTTTGTTCTGGTTCACTAATTGATAAATATTTTGTATTTTTCATGTTCAAAATTAGTCCCCATTTTTCATATTCTTCTATTAATTTTCTAGTCATATGTTCTAAATCTTCATAATCTTGTGCAATTAACAATTGATCATCTGCAAAATGTAAGTTGTATAAAGTTTTGTTGTTTGAAATAGGAATTCCCACGCTTGAACATTTTCTCCTCCAATTCTTTAATATTTCATGTACATATATTTCAAACAGAGTCGGTGATAGACAACAACCTTGATGAAGACCTTTATTTATCGTAAAACCATGTGACAATTTACTGCCAATTTTAATTTTAGATATGCAATTGTCATATAAATTTTTTATAGCTTTAATTATTATAGTCTTAATTCTCATATGTCTTAAAGCAATCCATAGTTTCTCTATAGGAACATGTTGTTGTTGTTGTTTTCAAATGCTGGGCCTTGGCACCGAAGCCATTAGCGTTCTTGCTCTCCAATATTTCTCTATGGTGGATCCAACAGGTATAGGAACATTGTCGTATGCTTTCTCTAGATCTACAAATAGTGGGTACGAAGCTTGTCCATATTGCATTTTCTTTTCTATTACCTGGGTAATGCAAAATTGGTTGTCGGTTGTGGAATGACCTGCTCTATATCCTGACTGTTCCTCTAATTCCATAGCACTATAGTTTCTTTCAAAATAATATTTTAGTATACGTCGATAGAATCTACTCATAATACTTGTTACTGTTATACCTCTATAATTTTCACATTGGTCTTTTTTTCCTTTTTTATGGATTGTCGAAATGTATCCTAGTTTCCATTCTTGAGGAACTTTTTCACCATTCATAAAGTTTGTAAATAATTTTCTCAGTCATTCAAATAAATGGTCGGATCCATGTTTTAATAGTTCTGCTGGTATTCCTGCTGGACCACTAGCTCTTTTATTTTTTAATGATTGAATATTCATTTTAATATCGTCTATGTCTGGAGTAAAATTATCCAGAGGTAAAATAGTCCCCCATTCGGTTCTCCGGGTGGGGACTACTTCAGGGAAACCATACCAAAGGCTCCATCACAGGAACATGTTCCTAGGAACATGGAATGTTAGGACATGATATATTAGTGGGGCATTAGATAATTAATGCAGAAATTAGATAAATCACTCTCGGATATAGTCACTTTATAGGAAGTTAGATGGCCAGGAGAAGTTAGTCAAGAATCAGGAAGCTTAGCTTTATACTATAGGCATGCAACGAGATCTGAATTTGGAACAGGTTTTTTAATCATAGTTAAATATGGGAAAGGTTTTTAGTCCAAAGACTCCAAAGGAGGATCCTCTCCACTATCCCAGATATTAAGTTTGTCAGCGATAGGTTACAATACATAATTCTAAAAAGTAAACGACATGATTTTGTAATCATAAATGTACATTGTCCCACAGAAGATAAGGATGACAAGATCAAGGATGAGTTCTATGAAGAATTAGAATGCGCATTACTATGATTGAAGTAAGTAAATTAATGTACATAACTAAACTATTGCAATCAATGGTAAAGAGAAACATTTTTGCCAGAGCTGGGAATCAAACCCAGAACCTTCAGCTTTCCATTGCTGATGCTCTGACCACTGAGCTAATTCAGGCTACATTCTCATCCAAGTATAAATCCTCCATTTACCTTAATCTCTTGGTCCGACATTCAATGCAATGACATCATGCTTTAGCTTCCTAATATTAATTTAATAAATAATGCTATAGCTGTGTGGAATTCCTTCATGTCTTCTTAATGTAGATGATTCATTGCATTTGAATGTGGGACCAAGAGAGTAAGGTAAAGGGAGGATTTATGCTTGGATGGGAATACAGCCTGAATTAGATCAGTGGTCAGAGCATCAGCACGGAAAGCTGAAGGTTCGGAATTCGATTCCTGGTTCAGGCAAAAAATTTTCTCTTTACCATTGATTACAATAGTTTAGTTATGTACATTATTTTACTTATTTCTATCATAGTAATAGCTTTAGCTTCTCAATATTAATTTAATAAATAATGCTATAGCTGTGTGGTGTTCCTTCATGTGTCACATTCAGTACCGTAAACCAGTTAAGGCATTTAAAGAGACTATCGTGTATGCGGCCGTCGATCAGCTAACTCTCTTTAGAGCGGGCGCAAAGAAACCGCGTTTATATTCAGCACCTAAATATTGTGTTGGCTTAGTATGTCTTGGAGATCATAGATGGCATGTAAATGTACATTTTCTATTCCCGTTTGACACGTTTAACCTTGGTGAATCCCCTTTTATTTTTAAAATAAACAACACATGGAGGATTATCTACTGCAAAAGTATCAGAATTGATGAGTGAAACAGTAATCCAAGACATAGATATTTTTATAATTAATGAAGCTAATATTAGCCCACAAAATGAACAATTTATCAACACACCTGGATACAACCAACATATCTTATATAAATCCAGACAAATAGCCAGTGGAATCCTAGTAGGGAGTAAAACAACCCTCACCACAAATTTTGTAATTATCAAGCAAATGAATGAGTATGATACATCTGAAATCATAGAAATTGAAGTATGGAAACAGAATTACCACACTAACATCTATGGAATATACAGTCCTCCTAACAAACATTTGAATCTAGATATATTAGACCTCACATGTAATAACACTGTAATAGTGGGAGACTTCAATGCAGCTTCCCCAAATTGGGGCTATACTTACAAAAATGCATCAGGTAAAGCTGTAGAAGAATTTCTAGCATCCAACACTGTAGAAATACTATACAAACAACAAGATCCACCAACATACCTCCATTATAATGGACATGGAACAAATCCTGACCTATCCATTATTTCATCAAATCTTTCAAATGTTGCAACTCGCACAGTAGAAGATATGGGGACGGAGCATAGAGCAGTCATCACAAAGATCAAATGGACACACACCTTTGCACCCAGACAAACCAGAATCACATGGAACTTCAAAAAAGCAAATTGGAATAAGTACACAATAGAAACAGAAGCTGATACCAAACAATCAAAAATCAAAACAAAACCAAAAGATGAACTAAGAAACATAACCAACATAATACTACACCGAGCAAAGACTAACATACCAAGGGGGAGGATTAAAAGAACACACAACTTCAGGCAATAAAAATAGAAAGAAACAGATTAAGAAAAACAGCTGAAAGAACAAAAAATCCAACTACGTACAACACTGGAAAAACAAAGTGCCATTCTCAAAAGACAAATTATTAAGCAAAAAAGAACTAGCTTCCACAACTTTATAAGCAAAGCAGGGTTTGCACCAAAAGGTAGATCAGTATACACTTTTATAAAAAAAGTTAACAATAATAATGCCAACCGAAACAAACCCCCAATAAAAATAGAAAATAAGCCTATTACTGATGATAAAACAATTGCAAATAAATTTAAACACCACTATGCCAACGAACATGGTTACACGAGCCAAATGAGGTAAATTTAGAGCAATTGGGTAGTATTAGACGGGAAACCACTAAGTTACTAAAGAGTAAAAAGAGGGAATATTTGAGAGAGAAGATTAATGATCTTGAAATTAATGCAAAAAATAGGAACATTAGAGAATTATATCAGGGAATTAGTATAGAGAAGAAAGGGTTTCAGGCTAGAACAAACATAATTCGAAATGAAAATGGGGATATGATTGCAGATTCTAGGAGTATATTAATTAGATGGAAAAGTTACTTTAATTTGCTATTAAATGTACATACAGAACAGGACATTGAGGAGGATAAGTTACAGACAGCAGAAATGCTAGTCGCAGAGCCAAGTGCATTAGAGGTTGAAATGGCGATTGAAAAATTGAAGATGTATAAAGCATCAGGTTCAGATGAGATCCCAGCAGAACTCATAAAATCAGGAGGAGAAAAATTAATAGACAAAATACGCTGGTTGCTTAGTATGATTTGGGAAAAAGAAGCTCTTCCAGATGAATGGAAGGAATAAATTATTGTACCAATTTATAAGAAAGGAGATAAAACTGATTGCAACAACTACAGGGGCATCTCATTACTTTCAACTTCATACAAAATTCTAACAAATATATTAGTAAGCAGACTTACTCCCTACATTGATGACATTCTAGGAGATCATCAATGTGCATTTAGAAGAAACAGGTCTACAACAGATCAGATTTTTAGTATAAGACAGATTTTAGAAAAGAAATGGGAATATAATGGCACTGTACATCAACTATATGTAGACTTCAAAAAAGCATATGATTCAATTAAGAGGGAGAAGTTATATAGTATCCTGCTGGAGTTTGGAATTCCTAAAAAGTTAGTTAGACTTATACGAATGTGTCTAAATGGCTCAAATAGTAGGGTGCGTGTAGGCAAACAGTTTTCAGACACTTTTGAAATCCAGAATGGGTTGAAGCAAGGAGATGCACTATCTCCTCTACTATTTAATCTTGTACTAGAGGATGCCATTAAATCTTTAGAGAATGAGGAAGGCTTACAACTGAATGGTATTAATAAGCTGTTAGTTTATGCTGATGATGTAGTACTATTGGCCGATAGCGAGGAGATACTAAAGCCAACACGCACACACTATTGAGTAACACTAAGAAATTAGGACTGGAAGTAAATATCAGTAAAACTAAATATGTGGTCACAGGTAGAAATTCAGTATATAATGGAAATGGACAGCTAATGACAAATGAGGGAAATTTTGAGGAGGAAGTGGCTGAATTCAAATACCTAGGAACAATAATCACAAATAGGAATGAGACGCACAAAGAAATTAAACATAGGCTCAATTCTGGAAATGCGTGCTATTATGCATTGCAGAGACTTTTGATGTCCCAACTCCTTTCAAAAAACGTTAAGCTGAAAATATATAAAACTATTATTCTACCAGTTATATTATATGGGTGCGAAACATGGACTCTTACTTTAAGGGAGGAAAGGAGGTTACGAGTATTTGAGAATAAAGTTCTTAGGAAAATTCTTGGACCAAAGAGAGATGAACAGACAGGTGAATGGAGAAGACTACATAACAATGAACTGCATGGTCTTTATAGGAAGCCAGATATAATAAGAACTATTAAGTCTCGTAGACTGCGTTGGGCAGGACATGTTGCACGTATGGGAAATGAAAGACTTGCATGGAAGCTTCTTGTAGGAAAGCCAGAGGGAAAACGCCCAGTTGGTAGACCAAGAATGAGGTGGGAGAACAACATTAACTATGATTTGAGGGAAGTAGATTATACAGGGAATGATTGGAAAGCATTAGCTCAGGATAGGGATATATGGAGAGCTTATGTCCGCGCGGCCATGAACCTACGGGTTCGATAGTGCCAGTGAGTAAGTAAGTAAGTACTATGCCAACGAACACAAACTCAACAAATATGCAAAGGACAACCAAAAAGCTATCAAAACCAAAATTGCCTAGAGCAACCTAAACAATCACACGAAACCACATGACATATTTAGTAAAAAGTTCTCTATACAAGAGCTGGAAGAGGCAATAAAGAAGACCAAAACAGGAAAACAAGCCAGACCAGACAGAATATTTCCAGAATTTATAACACGTCTGGGACCTTCAATGAAAAGAAGACTACTCGACTTCTACAACAATGTTTGGCAACAACAGTACAGCATACCAGCAGAATAGAAAAAAGCCATTGTAATACCTATTCAAAAACCTAATAAACCAGCAGAAGACATAAATAGCTACCGCCCTATATCTTTAACATCCGTACTAGCCAAGATAATGGAAAGAATGGTTATGGCTAGATTAAATTGGTATCTGGAAACACAACACCTTCTGACTCCAGAACAGGCAGGTTTTAGACCAAAACTTTCAACAAGTCACCAATTGGTTAAATTCACCCAGGAGATCAAGGATGCCGTCAACAGAAGAGAGAGTGTCCTACCAGTACTTGTAGATCTACAAGCAGCCTATGACAAAGTGTGGCGCACCAACCTTATTTGGAAGCTACAAAAAATGGGAATAACAGGCCATATGTTACACTGGGTTAAATCCTTTGTAACACAAAGATGGATAGCTTCCAAGTATAACGACCTCCAATCAAATTACGTCCAAACCAAAACAGGACTGCCACAAGGCGCCGTCTCAAGCACCACCTTCTTCAATAGTTACATCAATGACCTCCCTAAAGAAATCAAAACTAATCAGCACATCAAATGTGCACTATTTGCAGATGATTTAGTCATATGGACGAAGGCCAACAATTCAGCCAGAAACCACAAAGAACAGCTGCAGAAGTATATGGACAACGCCATAAAAAGGCTACAACAGTGGTGCACAATTAACAACATGGAAATCAGCATGTCAAAAACATTTTACCAGTACTTCTCACTAAGACACACAAGTGAATCCTTCAACATACCAATCAACAATAGCCCGATAACCAAATCCAATTGCACAAAATACTTAGGAGTCCATCTAGATAATAAACTAACCTGGGAGCATCATGTCAACAAGATCGAAGAAAAAGCAAACAAAAACTCTTACATACTGAAGAGATTAGCTGGGAAGGAATGGGGGAGCTCATTGGACACCCTAAACAAAACATATAAAATCTACATGAAACCAATTATAACCTATGAAGCAGAAACAATAGTAACAGCTAAAGACACCACAATGAATAAACTAGAAATAATCCAGAATCGAATGCTAAGATTAGTCATTGGAGCAGTAAAATCAACTAACAGTGCAACTATGAGAATGTTCACAGGCAATCCCTCAATTCAAAATGAGATAGAAAAGAAATCCTGTATCATGCACACAAAATTAGCAGCGCTACCAAAAGCAATCCAACCTCAAAGCACAACACCCCAGATCTTAATCACACAACCTTCCTTTCTCCACAACACTAGTAATCTTTTCCAAAAACATAAATTAGATGCCAAAACTGAACCAACACCTCAAATACCAAGCCCATTAGATTACCAACTGTACAATTCAACCCTCCCAATAGACGAAATAATAAAGAAAAATGATACAAACCCATCAATAGCCAAACAAATGACCTTAGAAACTATTAGTACAAAGTTCCCAGAACCAGAGTAGCTAAGAGTGTTCACTGATGGCTCCAAAATCAAGAGTGAAAATGCTGGCGCAGGAATCTACTCTCATCTGTTTAGTCAATATGTTGCAGTAGGCACAAACAATACAGCCTTCGATGGTGAAGTAAAGGCCATAGAAGTAGCACTCCACAACCTCCTGTTCTGAACAAAAATGTTTACAAAAGCTGTTATTCTGGCAGACTCTAAGGCCGCTATACAAGCAATAACATCCAACCAAACACCAGAAAATGAAACTATCTTGGAATGCCATAAACTTCTGAAATACCTCAACAACCAAAATAAATTAATAGCCTTCCAGTGGATACCCTCACACATCGGAATAGTTGGCAATGAAATAGCTGATGGACTTGCCAAAAAGGGTACCAAAATACAGATAACAACCCACCCCAATTCGAACCTCCACAGAAAGATCGAAGAAATTAAGAAAGCATTCCAAATGGAAAACATGAAAGAAAACATTGCAACAGCCAGAGGGAAACCATGGGAAAAAATTGATGAGCTATTCACAGAAATAAAATATAAAGGCCGCAAGGAAGCAGTAGCAAAATTCAGACTGATGTCAGGACACGACTGCCTGGCTCACCACCTCCACAGAATAAACGTTTTCCAATCCGACAGATGTGTCATATGCAAAGACCCGGACCTGATCATGGACAAACACCACCTTCTAGTCTGTCCAGCTTTAAATCCAACTGCACAACACTCTAAGGACCTTGTTCGCTTGTACTGGGAAGCCAGAGAAAAAATGACTTAAGCGTCAAATCTCGCCATTAGAAAACAACAACAACAACACATGGAATTCGTTTACCCAAACTTGCTCCAATGCAGTCGTATATGTTTCTCGTTATTGCACTGTTGTTAGTGCGTGAGTGAAACCATGGCGAAAGAAAAATATCTCACTGAAGAATTAGTGAATATTTTGTATAATGATGACTCAGGTGATGAACTGATTCCTGAATTAGAAGATTCACAAAGTGAAAGTGAAGATGAACTTCCACTTCCTGAACTTGATACGCCGATACAATATGATGTCAATCACCCAAGTTATTTCACCATCAAATCCTACTAGGATATCTCCTTTAGGTATGTACAAAATTTGAATTTTCTAGGACTAATAGTTTGTGAATAATGGTCCATTTTCTGAAGTGCAACGAAAAGGGTAGCTGGGGTATTTAAATGGCTGGCCTGTGGGTTTAAATGCCCTGCTCAGTGCCTGCCACTGAATGTGAAGCCATTCAGTGTGTATTTGAGAATGATGATTCATTGCATTTGAATGTGGGACCAAGAGAGTAAGGTAAAGGGAGGATTTATGCTTGGATGGGAATGCAGCCTGAATTAGCTCAGTGGTCAGAGCATCAGCACGGAAAGCTGAAGGTTCGGAATTCGATTCCCGGTTCAGGCAAAAAATTTTCTCTTTACCATTGATTACAATAGTTTAGTTATGTACATTAATTTACTTATTTCTATCATAGTAATAGCTTTAGCTTCTCAATATTAATTTAATAAATAATGCTATAGCTGTGTGGTGTTCCTTCATGTCTTCTTAAGGTAGAGGCCATTCAGTGTGTATTTGTGAATGATGATTCATTGCAATTGAATGTGGGACCAAGAGAGTAAGGTAAAGGGAGGATTTATGCTTGGAGGGAATGTAGCCAGAATTAGATCAGTGGTCAGAGCATCAGCACAGAAAGCTGAAGGTTCAGAGTTTGATTCCCGGTTCAGGCAAAATTTTTCTCTTTACCATTGATTATCTTTATATTATTATTAAAAAGCTTGCCTTATACTTTTTGAGAAAAAAAAAGGTGTAACACTGAAAATTATTTATATAAAAATATAAAAGTGATTTTTGTTAATGTAGCATTTGATTATAGTTGCATAATTAGTTTTAAATTTGTTTGTAGGATCTTCTAGACGAGGAATGTGTTGAGAAACACACTCACTTGAGCGAGCACATTGTGCAGAGCGAGACAGCCTGAATGAATGTGATGACATCAGTGGAGAGAAACACACTCACTTGAGCGAGCACATTGTGCAGAGCGAGACAGCCTGAATGAATGTGATGACATCAGTGGAGAGAAACACACTCACTTGAGCGAGCACATTGTGCAGAGCGAGACAGCCTGAATGAATGTGATGACATCAGTGGAGAGAAACACACTCACTTGAGCGAGCACATTGTGCAGAGCGAGACAGCCTGAATGAATGTGATGACATCAGTGGAGAGAAACACACTCACTTGAGCGAGCACATTGTGCAGAGCGAGACAGCCTGAATGAATGTGATGACATCAGTGGAGAGAAACACACTCACTTGAGCGAGCACATTGTGCAGAGCGAGACAGCCTGAATGAATGTGATGACATCAGTGGAGAGAAACACACTCACTTGAGCGAGCACATTGTGCAGAGCGAGACAGCCTGAATGAATGTGATGACATCAGTGGAGAGAAACACACTCACTTGAGCGAGCACATTGTGCAGAGCGAGACAGCCTGAATGAATGTGATGACATCAGTGGAGAGAAACACACTCACTTGAGCGAGCACATTGTGCAGAGCGAGACAGCCTGAATGAATGTGATGACATCAGTGGAGAGAAACACACTCACTTGAGCGAGCACATTGTGCAGAGCGAGACAGCCTGAATGAATGTGATGACATCAGTGGAGAGAAACACACTCACTTGAGCGAGCACATTGTGCAGAGCGAGACAGCCTGAATGAATGTGATGACATCAGTGGAGAGAAACACACTCACTTGAGCGAGCACATTGTGCAGAGCGAGACAGCCTGAATGAATGTGATGACATCAGTGGAGAGAAACACACTCACTTGAGCGAGCACATTGTGCAGAGCGAGACAGCCTGAATGAATGTGATGACATCAGTGGAGAGAAACACACTCACTTGAGCGAGCACATTGTGCAGAGCGAGACAGCCTGAATGAATGTGATGACATCAGTGGAGAGAAACACACTCACTTGAGCGAGCACATTGTGCAGAGCGAGACAGCCTGAATGAATGTGATGACATCAGTGGAGAGAAACACACTCACTTGAGCGAGCACATTGTGCATAGCGAGACCGCCTGAATGAATGTGATGACATCAGTGGAGCGAAACAACCTCACTTGATCGAGCACAATGTGCAGAGCGAGACATCCTGAATGAATGTGATGACATCAGTGGAGAGAAAACCCACTCACTTGAGCCGAGCACATTGTGCAGAGCGATACCGCCTGAATGAATGTGATGACATCATTGTATAGAAACAACACTCACTTGAGCGCGCACATTGTGCAGAGCGGTACAGCCTGAATGAATGTGATGACATCAAGTGGAGAGAAACACACCCACTTGACGTCGGACGGGCACAGGGTGCCAGAGCGAGACAAAGCCTGAATGAATGTGATGACATCAGTGGAGAGAAACACACTCACTTGAGCGAGCACATTGTGCAGAGCGAGACAGCCTGAATGAATGTGATGACATCAGTGGAGAGAAACACACTCACTTGAGCGAGCACATTGTGCAGAGCGAGACAGCCTGAATGAATGTGATGACATCAGTGGAGAGAAACACACACTCACTTGAGCGAGCACATTGTGCAGAGCGAGACAGCCTGAATGAATGTGATGACATCAGTGGAGAGAAAACACACTCACTTGAGCGAGCACATTGTGCAGAGCGAGACAGCCTGAATGAATGTGATGACATCAGTGGAGAGAAACACACTCACTTGAGCGAGCACATTGTGCAGAGCGAGACAGCCTGAATGAATGTGATGACATCAGTGGAGAGAAACACACTCACTTGAGCGAGCACATTGTGCAGAGCGAGACAGCCTGAATGAATGTGATGACATCAGTGGAGAGAAACACACTCACTTGAGCGAGCACATTGTGCAGAGCGAGACAGCCTGAATGAATGTGATGACATCAGTGGAGAGAAACACACTCACTTGAGCGAGCACATTGTGCAGAGCGAGACAGCCTGAATGAATGTGATGACATCAGTGGAGAGAAACACACTCACTTGAGCGAGCACATTGTGCAGAGCGAGACAGCCTGAATGAATGTGATGACATCAGTGGAGAGAAACACACTCACTTGAGCGAGCACATTGTGCAGAGCGAGACAGCCTGAATGAATGTGATGACATCAGTGGAGAGAAACACACTCACTTGAGCGAGCACATTGTGCAGAGCGAGACAGCCTGAATGAATGTGATGACATCAGTGGAGAGAAAACACACTCACTTGAGCGAGCACATTGTGCAGAGCGAGACAGCCTGAATGAATGTGATGACATCAGTGGAGAGAAACACACTCACTTGAGCGAGCACATTGTGCAGAGCGAGACAGCCTGAATGAATGTGATGACATCAGTGGAGAGAAACACACTCACTTGAGCGAGCACATTGTGCAGAGCGAGACAGCCTGAATGAATGTGATGACATCAGTGGAGAGAAACACACTCACTTGAGCGAGCACATTGTGCAGAGCGAGACAGCCTGAATGAATGTGATGACATCAGTGGAGAGAAACACACTCACTTGAGCGAGCACATTGTGCAGAGCGAGACAGCCTGAATGAATGTGATGACATCAGTGGAGAGAAACACACTCACTTGAGCGAGCACATTGTGCAGAGCGAGACAGCCTGAATGAATGTGATGACATCAGTGGAGAGAAAACACACTCACTTGAGCGAGCACATTGTGCAGAGCGAGACAGCCTGAATGAATGTGATGACATCAGTGGAGAGGAACACACTCACTTGAGCGAGCACATTGTGCAGAGCGAGACAGCCTGAATGAATGTGATGATGACATCAGTGGAGAGAAACACACTCACTTGAGCGAGCACATTGTGCAGAGCGAGACAGCCTGAATGAATGTGATGACATCAGTGGAGAGAAACACACTCACTTGAGCGAGCACATTGTGCAGAGCGAGACAGCCTGAATGAATGTGATGATGACATCAGTGGAGAGAAACACACTCACTTGAGCGAGCACATTGTGCAGAGCGAGACAGCCTGAATGAATGTGATGACATCAGTGGAGAGAAACACACTCACTTGAGCGAGCACATTGTGCAGAGCGAGACAGCCTGAATGAATGTGATGACATCAGTGGAGAGAAACACACTCACTTGAGCGAGCACATTGTGCAGAGCGAGACAGCCTGAATGAATGTGATGACATCAGTGGAGAGGAACACACTCACTTGAGCGAGCACATTGTGCAGAGCGAGACAGCCTGAATGAATGTGATGATGACATCAGTGGAGAGAAACACACTCACTTGAGCGAGCACATTGTGCAGAGCGAGACAGCCTGAATGAATGTGATGACATCAGTGGAGAGAAACACACTCACTTGAGCGAGCACATTGTGCAGAGCGAGACAGCCTGAATGAATGTGATGACATCAGTGGAGAGAAACACACTCACTTGAGCGAGCACATTGTGTAGAGCGAGACAGCCTGAATGAATGTGATGACATCAGTGGAGAGAAACACACTCACTTGAGCGAGCACATTGTGCAGAGCGAGACAGCCTGAATGAATGTGATGACATCAGTGGAGAGAAACACAGTCACTTGAGCGAGCAGCACATTGTGCAGAGCGAGACAGCCTGAATGAATGTGATGACATCAGTGGAGAGGAACACACTCACTTGAGCGAGCACATTGTGCAGAGCGAGACAGCCTGAATGAATGTGATGACATCAGTGGAGAGAAACACACTCACTTGAGCGAGCACATTGTGCAGAGCGAGACAGCCTGAATGAATGTGATGACATCAGTGGAGAGAAACACACTCACTTGAGCGAGCACATTGTGCAGAGCGAGACAGCCTGAATGAATGTGATGACATCAGTGGAGAGAAACACACTCACTTGAGCGAGCACATTGTGTAGAGCGAGACAGCCTGAATGAATGTGATGACATCAGCTGATATAGCTACTGTCAAGGTAATTACTATTTATATGCTAGTATCCTTTAAACAGATTCTTGTCATCCCAACTTCTCTAAAAACAAATGTTAAGCTGAAAATGTATGAAACTGTTATTCTTCCAGTTATATTATATGGTGTGAAACATGGACTCTTACTTTAAGGGAGGGGAAAAGATTATATTTAAAAATAAAGTTTTGGATTAAAGAGAGACAAACAGACAGGTGAATGGTGAAGACTACATAATAGTAAGCTATGCGATCTTTATGAGAAACCAGTTGTAATAACAAGAGTTAAGTCTAATAGGCTCCAATGAGAGAGGGCATATGGCATGAATGAGGAATACGGAAAGAGCATAAAAACTTCTTGTAGATAAGCCAGAGGGAAGTACCCAATAGGTAAGCCTGGAATGAGATGGGGAAATAACTTTAATCATAATTTGAGGAGTGAATTATACAGGGATCAATTGGAAATCATTAGCTCAGAATAGGGATGTATGGAGAGCATATTACATCCATGCTACCATTAATCTCCAGGCTTGATATTGCCAGTGACTTAAATTAGTTATATGTAATAGCTAGTGAATAAATACATTAGAAAACTGTCATCAGCATAACTTTTCACTAAATTAATAGTTAATTACATATGTATATAGTGAATTTTTTAAATGGCTGTACTGTGAAATTGAGTTTTTACATAAATCAATGTTCTGGACCTTTAAAATATTATAGAGCCAACCCTTTTCACTTTTATCACCAGTAATCTAACAAAAGGTTGTGGTTTTGTCTAATGAGAAACTCAACCTCGCGTTGGATTTGTAGTAACTATTTAGTGAATAATACAACATGAGAAGCTAAAAATAATGTTTAATGTTTACCGAATGTGAAATTATGTATTCTGATCTTACTTCCAGGTGATTTGTAAGCCAGTTGGATAATTATAAATAGTATATCTTTGTTGTTAAATCTCTTTGGGCTTGGGAAAAATCAATAACAGATGATTGTATGAGAAATAACTATTAACATAATGCAGATTTATTATCTTCTTCTTATCTTGTAAGCCCATGTTTCCCTTAACAGGGATTTAGGTGCTCTCCCCCTACAGGGAAGAATTTGAACCATATTAAAAATTTAGGTATATTTGTTTTCGTATAGATGTCATTGGAGTGGTCCATGATCAGCGTTCCGCCTCATACTGACATCTAGGAAACCAAGGTAGTACTAGGACGGTAAAATTTGCTAAATTTTGCTTAGAGGCCTTTCATTCAGGCTTAAGGATCTTTTACGAGCCTGAAAATCTTCAGACTCGGGACCCACAGCTTAAAGTCCCTCATGGAGGACTTGCTCCTTGGATTTTTCGATCCTAAAAAATCCAACACAGGGTTTGAACCCGCGACCCTCGGAACCAGAGGCAAGGAGCATAACCACTACTCCACCACAGCAGATTCATTATACAACATTTAATAAATTTTTTAGAGCAACAGAACTAATCTTTTTTTTTTTTTTTTTTTGTAATTTTTGAAGTTTTTTTTTTTTTTTTTTTTGCATTTCTTGCTGTATCATCTCGTTCATATTTTGTTCAATCGATATCCTTGTCAAAGAAGATATTAAATATAAAATTGATACCTGGTAAGTCAGTCGTCCTCAACTAAATTAATTTTTTTTTTATTATTCCGGCTTTTACAATGAATATACATTTTTCCAGTACCCATGTTCACAGTTAACTACACATTTGATTCAACACATTTTTCCATTCTAAATTAATAAATATATTTATTAAATTTGGGAATTTTTAACATTATGAGGTTCAAATTCATAAGAATTAAATTAATCGTGATTATTTCATACCTCATACTTCTATATTTCTTTAAATACAGCACTGCAGTATCGGCAATTTCTTATCACCACCATCAGCTGTTTTCACGATTGTCAATTTTTACTTTTGTTGATAATTATCCAAACTGCCATCTGATGTTCTTTTAAAGAATTATTTTCTAAACTGCCATCTGGTGTTCATTTTAATGAATCATTTTCTAAACCGCCATCTGTTGTATTTTTGAAGAACTTTGTAATCAAGCTAGGTTCATCTGGAATTTCGAAGTTCATAGTTCTAGTATGGTTTTTTTTAATATATATTTTTTCCCAAACTGTTAAATCTAAAGGTTTAGATGTTTCAAAAGTTTTGCTTCTTCTTCAATCCTATGATGCTCTAATAAACTATAAGTGAAAGTGAAGATGAACTTCCACTTCCTGATGCTCTAATAAACTATGTGCTGCTATAGCTGATTTTTCAATTTCTCCATTCTTTATATTTCTGAAGTGTTCTTTTTTTACGAGTTTCCAAATTCCTTTTTGTTTTTCCTATATATATATATCCTGTTGCAGTCTTTGCAATCAATTTGATAAATTCCAGATTTTTTGTTGTCTGGGGTGTTAACTTTATTATTAGTTAACAGAAGATTACCCAGGCTAAATTGTTAATTGGAGCCAATGTTATATTAAATTTTCTGAAAATTTTTTGAAACTTATTATGAACTTCAGGATGGTAAGTAAATTTTTTGAAATTTACATCTTTTTTGGAATCTTGTTGTAAGGTGGTGTATTCCTGTAACCTTTTCTGTTGTTTAAATTTCTTTAAATTATTTTTTATTATGTCTTCATTAAAACAATATAATCATATTGTACATTTTGCTAAAATAAATGGTCCAATTAACAAATTTAGCCTGGGTAATCTTCTGTTAACTAATAATAAATTTAATACCCCAGACAACAAAAAATCTGGAATTTATCAAATTGATTGCAAAGATTGCAACAGGATATATATAGGAAAAACAAAAAGGAACTTGGAAACTCGTAAAAAAGAACACTTCAGAAATATAAAGAATAGAGAAATTGAAAAATCAGCTATAGCAGCACATAGTTTATTAGAGCATCATAGGATTGGAAAAGAAGCAAAACTTTTGAAATATCTATCTAAACCTTTATATTTAACAGTTTGGGAAAAAATATATATTAAAAAAAACCATACTAGAACTATGAACTTCGAAATTACAGATGAACCTAGCTTGATTACAAAGTTCTTCAAAAATACAACAGATGGCGGTTTAGAAAATGATTCATTAAAATGAACACTAGATGGCAGTTTAGAAAATAATTCTTTAAAAGAACATCAGATGGCAGATTGGATAATTATCAACAAAAGTAAAAATTGACAATCGTGAAAACAGCTGATGATGGTGATAAGAAATTGCCGATACTGTAGTGCTGTATTTAAAGAAATATAGAAGTATGAGGTATGAAATAATCACGATTAATTTAATTCTTATAAATTAATAAACTTCATTGGAACTATTTGATGAAGCTTAATAATTTAGTTGAGGATGACTGACTTACCAGATACCAATTTTGTATTTAATATCTTATTACATAACCTCAACGGTGCATGATATGAATTTTTAAAGTGTTGCTTGTCAAAGAAGTTAATTTGTAGTGATATCTCTCATTACGAACAGGAAGAGGCACGATTATCGGTCTATGAGTTAAATAGTCATTGAGAATACATATCAAGGTTAATAAAAATGCCTGCCAGGTACACATATAAGATAAAATCAAATGTTTCATACCTCTCCTCATAATTAATTAAATAATCATTCACTAATTACGAAATATTTTATTTTATCTTAAATTACACCTCATAGTGATTTATTCCTATAAAATTAATTAAATAAAAATAAAACGTTGTTTTATTTGATTTTCATATTTATTAAGATATAATTTAGTGACAGCTGTTTCAGTACACAGTACCTTCTTCAGACATGTTAACAAATTATGAATTGTGTTATTATAGCATATATCAACGGATCTAAGCAACAATACAACAATAATTTATTTAAATTTAACAAAGGTGATTCATTCAAATCAAATTGAGAATTTAACAGTTTATTACTACTTTTAAATTTATTTATTTCTACAGCCTCCAAAAGGTCCAACTTCTTACCCTTATCACAAACATGGACCTTTTGGAGGCTGTAGAAATAAATAAATTTAAAAGTAGTAATAAACTGTTAAATTCTCAACTTGATTTGAATTAATCACCTTTGTTAAATTAAAAAATTTATTGTTGTATTGTTGCTTAGATCAGTTGATATATACTATAATAACACAATTCATAATTTGTTAACATTAGCGTTGGGCCCAACCAGTTCAATAAATATCTCACTGAAGAAGAATTAGTGAATATTTTGTATAATGATGACTCAGGTGATGAACTGATTCCTGAATTAGAAGATTCACAAAGTGAAAGTGAAGATGAACTTCCACTTCCTGAACTTGATACGCCGATACAATATGATGTCAATCACCCAAGTTATTTCACCATCAAATCCTACTAGGATATCTCCTTTAGGTATGTACAAAATTTGAATTTTCTAGGACTAATAGTTTGTGAATAATGGTCCATTTTCTGAAGTGCAACGAAAAGGGTAGCTGGGGTATTTAAATGGCTGGCCTGTGGGTTTAAATGCCCTGCTCAGTGCCTGCCACTGAATGTGAAGCCATTCAGTGTGTATTTGAGAATGATGATTCATTGCATTTGAATGTGGGACCAAGAGAGTAAGGTAAAGGGAGGATTTATGCTTGGATGGGAATGCAGCCTGAATTAGCTCAGTGGTCAGAGCATCAGCACGGAAAGCTGAAGGTTCGGAATTCGATTCCCGGTTCAGGCAAAAAATTTTCTCTTTACCATTGATTACAATAGTTTAGTTATGTACATTAATTTACTTATTTCTATCATAGTAATAGCTTTAGCTTCTCAATATTAATTTAATAAATAATGCTATAGCTGTGTGGTGTTCCTTCATGTCTTCTTAAGGTAGAGGCCATTCAGTGTGTATTTGTGAATGATGATTCATTGCAATTGAATGTGGGACCAAGAGAGTAAGGTAAAGGGAGGATTTATGCTTGGAGGGAATGTAGCCAGAATTAGATCAGTGGTCAGAGCATCAGCACAGAAAGCTGAAGGTTCAGAGTTTGATTCCCGGTTCAGGCAAAATTTTTCTCTTTACCATTGATTATCTTTATATTATTATTAAAAAGCTTGCCTTATACTTTTTGAGAAAAAAAAAGGTGTAAAACTGAAAATTATTTATATAAAAATATAAAAGTGATTTTTGTTACTGTAGCATTTGATTATAGTTGCATAATTAGTTTTAAATTTGTTTGTAGGATCTTCTAGACGAGGAATGTGTTGAGAAACACACTCACTTGAGCGAGCACATTGTGCAGAGCGAGACAGCCTGAATGAATGTGATGACATCAGTGGAGAGAAACACACTCACTTGAGCGAGCACATTGTGCAGAGCGAGACAGCCTGATAGATATTGTGGATTGACATTCAGTGGATGAGAAACACACTCTCCTTGATTTTAGCGAGCATAATGGGTGCTAGAGCGAGACAGCCTGAATGAATTGTGATGACATCAGTGGAGAGAAACACACTCACTTGATTGCAGATAAGCCATTGTGCCAGAGTCCGAGACAGCCTGAATTGAATGTGATGACATCAGGTGGAGTGAGAACACAACTCATGTTGAGCGAGCACATTGTGCAGAGCGAGACAGCCTGAATGAAGGTGATGACATCAGTGGGAGAGAAACACACTCACTTGAGCGAGCACATTGTGCAGAGCGAGGACAGCCTGATATGAATGTGATGACATCAGTGGGGAGAAACACACTCACTTGAGCGAGCACATTGTGCAGAGCGAGACAGCCTGAATGAATGTGATGACATCAGTGGAGAGAAACACACTCACTTGAGCGAGCACATTGTGCAGAGCGAGACAGCCTGAATGAATGTGATGACATCAGTGGAGAGAAACACACTCACTTGAGCGAGCACATTGTGCAGAGCGAGACAGCCTGAATGAATGTGATGACATCAGTGGAGAGAAACACACTCACTTGAGCGAGCACATTGTGCAGAGCGAGACAGCCTGAATGAATGTGATGACATCAGTGGAGAGAAACACACTCACTTGAGCGAGCACATTGTGCAGAGCGAGACAGCCTGAATGAATGTGATGACATCAGTGGAGAGGAACACACTCACTTGAGCGAGCACATTGTGCAGAGCGAGACAGCCTGAATGAATGTGATGACATCAGTGGAGAGGAACACACTCACTTGAGCGAGCACATTGTGCAGAGCGAGACAGCCTGAATGAATGTGATGACATCAGTGGAGAAAACACACTCACTTGAGCGAGCACATTGTGCAGAGCGAGACAGCCTGAATGAATGTGATGACATCAGTGGAGAGAACACACTCACTTGAGCGAGCACATTGTGCAGAGCGAGACAGCCTGAATGAATGTGATGACATCAGTGGAGAGAAACACACTCACTTGAGCGAGCACATTGTGCAGAGCGAGACAGCCTGAATGAATGTGATGACATCAGTGGAGAGAAACACACTCACTTGAGCGAGCACATTGTGCAGAGCGAGACAGCCTGAATGAATGTGATGACATCAGTGGAGAGGAACACACTCACTTGAGCGAGCACATTGTGCAGAGCGAGACAGCCTGAATGAATGTGATGACATCAGTGGAGAGAAAACACACTCACTTGAGCGAGCACATTGTGCAGAGCGAGACAGCCTGAATGAATGTGATGACATCAGTGGAGAGAAACACACTCACTTGAGCGAGCACATTGTGCAGAGCGAGACAGCCTGAATGAATGTGATGACATCAGTGGAGAGAAACAACACTCACTTGAGCGAGCACATTGTGCAGAGCGGAGACAGCCTGAATGAATGTGATGACATCAGTGGAGAGAAACACACTCACTTGAGCGAGCACATTGTGCAGAGCGAGACAGCCTGAATGAATGTGATGACATCAGTGGAGAGGAACACACTCACTTGAGCGAGCACATTGTGCAGAGCGAGACAGCCTGAATGAATGTGATGACATCAGTGGAGAGGAACACACTCACTTGAGCGAGCACATTGTGCAGAGCGAGACAGCCTGAATGAATGTGATGACATCAGTGGAGAGAAACACACTCACTTGAGCGAGCACATTGTGCAGAGCGAGACAGCCTGAATGAATGTGATGACATCAGTGGAGAGAAACACACTCACTTGAGCGAGCACATTGTGCAGAGCGAGACAGCCTGAATGAATGTGATGACATCAGTGGAGAGAAACACACTCACTTGAGCGAGCACATTGTGCAGAGCGAGACAGCCTGAATGAATGTGATGACATCAGTGGAGAGGAACACACTCACTTGAGCGAGCACATTGTGCAGAGCGAGACAGCCTGAATGAATGTGATGACATCAGTGGAGAGAAACACACTCACTTAAGCGAGCACATTGTGCAGAGCGAGACAGCCTGAATGAATGTGATGACATCAGTGGAGAGGAACACACTCACTTGAGCGAGCACATTGTGCAGAGCGAGACAGCCTGAATGAATGTGATGACATCAGTGGAGAGAAACACACTCACTTGAGCGAGCACATTGTGCAGAGCGAGACAGCCTGAATGAATGTGATGACATCAGTGGAGAGAAACACACTCACTTGAGCGAGCACATTGTGCAGAGCGAGACAGCCTGAATGAATGTGATGACATCAGTGGAGAGAAACACACTCACTTGAGCGAGCACATTGTGCAGAGCGAGACAGCCTGAATGAATGTGATGACATCAGTGGAGAGAAACACACTCACTTGAGCGAGCACATTGTGCAGAGCGAGACAGCCTGAATGAATGTGATGACATCAGTGGAGAGGAACACACTCACTTGAGCGAGCACATTGTGCAGAGCGAGACAGCCTGAATGAATATGATGACATCAGTGGAGAGAAACACACTCACTTGAGCGAGCACATTGTGCAGAGCGAGACAGCCTGAATGAATGTGATGACATCAGTGGAGAGGAAACACACTCACTTGAGCGAGCACATTGTGCAGAGCGAGACAGCCTGAATGAATGTGATGACATCAGTGGAGAGAAACACACTCACTTGAGCGAGCACATTGTGCAGAGCGAGACAGCCTGAATGAATGTGATGACATCAGTGGAGAGAAACACACTCACTTGAGCGAGCACATTGTGCAGAGCGAGACAGCCTGAATGAATGTGATGACATCAGTGGAGAGAAACACACTCACTTGAGCGAGCACATTGTGCAGAGCGAGACAGCCTGAATGAATGTGATGACATCAGTGGAGAGAAACACACTCACTTGAGCGAGCACATTGTGCAGAGCGAGACAGCCTGAATGAATGTGATGACATCAGTGGAGAGAAACACACTCACTTGAGCGAGCACATTGTGCAGAGCGAGACAGCCTGAATGAATGTGATGACATCAGTGGAGAGAAACACACTCACTTGAGCGAGCACATTGGCAGAGCGAGACAGCCTGAATGAATGTGATGACATCAGTGGAGAGGAACACACTCACTTGAGCGAGCACATTGTGCAGAGCGAGACAGCCTGAATGAATGTGATGACATCAGTGGAGAGGACACACTCACTTGAGCGAGCACATTGTGCAGAGCGAGACAGCCTGAATGAATGTGATGACATCAGTGGAGAGGAACACACTCACTTGAGCGAGCACATTGGTGCAGAGCGAGACAGCCTGAATGAATGTGATGACATCAGTGGAGAGAAACACACTCACTTGAGCGAGCACATTGTGCAGAGCGAGACAGCCTGAGTGAATGTGATGACATCAGTGGAGAGAAACACACTCACTTGAGCGAGCACATTGTGCAGAGCGAGACAGCCTGAATGAATGTGATGACATCAGTGGAGAGAAACACACTCACTTGAGCGAGCACATTGTGCAGAGCGAGACAGCCTGAATGAATGTGATGACATCAGTGGAGAGAAACACACTCACTTGAGCGAGCACATTGTGCAGAGCGAGACAGCCTGAATTAATGTGATGACATCAGTGGAGAGAAACACACTCACTTGAGCGAGCACATTGTGCAGAGCGAGACAGCCTGAATGAATGTGATGACATCAGTGGAGAGGAACACACTCACTTGAGCGAGCACATTGTGCAGAGCGAGACAGCCTGAATGAATGTGATGACATCAGTGGAGAGGAACACACTCACTTGAGCGAGCACATTGTGCAGAGCGAGACAGCCTGAATGAATGTGATGACATCAGTGGAGAGAAACACACTCACTTGAGCGAGCACATTGTGGCAGAGCGAGACAGCCTGAATGAATGTGATGACATCAGTGGAGAGGAACACACTCACTTGAGCGAGCACATTGTGCAGAGCGAGACAGCCTGAATGAATGTGATGACATCAGTGGAGAGGAACACACTCACTTGAGCGAGCACATTGTGCAGAGCGAGACAGCCTGAATGAATGTGATGACGTCAGTGGAGAGGAACACACTCACTTGAGCGAGCACATTGTGCAGAGCGAGACAGCCTGAATGAATGTGATGACATCAGTGGAGAGAAACACACTCACTTGAGCGAGCACATTGTGCAGAGCGAGACAGCCTGAATGAATGTGATGACATCAGTGGAGAGAAACACACTCACTTGAGCGAGCACATTGTGCAGAGCGAGACAGCCTGAATGAATGTGATGACATCAGTGGAGAGAAACACACTCACTTGAGCGAGCACATTGTGCAGAGCGAGACAGCCTGAATGAATGTGATGACATCAGTGGAGAGAAACACACTCACTTGAGCGAGCACATTGTGCAGAGCGAGACAGCCTGAATTAATGTGATGACATCAGTGGAGAGAAACACACTCACTTGAGCGAGCACATTGTGCAGAGCGAGACAGCCTGAATGAATGTGATGACATCAGTGGAGAGGAACACACTCACTTGAGCGAGCACATTGTGCAGAGCGAGACAGCCTGAATGAATGTGATGACATCAGTGGAGAGGAACACACTCACTTTGAGCGAGCACATTGTGCAGAGCGAGACAGCCTGAATGAATGTGATGACATCAGTGGAGAGAAACACACTCACTTGAGCGAGCACATTGTGCAGAGCGAGACAGCCTGAATGAATGTGATGACATCAGTGGAGAGGAACACACCTCACTTGAGCGAGCACATTGTGCAGAGCGAGACAGCCTGAATGAATGTGATGACATCAGTGGAGAGGAACACACTCACTTGAGCGAGCACATTGTGCAGAGCGAGACAGCCTGAATGAATGTGATGACGTCAGTGGAGAGGAACACACTCACTTGAGCGAGCACATTGTGCAGAGCGAGACAGCCTGAATGAATGTGATGACATCAGTGGAGAGAAACACACTCACTTGAGCGAGCACATTGTGCAGAGCGAGACAGCCTGAATGAATGTGAAAGCTGATATAGCTACTGTCAAGGTAATTACTATTTATATGCTAGTATCCTTTAAACAGTTGATATATACTATAATAACACAATTCATAATTTGTTAACATTAGCGTTGTGCCCAACCAGTTCATTTCGAGAAGTAGTTCGTTCACTCGCACTCACTTTTGTGAACCATTCAATTCAACTAGTTCATTCACAAAATTTAGCGAAGCCCTTCATTCACCAAGCAAAAAAAAAAATGGGCTGGAGGGTGAAGCATGAAGACACGAGCCTTGGGTGACTTGACATTAACCAACCACATGGTAGCTGTGGATTTTAAAGATAAACGGAAATAGTTCTGTAAATTCTATTTTACTTTGAGTATGAAAATTTCTAATATGACTGTTACCATACTTTTGTTTATTTTATAATTATTTATACCTCCTTTTTATTTCTGTTATAACTGTATTATTTGCATAATTTTATTTATATACAGATTTTCAATGTTTACATATTTTATTTCAAGTTGTAAATGTTAATAAAAAAACAAAATTGTAACTCTATAAAATTGAAAAAAAAATGTGTGGAGTATTTTAAAACTTTTAAGGAAGATATATTTTATTTTATTTATATATGTATTATTTACACATATTATTTGCATAATAGTTCTTTAAAAAGAAAGAAAGAAATATGCAAAATCATACTATTGACAATTACTTGATCTTAATTTTTACAACCCCTAAACTAAAAATATAAAGAGGGTGAATACTGGGCAGGCCAACAAACTTTAGCCTTGTGTGTGCACTTTTACAGAATTGCTTCTAATTCGCAATCAAGAAAAAGTAGTGAAATTTGGGGTTTCTTCGCCGATTTAGGCGATGGTAAAGCAAAGTGTAACATTTGTTCTAAACACAGTTTCATGCAGGGGGCGGGATGCTTTTAAACTTGAACGGCATATTCGCTCTAAATGTTTAGCAAAGTAAGATTTTTACTAAATTTTTCAACAGCTTTTTGTAAACCTAGTAAAATATGTTGTTTTAAAACTTGGATAAAATAGATTTTTATTAAATACTTTCGGAATTCCAGTAAATAAAATGTAAAGTGATTGTAATATTAGACTACATTAGATTTGTAGCGTTAGTAATGCCGTAGATCAAAAGGAGTAATCCCTGAGTAATGCTGCGTATGAGTGATGACGTAAGCAAGAGGCGGGAAGGTGCCGTAATGTACATGTAACGAATGAATAAGCGTGTTGAATGTTGATAGTTTCAAGTACTGAGGTGTTTAAAGCCATTTCACTCTGTCAAGGTAGTTCGTTCCTCTAAGACAATTCACTCTTCCAAGATAGTTCGTTTTTTGATACCACTTCGTTCATCTAAAACACTTCACTCTTCTAAGATAGTTAGTTCTTTGATACCACTTCGTTCATCTAAGGCACTTCACTCTTCCAAGGTAGTTTATTCTTCTATGTAACTTCACTCAGGCTAGATAGTTCGTTCCTCTATGCAGTTCACTCTGGCAAGATAGTTCGTTCCTCTGACACTCACTGCGCTCACAGTGGTACGAACGATATGGATGACATAGAAAGAGGTGGGGACATGCAAGGTTGATGGGCGGAGAAATGTAGAGTAATCAACGAATGAGCAAAAGTTGATTTGGAGTGAACATCTGGAGCTTGAAATAAAAAGTAAATTTTAATTTTAAGTAGCAGTAGTGAACTCTGAACTGGCAGTTCACTAAAAGTGAGTAACTTTTTGACACTTCACAGTAGTGAAGCGTTCTTTTTAAACGACTCACTCTCGAATTACCCATCACTAGTTAACATGTCTGAAGAAGGTACAGTGTACCGAAACAGCTGTCACTGAATTATATCTTAATAAATATGAAAATCAAATAAAACTAAGTTTTATTTTTATTTAATTAATACATATGGATTTTTATCAAGTAAATACCAACTCAATTGATTATCCCTATAAAAGTTGAATGTACACATATATTGACTGTAAACATGAAATGTAAGCATATAAACCCTCTCCTTTAAAAAAGCATCAAGGAGGCAGCCAGGCTTAATATCCATGTACTGCAGAGGGATTTGTAATTTATTGCAGGAATCTAGTGCACATTATTGTACACCACTACCCCTCCTGGCCCTGAGATTCAACATATTGACAGTCAAATTGATTAAATAAATGTAACAATAAATTAAAAGTCGCTTCTGGTGGTCTAGAGGTTAAGTTTCTTGCCTCCAGTCCCGAAGGTCATGAGTTCAAACCCGGCCAGGGTCAATTGACTTTTTTAGGATGGAAAAATCCAAGGAACAAGTCCTCCGGGAGAGACTTTACGCCATGGGTTCTGAGTCTGAAGATTTTCAGGCTTGTAAAAGAATCTTAAGCCTAAAAAAAAGAGGCCTCTAGGCAAAATTTACAGATCTTAATCGTCCATGTAACACCTTATTTCCTACTAGATATCTCATTGGGTCAGTACAAGCTATTGATTACATCTGTGGGGAAATAAACATAACTAAATTATGTTGGTCTAGAAACTCCTAACAAAGGAGAGGCTATGGTGCTCTAAAGCCAATATGTAAGTAAATAACAATTAAAATTTTCAATCCCGCCAAGTATTGAATCAAGGCTGCTGGTCCACCTGAGCCAGTATGGAGGACTATGTTGTCAACGTTAAAACTTACTCAAAAAATGGATATAAATTATATTATGTACTGTGCTTAAGGTGGAATAAAAATTGAACTGGAATTATTTTTCCCATATAATTTATAGACTTAATTACAAAAATACATGTGAGATGTACAGTCTGTTTCAATGGCTATGAACGTATTTTAAGAGAAAATTATACGTCAGCCTGGGATTTGAACCCAGGACCCCAGTCTGAGCATATGATGTTTCTCTTCAAATATGATTTATTCATCATTGAGATGTATGGGATGAATAATAAAAACATTGAAAAAGGCTGTGAACATATTACAATAGTTTCAAAATAGCTTGTGTTTGAATGAAGTCACACATTCAATACATGTCTCTAGAATATATTCTTTTCTGAGTTGGTTAATCTATGTACAGGTCTATACAGGACTGGTAATCTATATGCTGATGACAAATGTGCAGTTTTCTCAGAATAAAAATTGTACAGAAATGTATTGCTACATTACTTTATAATGATGGCAAGTGACCTAAAATATATGACTTTTTATTGAATTTACCAAATTAATTCTACTTAAAATCTGCATATATATATATATATATATACAGGGTGCGGCAGCATAACTTCCTTTTTTTAAAACTTAATAAAATGCATTGTATGAATCAGAAAATTTTTATTCGTTTTTTATAATATAGGCACATACATAAAGTTTTGTTTTACTCAGTTTTGAAGATCAAATCAGGTAGGTGACGTCCCCCATTCTCCATACACTGAGTAAACCGATTTCTGGCGTTTGTCATGACTCCTGCCAGCATAGCAGGCGTTATGTTGGCAATTTCTTCCTGGATGTTGGTCTTCAAATCTTGTAGGGTCCTTGGACGGTTCACATAAACACGGGATTTCAAATAACCCCATAGAAAAAAATCACAAGGGGTCAAATCGGGAGAGCGGGCCGGCCACTTCAAATCGCCCCTAATTGAGATAAGGCGCTCTGGGAAGTGTTCCCTCAAAACAGTCATCGATGCTCTTGAAGTGTGTGCCGTTGCACCGTCTTGTTGGAACCAAGTGTCCCCTAAGTCCAACTCATCTAGCCGTGGGAAAAAAAAATCCTGTAACATGTTTACATACCGGTCCAAATTCACTGTCACTGTGACTTCATTTTCCTCAAAGAACCAGGGACCAATAATTCCACTTGAGGAAATTGCACACCACACTGTGACTTTAGGTGAATGCAAAGGCCTTTGATGCAATTGTCGAGGATTGGTGTCAGCCCAGTAGCGCATGTTTTGTTTGTTGACGGATCCACACAAATGAAAATGGGCTTCATCACTAAAAAAAACAATAGCGTCCTCAGGAATGACTTCCAGAAGAACCTCACACGCGTTCCTCCGAGAATTGAAGTCACGTTCACAAAGTTCCTGCACAATTGCCATCTTGTATGGATGGAAATGAAGATCATCATGAAGTATTCTCCTTACAGAACGATCGGAAAGTCCAAGGGCAGACGCATGTTTGCGCGCAGAACGCCGTGGTGATCGCAACATTGAAGCTCTAACTACCTCAATGTTCTCAGGTGATCTAATCGGCCGAGGGACTCCAGTTCTTCGTCTTGTCGCACTTGCAGTTTGTCTGAACGTAGTGACCCACGTAACAATTGATTTCCGGTCCGGGACAGGGGCCAACGGGGCTAAATTAAAGCGATTCCGAAAGGCGCGCCGGGTTGCGATCACAGAACATCCGCTCGAAAAGTAGGCCTCAATGGCAAACGCACGCTCCTCACTGTTCCAACGCATGATGGCGACTGAACTGTGTCAGGACAAAACTTTATAGTCCCCCCTCTCGAACGAGACCACTAGCGCTCCGCTACGACATCAACCGACTAAATGGCGCACATTTTAAAAAAGGAAGTTATGCTGCCGCACCCGGTATCTCACCCTATATTCAACCATTGTGTTATAGAGTTTCTGTTGGGTTGGTAAAGTGATTATGATAATAGACAACCTAAATAAGCTGTATTTATTATTTGATGTGAGATTTTAACATTTTCCATTACTGGACAAAAATAAACTATATTTAATTTTAAATAAAGAAAATATTTTCTCCACTTCCCCACAGTCGACAGCTGCAATGCTATGTTAAACTCACGTCTTGCCCATCTTGCGGCCTCATGATCATTAGCATACGTTATTGCCCATGCAGCAATTGTAATTTGCTGTTGCATATTCAATGCCATTTTGACTAATGACTTCAGTTCTACACTGTTTTCTTTTATTTCATTTTTGTGATTTGAATAATTGCCTTTCCAACGGTAATTTCACATTTCCTATAATGGTAATATTTTCATCACACAATGCAATCAAACGTATAGCCATAATTATGATTCACCCCGTATAATAAGAACAGTTAAATCTCGTAGACTGCGATGGGCAGGACATGTTGCTCATATGGGGAATGAAAGACGTGCATGGAAGCTTCTTGTAGGAAAGCCAGAGGGAAAATGCCCCATTGGTAGACCAAGAATGAGGTGGGAGAATAACATTAACTATGATTTGAGGGAAGTAGATTATACAGGGAATTATTGGTAAGCATTAGCTCAGGATAGGGATGTATGGAGAGCTTATGTCCGTGCGGTCATGAACCTACTGGTTCGATAGTGCCAGTGAGTAAGTAAGTAAGTAAGGAGGGAAATCTGCATTCTTGAGAGCTTGCTCTTGCTGGAGATGATACGAATACAGTAATTCGTGATGTAAAATCTGCACACACACACACACTGCTGTGACTCAGGATAGCAATCATCCTTGTTGGACGTTCATGTACACTGTGTAACATCAAGTGTTATGGATCTGGATCGTACGTGATGTGCTAAGGCACTGATGTAAGCCTGCGGCAAGTAAAAGCTTCTTAATACAATCGTTGAGCACGACCATTTGCTTTGCCATACATGAAAGTGCATGTCTTCATTGGTGTAACTTCTGTCCAAGGTACCTTTACTTTTGTAACTGATTGTGAGGCCTGCAGTCATAGTGCGCGTAGGGAGAAAGGGAAGTTGTTGCACATGCATCAACTAACTGGTAGTTGATCCCAGACCTTGAGATACCAACATAATTATCCAGGAGCATTTAAAGTTGGTTCCCAACTCGAATTATTATGATATCTCGACAATGGTTGATTTACGGACCCATGTTTATTGGAGCTTTTTAGCTACTTTTGGCCTGTACTTTCCATGTGCGAATTATTGACCATCCTGTATACTTACCTGTAAGCCAAACTTTGAAGGTAATTATACCCATTACTAAACTGTTCATTTCAGTGTTTCAAACTTATAAAATGTAGTCTTTTCCATGGAGAATCTCAAACTCATTTCTACAGAAAAGTGACTTTCCAGGTTCCTTCGTGGACCCTTCTTCTACAAATGACAGTAAAAAGAAAACATTTTGGAAACGTACTTTGAAATTTCTTGCAGAGAAGTGTTGTGATGTATAAAGACCATGTCCAAAAGATTATCTGCCATTTTTAACTGCAAGGCACTAAAATTAAGTGTCAAATCTCTCATTTAAACTGTAGAGAAGTAATACAACTGGATAATCTTCTCTCACTTCACTCCACTGTTACATATGCAGGGAATTCATCTCCTCCACACAGTTGGTTACCATTGCTGGATTCTGGCTTCGATTTATGTGCCTTGCTGTTAAAAAATGGCAGATATTTTTTTGGACTTTGCCTTGGTACATCAAATGCTTCTCAGGGAAATTTCAAGGTGGGTTTTGGCATGCAATGGTTAACAGTTTCCTTGTAAGAATTAATGGGATGATTTTGAGCCATTTAAGAAAGTGCCGGGATGCCATGCCACCCCAACTCCGTCACTGATTTTATACATAATTGTGAACAAGTAAGAATTGATGTAACGTTATTATGTATAGCCATAAGCTGTATTTGTTATATTTTCACCTCATTATTCAGATAAAACTCGATGCTGTGCAGTATTTTTTAAAATTATGTCAAATCTTTGTTTATTTTGCATTTTAATGGTATGAATTATTACAAGTGAAATACAATGTTGTTTATAGATGCTGAGAGAAAACCAAACTCAAGGCAACAATCAACTCACTCAGCTGTGGAGTGGTCAGCAACAGTACTGCTCCAAAAGGAATTGAGATTCTTGAAAAGGAAGTTGGAGATCTAGAAAATAGCTTGAAAGATCATCTTTCAAATGTTGGCTAGTATTTTCAATGTTTTATTTATTTTTTTTTTCAATTTATCACTTCTTACTGAAGGACAAGTTGTATTTGAAAAAAAAAAACTGGAATTTGAACCCATTTCTCTGGTTTTCTATATCAGCATTCTGATCCACTAAGCGGTTTAGGCATAATTTGTTCTATTAATAAAGAGTATCTTCTTGGTGATAATAAAATTGTATTACACATAATCACCAAACTTTTTTTTTGTGTAATGCCACCAGGTTGTCTTTTATGATATTTCTGGCTTTCTCCCCTGGCATTGGCGGAATTGTATCTATTTTTTAGGTTAGGGCACCTGAGAGGCAGAGATGATGTGATGGTGAAACACCAGGAGAGTCCAGACCATGGACAACCACAGCAATAATTTCACTTAATGAAAAATTCCAATGGTCTGACTGGGAATCAAACCTGAGACTTGATGAACTGTGGTCGGAAATACTGACCACTAGCCCATGAAGTTGGTTTCCAAACCAAATATTAAAACAGTCGATAGCAAGGCTATCTTTATCAAACCTCACTATAAAAATGTGTTGACTGTTTTAACATTTTGGTTTTATTGATTATTATTTATAATACAATATTAATTTTTCTCTTCAAATATTAAATGCACATTTGTCTGTTTTGTTCACACAGTCCCTAGATACGAAAACAAAACATGTCAAACAAGACTTACAAATACAAAGTGAATTTCTTACTTAATATTCTTATCAAAAGTTTTAAATTATGGACTTATTTTATGGATGTTGTGTGCACCCATAGCCCTTGGTGAATTCATCTTCATTTCATGCCTGGTAGGATAATTTGCTATTAAGTTAATATTAATGAATTTGACTAGCCTCGTGGTCTTGTGGTCACAGCTACTGACTCTAGTTCATGGGGTCCCAAGTTTGATTCCTGGTCTGACCATAGGAATTTTTCCTTAAAGAGAATTGTTGCTGTGATCGCCCACGGTCAGAAATTCAGGTTAAGTTTAACAAATCTCCTCATGCTAGGATGTAATTTATCATCCATGTATCTTTGTTGCCTTCTAGGTACTGCCAATGCCAGGAAATTTTGGCAGAAATGTTATAGGACAGCCATATGGCATTGGAAAAAATAAATTGACTTTAAGGCTGGTATTCAAGAACCTAACTTTCTATGAAGAGCGACTCTCAGCCCGTCACTCCGTGGTTAATTGTGTGGGTGATGCAGAACCTACTCTAACTTGCTCACTCTATTCAACATCATGTGCTAACAAGATATTTATTTTTAAAAAATTCTGGGAACAATTGAAAGATGAAAGCCTCAGCTTACGGAAGACGGAGATGGCATGGCCTAGAGAGCTTGGTTCTTGAATACTGGCCTAATACAATGTTCTTCATTTTCTGTTGATAACCAGTATATTAAATAGTATAAAGTAGTAATTGAGTTAGAATTTAACACCTCACCTCATAATTATAGATTTCTCAAAAACATGTTTCAATACTTCTGTGTATTATCTTGAAAATAAGATAGTATGCAGGAGTATTGAAACATGTCTTCAAGAAATCTATAATTATGATGTAAGAAGTTAAATTCTAACTCAATTATTAATTAAAATAAACATCATAGTGTCATTTCCTTCAAATATTAATGAAAGTAAAGTAGACACATTAAAACCCAACTAAATAGCTATGAAGATAAATACTCTTTCAATGTTTTTATTATTCCCAACATGTATTAAATGGATATTAAAAACATTGAAAGAGGCCGTGCTGGCTTTATAATGTAATGTAAAATTCCCAATAAAGGTCTTCTTAATAAAGAAGCTGCCATTTGCAAGATAGAGTAACGGTCCATAGCATTTAGTGCTTGGAAATTAACAGTGTATGTGCTCAGGTAGCTCAATCAGTAAGCATTTGCATAGAAAGCAAAAGGTCCTGGGTTCAGACCCCAGTCTGAGCATATATTTTCTCTTCAAATATACTTTACCATTTATGTGTGTTGTAATGCCCCTCACTGCACAGGTTCCATACTAGACGGGATTAATGTGATCTATTTGGGTAGACCAGTTTACATATCTGATGTGTTCTTGTATTGGGTACAGAGAGGCGGGTTGTTTCTGATCTCTGATAACAAATGAATTTTAAGTTTTACCTTAAGAAAAGCCGTGTCTCCACCATCGATCATGCTCTATTTGATGGTCCTTTACCCGAGCTATGGCTTGGCATCGGAGTTTCCACTGCAGAAGACTCTTATGCAGCACAGCCATGTCTAGAAGTTCCCACTTCTCTTTGCATGCTTTTCAGAGACCGTCTATTGTTCTAGGACACCTGTTTCCCAGTGCACTTTTGATGAGTCCAAAGGCACAAAAGTCCATCGGTGATGCATCAGGAGACTTCACTGGGATGTTGCTGAATGGAATAGCATGTATACCAGTTTCCTGCTCCATTCTCGCCGTATATGTTTACGTCATGAATTAATGAGTCATTTCTTTACATCTTACCTCAAAGTTTATGTTTTCTTAATAGTGTCGGTTGAAAATGAGAGAGATGGTTCTCTTGAAAACTGCACTTCCCTTGTTTAAGAGAACGTAGAAAACTATGAGGTAAGATGTAAAATAAAATTACTCATTAATTCATGAATTAAGAACCTCAAGCTGTGGTCTCGAGGTAGCTTGCTGCCTTGTCATACAGCGGGCCCGGGTTTGATCCCGGTCGGGGCCAGTTTTTCTGGGTGAGGTTTTTATCGGGGTTTTTCCTCGCCTGTAAGACAAATGTCAGGAAAACTTTAAGGCCCAAACAGTCCCCAAAATCCATCATCATCATCCTTATCATTATCATCATCAACATCCTTCACTGTGTGGAAAGCAACGGGAAGCTACCACACCTACAATTCCCTAGTAAAGCTGCAAGCATAGCATGAAAATGCTATGATTGCAGTGAAGGACCTGCCTTCGGACAGAATTACTATGGATGGATGGATAATGTTATTTAACTATGAATATTAAGTTATGTAGATAGGAAATAACACTATGAGGTTTTTTAATATTGTTTATTTTTTATTATTTCACTCACCTCATACTTCATAATTCATAGCAGACCCTGGGTTTCTTCACATATTTTGTGACATTATCAATGCTGCGTCACGTTCACAACTGACGTCCAACGGCCTTCTATCCTGCAGACTGACCTCCGCGCCATCTGGTGGCCGACCGAAGAATTTCCAAATCAGTCCTCTTTCTTTATAACCGGGTATTTCAAAATTCATAGTTGTATTTTCATTCTTGCATATGTAAATTTTTTCCCAAATTGTGAGTTCCTTCGGTTTTTCCAATTGTTTAAGTAATTTTGTTTTGGTTTCTATTCTATGTTTTTTCTGACCAGGCATGTGCAGCTATTGCAGATTTTTCGGTTTCTCCATTTTTAACATTTCTGAGGTGTTCTTTTAATCTTGTATTTAGATTCCTTTTTGTTTTTCCTATGTATATCTTTTCACAATCTTTACAATTAATTTGATAAATTCCCGATTTTTTGCAGTCTTCAATCTTTTCATTTTTGTTGGTTTTTATTAAATTACCTAAGCTGTAATCATTTTTCGGTGCTAATTTAATGTTGAATTTGTTGAAAATTTTTTGAAACTTGTCAAATACGAAAGGATGGTATGTGAACTTCTTGAATTTTTTGCTTATATTTTTATCTGTGTGAAGAGTACTTTCATTGATGACTTTTTGTTCTTTGAATTTATTTATTTTCTTGTGTATCATTTTCTTTTGAAAACCATTATCCTTAGCATTAAATAACATGAACAACAAAATCATCTTTACTGATTAAACAGAAGTCAACAACAGTATAAACTATTTGGACCTAACACTAACAAAAAACTTCACCAACAACAAAATAAAATTGGCATTTATCGAAAAACGACAAGCAACACACTAGCCATAAACAATAAATCGAGACATCCTTTTCAACATAAAATAAGTACATTCAAAAGCCTAATAAATAGGATGTTAAAACTCCCTCTAAATAAAGACAATTATAATTAAGAATTAAATTACATCAAACACATGGCAAAAATTAACGGCTACAACAAACAAATAATAAATAGAATTATAAACAAACAAAAAAGAAAAAACATTATCAACATAACCAAACTTGAAATTGTATCCAATGACAACAAGAAGAAATGGATAACTCTCACGTATACACTGGTAAAGAAACATTAAAATTTGCCAACTCACTAAAAAAGCTCGATAAGAATATTAATATATCCTAAAAAACTGACAACAAATTAAACAATTTAATAAACAACAACATCGAAGAAATAGATGAATTCGACAAATTAACATGTACAGACTGCAATAAATTCTACATTGGGAAAACTAACAGAAGCTTCAACATTAGATTCAAGGAACATTTCAGAGATTTCATTTACAATGGAGGAAAATCAAGTTACGCAAAACATGTAATTCAAGCTGGACACCATATGCATAACATCGATAACACCCTCACAATAGTACATAGAAAAAACATTCCAACGAGAATAAATATACTGGAGGAAATCGCAATCCTAAGAGAAATCAACAACAACCTGATTCTCAATGAATACACACCTAATCCACACAATCCTCTGTACAAAATTCTCACAACCAAGTCAGTACTTCAACAAGGGTCAACAAGAACGGACCTAATGCATTCTGCTGATAATGGGACTAGTCCCGAAAGGCCTACAGAGTTTTAAAAGAACTAAAGTTGATGACACGGACCTACAAGGTAACTATATTATAGTTTTTAACCGTACATTATATTACTGTGAACTAATACCTCAAAGGAAAATCACCATGAATTTTACTAGTATCGATTGTATCCATATTCCATTTCATTCTTCAATTTCACATTTTTTTATATTTCTAACAATACCTTTGTTGTTAATTCCAGACCATTAGATATGTACATATTTCTAAAGTATTCTTTTGTATGAGTTTCTAAATTCCCATTAGTTTTCTGTGTATATATACTTTTTGCAGTCATTTCACTAATTTAATAAATTCCAGATTTCTTACAAATTGGGATTACTTATTTTCTGTGGTGGACTAGTGGTTATGCTCCTTGCCTCTAGTTCTGAGGGTCGTGGGTTCAAACCTGGACGGAGTCGATGGATTTTTAGGATAGAAAAATGCAAGGAGCAAGTCCTCCTGGAAAAACTTTAAGCCACGGTCCCGAGTCTGAAGATTTTCAGGCTTGTAAAAGATCCTTAATCCTGAATAAAGAGACTCCTAAGCAAAATTGTCAACATTAACGTCCTAGTAATACTTTATTGGACTGTTAGATGTCTCATTGCATCAGTGTGTTGACCGCATGACATCTATGAGCAAATAAGATAACTAAAAATTAGCATTGTTTTGTAACTCCTAACAAAGGAGAGGCCATGGCTCAACAACGGGCAATGCCATTATAGATAGATAGATTTTCTTCAAATAAAATTTGTTATTCGGCAAGAAATGATAAATTTAATATTTAAGATTGAAAATAAAAAATGTTTGTATACATAGGATGTTAAGCTGATATCTGAATGTTGTGTTTCAGTTGCCGGTGCTGATCGGTATGACACAGCGAGACGTAAGCGAGTATTGGAACAAGGTGACAGAGCAACGCCTGCTGAACTGAAGGTAAAGAAGGGCAACCATTCTCGTACGAGCGAAGGAGCATCGTGTAGTTTCACGGAGACTCCTGAGGTGGAGCATCCCAGAACCTTCTACCATCCTGAATTGAAGCGTCCCCGGACCTGCTGCCCTCCTGTGAATGTTGGTCCTCTGCCAATAAAGAAGAGGAAGTTTATGCATGCACCTGCTGGTGAAACCGAACCAGGACATCACGTCGTGGAACAAGAAGTCACTGTACCTCCTCCACCTCAGCAAGTTCCAGTGCAGCCACAGGTGTTCCCTGGTCAGTATCTCATTCTGTTACAACACTGCAATTTTCATTCAACTGCATGTTGTTAATTAATGATAGAGTTATATTGTATCCTCCTTTCAGAAGGTCAATTCCAACCATCTCTATCTTCCCGTGCTTTCCTTCTTTTTAGTTCTTCCCAGCCGTGTCGTCTTTCTTGTAGACTTTTCTTCATCTGGTTCATCTATCTCTCTCATAGTCGTTCTCCTTGTATCTTGAGATTTAACAGTGTTTATGGTAGTCTTTCCTATTCCATTCTTTGTAGATGTCCTAACCATTTAATCTTTTTTTTTATAAATCTGTTGTTAATTTTTCAACATGTAAGGTCTCCCTGAGTTTGTTATTTCTTATTCTATATCTCCTTGTTTTATGTACCATTCCACATAAGAATTTCATTTCTGTAGCTTGAATTCTGCTCAAGTCCTTCTTTGTACATGTCCAAGTGTCAGGTGCATATGTTAACATTGGTTTGAAATAAGATTTATACATTGCCATTTTAGGCGTGATGGGTATATCTTTATTCCAGATAATTGCTTTTTTAAATTATAGACATTTAAACATTTTTCTATGACTGGCCTCATAGAATAATAGTCTGTGTTACTGACTACAGTTGAATGAGTTCCCGGGTTCAATTCCCGATCAAACAATGGAAATTTTCCATAAAGCAAATTATTGGTTGCACATAGTCTGGATTTTAGGTTAAGAACTCTCCTGGTGCTTCATTACCATATCATATCATTGGGGTAACATAACTCTGCCTTTCAGGTGCCCGAACATGAGAAATGGATTACAATTTCGCCAATGCCAGGGGAGGAAGCCAGAAATGTCATAAGAGACAACCTGGTGGCATCAGATGAATAAAAAAATATTTTCTCTATTGTATTCACGTAGACTTTCATGGCAGGAGTTGCTATTATGATCTTGAAGAAGATTTTAGGGCTGTAGGCCGGGGTCGTGAGGCTTGTACTTCCCTGACATTTTGCCAAATGCAGTCTCTGTCGAAATGTCGGGGAACTACAAGCCTGACGACCACGGCCTACAGCCCAAAAATCTTCTTCAAAATCATCATTTTCTCTATTCTTTTCCTGATTTCAGTCTGTATTTTGCCATTTGCATTTATCACTGTTCCTAGTAATAGTATAGAAAAATGTGATGGTACAGAGAGAAATGTGTGAATAAATTGGAAGCCTAATAGCTCAGATGGAAGAGCACTCATGTACAGAAGCAGACACATAGGGTGTATTTATCTCTTCAAATTTAATTTGTAAATCTTGTTTGTGCAATAGGGACTTATCTAAGTGTTTGTTTGGTTTTTCAGCTTCCAGCGGTACAAAACTGCCACACAATCTCATAGAGGATGGTCCCAGCGCCCCAGATCATCTCTTGTTAAGTAGCAACAGCAATGAGACAGAAGATGACTCAGACATTGATGTCGTTTCTGTCCAATTTGAGCAATCACAGCCCAGAGACCCTGTGACGGTTGTATACTTAACTCAAGAATCGGACGAGGAAATTCTGGACTCAGCGCAACATCCTGCTGTATCCACGCACCACCAGAGTCCCCAGCCTCTATTCACTTCATCCCATGCAGTCCCCCACCCCGAGTTGTGCCTTCTCTTGTTAGTCCATTCAGACTTCCATCATCCCAGTACCAGTGCAGTGGCAGCGTGCCGGCAGAAGTCCCGTGTACCCCACCGCCCACTGCTGATCACGACTATAACAGTACACAAAGTCACCCAGTGCATGAGAGGAATTTACTCTTTGAGCAACTCATGCAAGAGGCGGAGAGACGACTTAGGGATATTCATGCCATGGTCAGACCGGTGCACTATTCACAGCAGTCACCAGTGGCTCCTCCTCTTCGACACCAGTACGGCATGCACCATCACCATCAGCTACCAGAGCCTACACCTCAGCAACCAACTGTGTACAGTCATCCTGAAGGACGTTCTACTATGATCCCACCTCCTATGGTAAGTGTATGTAACAAATAGCTACTCTGTTATAATTTAAAACAAAATTCTTTCCAACGCACCTCACCTCATATCCTGTCTTGTAATTATACCAGTTTCATAACCTTAGTGGTTACATCTTCAGTAGTTACATGACTGATGTTCTGTTGTCCAGGAACACTGCTTCTTACTTCATCTGTTTGTGGACCGATGAACTCACCAATCAAATCAACTTCCTGGCAATTTAAAAGTTCGTTAATTTTTTCTTTCTTAGGTTTTTGAATGTGGATTTTTTCCCGCAAACAGTGTTTTATTAAATCAGCCTTTCTTTCAATTTGTTGTTTTTCTGACCAACCATGAGCGGTTACTGGTGATTTTTGCAATTCCTTGTTCCTTCACTCTGGTTTTCAAATTTCTTTTAGTTTCCCTGTGTAAATATGATCACAATCTCTGCATTTAAACTGGTAAATTGCTAATTTTTCTTCTTCAATTCTGTCATTTTTGTTGGTTTTGATTATCCTATTGAGGCTGAATTTATTTCTCAGTTCCAATCTTAAGTTGGACTTTTTTAATTTGAGGAGCTTCAATGGGTGCCAAGAGATCTGAATGACCTTTATTTTTAAGTCTCGTAGACTGAGGTGGGCAGGACATGTGGCACGAGTGGGGAATGAAAGAGGGCATGGAAACTTCTTTTAGGGAAACAAGAGGGAAAATGCCCAATTGGTAGAGCAAGAATGAGGTAGGAGAATAACGTTAACCATGATTTGAGGGAAGTAGATTATACAGGGGATGATTGGAAAACATTAGCTCAGAATAAGGATGTATAGAGAGCTTGTGTCCACTCGGCCATTAATGTACGGGTTTGAAACTTAGTTATAATGAAGAATTAGTGGTATTGGTGATGAATAGGTATTATGTAGAAATTAGTTGTTGTATGTTTTCATTCAGTTTTTATAGTATCAATTTTTAACCCTTGTTTTCTGTTTTGATTGTTGCAGGTGGCTCCTTCGCTGCAAGCCCCAGATGAACAACTGATGCCAATCCATCACAGGAATACACCCTTTGGGATGTACAGGCAGCAACCTCGTCTATGGATACACACGAACACTTCACAGCTCACTTTTGAGCGGTACACGTTCCTGTACAAATATAAACAGGTCAGTCTCTACTTCAATTTGTTTTTAATAAAAAGTAGCAGCTGTTATTTGAAATTTGCTCCCTCAAGATACACTTTTTTCAGCTCTGACATTCACATATACACAGGGTGTCTCTAAAGTCACTATCCATTTCAATGCAGGAGGACAATGATTAAAAAATCATTGTTATTGTGAAGTTATACACTTATTCTACTGCCATCTGGTGAAAACACACAGCTGTGAAACAAAATGTAGACTTTAACATTTAAACCGAGAAAGCCTGCTGCTTCTGTGATATGATTCCATAAATCAAGCAGATGTGATAAGGATGTTTTTGTAGAATGAAACTTAGAATTTTCTGCACTGTGTTGCAAGGGGCACTCAACTCCTTACTGAGGCATCAAGTTGATGTGTTCGGACTCTCACTGGCAATTTGAACCTGCTGCACTGTTTCTGCTGATAACCGTAGTCATGCCTCATCACTGCTGGTACACTTAAATTTGTTTAACCTTTTGAACGCCATGCCCGGTGTGCGCCGGTGAAAGTGTGTGTACAGCAGTATGCCACACCCGGCAAGCTCCAGTTTTCAATCTTATTATTTTAAATATTTTTTTCCTGAAGTTTTTACTTCAATAAACTAAAATTATTTTTCGTGCTGTGTTTGTACATCCTTTCTTAGCAATACTTTGCACATCCCTTACAGAATAACGGTACAGGCTAGTTGTAAATGCGTTTTCTAAAGGAGGGAGTACATTCAAGTTTCAAGGCCTTTTTTTTTTCTATGGAATGTTGCAATTTCAGGATTTTCTCTTTATTTATTTTATTTTTAGTTGAAAAGATACCTGGCCAAGGGGTAGGTCGTGCTGTGAAACACAGTGATTCATGTCTCGAAGTTGACGAAAATACAATACGCGAATTTATTGTGTCAATTTTATCAGAAGTTGAGAGTGACAGTAACAGTTCATCAAGTGACGAATGTGATAGTAGTCCTGCTTCTAAGAGAATATTATTACAATCTAAGCCTGTAAATAGTAAAGCAAGTGATGTAGACCTAAATGAACAGGGTGTGAGTGACAGTGGTGGGCGTGTCGCGCCAGACTAAACACGTGGCATAAAACAGCTGTTTGACTGGAATGGATTCGAACCCAGGACCATAAAACTTTTCAACAATTTGAATAAGATAAGTGTTTAGTGATAATGCCATCAAAAGTCTTCAATAGGATACATGTTTTAGTGATGGTGATAACACATTTGAATGAAGACACTGTGCTGGGATCTTTACAAGTGGAAGCAACACCGCCTAACCTTCAAATAAATGTATAATAGTGAGTTTAGCACGGCATGTAGACAGTTAATTATACTTTATATAGGTTTATATTATATAGTATGGCGTAGTACTTTACATTTAAAAAACCTGGCACCCACAGCCCAGCTGGCAAAATGGAAACTCGGCGGTCAAAAGGTTAAAAGTAGATGAATGTATGCTTTTGTTGGGTCTCGTTTATGGAATTTATGGGTAAATTTAGCTGTCTCGTCTTCATATGTCAATCTGCATACCTGTGCACAAACAGTGGCAACCTGTTCTTCCATGCTAAATATGTTGCATTAAGCTAACAGTGTATGCTAAGAAAAAAGAAATTGTAGAGTTTCCATGGAAATGGAAGTGACTTTAGGGACACCCTGTATCATCCCTTCACTAGCTGAAGATAGACACACGTGGATGTAGGCCATTAATGTCATGCTGCAAATAGAGAAAGATACACATATGTCCCTTTTTCAGTGTTTATTTGTGTTTCCAAAAGGTTGTTGAATTGTTTTTAACGCCATCTGTTGTATTTGTCCTGTTTCATGTATTTTATCACTGCTGAGGGTTCTTTACAAATAGTTTTACTTTCATTTTTAAGTTTACATTATATAATATAATGTAAATGGACAGCTAATGACAAATGAAGGAAATTTTGAGGAAGTGGCTGAATTCAAATACCTACAAACAATAATCACAAATAGGAATGAGATGCACAAGGAAATTAAACATAGGCTCAATTCTGGAAATGCGTGCTATTATGTATTACAGAGACTCTTGACGTCCCAACTCCTTTCAAAAAACGTTAAACTGAAAATATATAAAACTATTATTCTACCAGTTATATTATATGGATGTGTAACATGGACACTTACTTTAAGGCATGAAAGGAGGTTATGAATATTTGAGAATAAAGTTTTTAGGTAAATCTTTGGACCAAAGAGAGATGACCACACAGGTGAATGGAGAAGACTACATAACACTGAACTACATGATATTAATAGCAAGCCAGATATAATAAGAACAGTTAAGTCTCGTAGACTGCGATGGGCAGGACATGTTGCACGTATGGGGAATGAAAGACATGCATGGAAGCTTCTTGTAGGAAAACCAGAGGGAAAATAACCCAGTTGGTAGACCAAGAATGAGGTGGGAGAATAACATTAACTATGATTTGAGGGAAGTAGATTATACAGGGAATGATTGGAAAACATTGGCTCAGGATAGGAATATATGGAGAGGTTATGTCCGCTACGGGTTTGATAGTGCCAGTGAGTAAGTAAGTAATATTGTTTTATGTACACTGAACATGGGATGTCTTAGACATTTAATCTGATTGCTCTGTATTGTATAAAGTTAGGTCAGAAGAAGAAAATAAATTTATGGTTTGGTTACACGAGCAAGTCATGGATATTGAAGGTAATTCCACAGTTTGCAGTTTTCCACGCAACAATGGAGTACTTGACAGTTAACTAACTAACTCACAGGCTCTATCGAACCCATAGGTTCATGACCGCATAGACATAAGCTCTCCATACATCCCTATCCTGAGCTAATGTTTTGCATTCATCCCCTGTATAATCTACTTCCCTCAAATCATGGATAATGTTGTTCTGCCACCTCATTCTTGGTCTACCAACTGGCTGTTATCCCTCTGGTCTTCCTATAAGAAGCTTCCATGCACCTCTTTCACCTCCCATTCATGCCACATGTCCTGCCCATCGCAGTCTACGAGACTTAACTGTTTTTATTATATCTGGCTTGCTATTAATACCATGTAGCTTACTATTATGTAGTTTTCTCCATTCACCTTTCTGTTCATCTCTTTTTGACCCAAAAATTTACCTAAGATCTTTATTCTTAAGTACTCATAATCTTCTTGCTCCCTTAAAGTAAGAGTCCATGGTTCACATCCATATGATATAACTGGTAGAATAACAGTTTTATATATTTTCAGTTTAATGTTTGTCAGTTAAAGAAAAGTTAATCAATTAATCAAATTTCCAACTTTTTACACTCAACATATAATTTAAATTCAGTTTGAGTAAGTTAACAAAACCTGGTACGTTGTCAGTTGAAAACATATCAGTTGTAGACAGGTGTGGCTCAACTCTAGATTAGGACGTTTCTATTATTTTCTTTACAACATTCATATGTCATTGTTGCATTACATACTTTTACCATTTGTGATAACATTTTGTATTTTAAATATTTTGCAGTGGTTGTTAAAACATGTTTAACAATTATTTAACACTTATCCATGTACACAAGTTGCGCTGTTTATCTCTCAATGAAGTTCTACATAATGCAGTGCAAATGTTTAATGTAACTTCCACTAGATTGCAGCACATATGTGTGGCTATTAATTCCAAACCATATTTCAAGAAACTAACTTGATTTTGTTGGGTTCTGATGGGACAAGTTAGTGTACACAAGATTAGTTTACAGTTTCTTAAATAAACTGTTGTTGGGTTAGGAAGTTGGTGTACGTCCATTTGTTATAAACATTCATAAATTAATTATGGCAAATAACATTATGAAGTTGTACCTGACATCACGAACTGAGATAAGACTTCATTTTTATTAATTACTCGCAGACATTGTCCTGCTGAACATTCAATTCTTGTGTCATGGCCAGACAATAAAAAATGTTACTTTTTTTACCATAAACTTCACTAATTAATAAGTTTGCCAAAAAAACTCCTCACTGCCATCTGTTGTGGCTCAAGAAGTGGGAATATGTCATGACTACACATCTGTTGTGGCTGAAGAAGTGGGAATATGTCATGACTACACAGCTGTTGTGGCTGAAGAAGTGGGAATATGTCATGACTACACATCTGTTGTGGCTGAAGAAGTGGGAATATGTCATGACTACACAGCTGTTGTGGCTGAAGAAGTGGGAATATGTCATGACTACACATCTGTTGTGGCTGAAGAAGTGGGAATATGTCATGACTACACAGCTGACATAAAAAATTCCTTTAACCCAATTACAGTGCCATCTACTAGGTCCAATTTTGAATTTAAACCATCCAGGGACCCACTTGAACACACACAAAATATTTAATCAAAATCGGTCCAGTCGTTTATTAGGAGTTGAGTGACAAACACACGTACAGAAGAATTATGTAAATAAAGATTAACTTATAAACATGTTTGGTAATTTATTGTGAAGGTTGGTTATACTGATTTCACATACATTGATAGAAATTACATTAACCAGTCGCACATGTGTACAGAGATTCTTTAGTAATTAAAATAATTCATTGAGTAAGTTAACATCAAACACTAAAGTTTTTCCCCAGATTGTTTGCACAAAACATGCAGTATATAATACCACACTAACTGCGCTAACAATATTCAAGTGTTTAAAGAAGTAAGTGATGATTGTTAACATTTGTTTTTCTCTTGATAAACTTTACATGATTGTGTGTCCATTGTGATTATAGGTACAGAGAAGTGCGGAGCACACGACGACAACGCAGAGAAATGCAGCATCTGTATAACACAATTTGAAGACAATGAAGATGTACGAAGACTTCAATGCGTGCATTTATTCCACAAAACCTGCGTAGACCGATGGTTGGCTACTGAAACAAGATGTCCCAACTGCCGCGCTGACATAGAGCATTGCATCAATGAAAAAGCACCATCCACGTGACAGCAACGCTTGTATCTCACCAGGACTGATCCGACTGCCTTGACAATTCTCTCGTCGAGTTGTAGTGTTTTTAAATGTAAATAAAATCTATTCATTAGCATGTTTACATGAGTCTCTTATTTCTTCACATCAAATCCACAATAATTCTGTTGTTTTAATCTCCGTCTCCTTCCTCTTCATCTGGTCACTCCACTCTGTCTTTTATCCATAGTCGAGCCGCACTTATTTCTGGCGTGGTCACACCTACCTGATTTTTGGCATTACTCCTGCACGTGGTTTACATAATACTGGCAGTAATAGCATTGTCAAGTCAGTTGTACATTACAGTGTGGACTGTTCTATTCAGAGAACAAGTGACTACTGGCATCATGTTGTTCAATGTGATTACACATGTTCCTGCTAGAGTCAATTTCCAACATGTTTACTTACAAATAAGGGTGAGATTTTTTACTTGGGTTTTTTCCTCACCTGTAAGACAAATGTCAGGAAGCTCAGTTCCTCAACGGTTCCCCGAAAATCATCCAGCCATCATCATCATCCTTCACTGGTGTGGAGAGCAATGGGAAGCTACCACACTTATAATTCCATAGTAAAGCTGCAAAGCATAGCATGAAAATGCTGTGATTGCAATGAAAGACTTGCCGTGAGGCAGAATTACTATAGAATAGTACAAGAATAAACTTGGCAATACGATAAAAATCCTCCATAAGTGTGACGTTTAACCATGACAACAATTGTCAGCTGACCATGTGGTTTGTTGCCAGAAGTAAGAGGGGCACAACTTTATTGTTCTGGATTGTAAGCCTCTTCCATTGGTTTTTATTGTCCATGTGTTCTTACACTTTGTTCCTATCCCAGACTTTTTCCTCCATCTTTTATGCAATGTTCTTTTTCCTATGGTTTTCATTTCTTGAGAATCAGAGATTTGAGTTCCTCACATATTTTAGAGCTCATAACTTCCCCTCCAAAGGAAGCCACTAGCCTTGGTACCAATAATTAGCAACTTCTGCATTTCTGATTTATTTATGACTAGAGCAATTAATTATATGAAGAAAATTATACCAAAATATGAAATCATAATAAAAAAATATATTATGAAGCTACTACTCATATTTCAAGAGAAAAATTTGTGCCCAGACCGATACTCGAACCCGGGACCTTTGGCTTTCTGGGTCAGTGCTCTACCAACTGAGCTACCGAGGCGAATTGTGATCTAGATGCCAATTTTTCTCTTATACAGGCCTATGTTGTAATTCCCTCGCACCAAATACTATGAAACCTTTGTTTCTATCTTTGCAAATGGCAGCTTCTTTATTAAAGGGATCCCATAACAGGCCCGGAGGCCCTAGGGTCAGTAGGAGGTTAAGGCTCCCACTTTTTCTAGACAATCGGCACTTTATGTCAGTCCTGCTTGACGGCCGCCTTTATCCCCAGAACAAGTGTCTGGTACTCATTTCCATTAGAGGCTGAGTCGACCCCAGGGCCATAGTGCCCCAGAGGGATCGGGTCAGTTTAAAAATCCTGACCCCAACGTGACTTGAACCCTCGACCCTCCGGCTTGTAGCTCAGTGCCTTAACCACTATGCTACGGCGTGCTCCAGCTTCTTTATTAAGAAAACATTTGTCGGGAATTTAAACACTACTTTATAAAGCCAGTGTGGATTCTATTGATGTAACTTCTTACATGCACAGGTCCTTTATAATTTATAAATGTACGTACCAGCACATAAATGAGATAAACAGACCTTATTTGTGGCTCAAGAAATCGAGATGTTCACTGTACATCCTGGCCCAATATAAAACATCACGTTCATGATTTGAAGCAATTTTCATAGCTTACGAAGTAGCGTAGTTGTTTAAGGAATCACACTCAAACCAGAATGTCGTGAGTTTGAGTCTCGATGGGGTCGGATTTTTAGCTGGACCAAACCTGGCAGCATCTTGGCCCTGGAGTCAAGTTAGCTCCTATTGGAAATAAGTATCAGACGCAGCATGTTGGGGGGGGGGGTAAACGTATTCATCATGCAGGGGCACCAACCCGGTGAATGATTAGAGCCGATTGTCTAGAAAGATGGAAGCTTCAACCTCCCATTAAGTTTGGATGATTTCTATTTATTTTGCACGAAGATATTTGAAATCCAGTATATTTATGTGAATTATAACAATAATATTAAATTTGATAGTTTCAGAGCATAAGTAGACCAAGTCCAGTGTGTTATATTTGGAGAAACGAGATGTTATTAATCCACAATTAATTCTAGGGATTGTTTCAGAACTCTCTTTGTCAATTATAGTAAGATGTTAATGAACTATGAACATGGTGAAATAGAGTTAGAATTATTTTAACATTAGTTTATACAAAAAATGGGCCTAACACAGTGTCTAGTCTTGGTCTACTTGTACTTTGAACGATCCAGTTATCAATTCTGTTCGTAATACGCAGTTAGAAGCTTCTCCTATATTCTGATAGCAAACTAGACGCCTGTCACGATGAAAAAGTGCACTCCACATCACATTATGTTATGTAAGTATACTTGTTGTCACCCCTACACTGGCTAGATGATCATCTACCTCTGTGATTGACACTAGTGGATGTGAGGCCAGCAGCCGTATGGTACGGTAAGGACCTTCTAGCCTGTCGCACCATAGAAAATAAAGTATATTTGTTATTATGCCATATTTGGTATTTTGATGTAAGTGAGAAAAATGTTGGCCTTACCTACCAGAACTTCGCTAATTTAGAAAAAACAGGACTTCACGTTTAGGATCAACGGTCTTTACTACAATTAAATGGTGTAATCCACTCACAAAGTAAGGACTGCTCTTAGGTAGGAAGAAGGAACTGGCTGCTAGGTTATTGTTCTTACATTTTTGTTCAGCTTATTCATCTAGAGTCATGTTTTGTTGCAAAAACCTCCATCCAACTTGTCATTCCATATCTCCGCATCCAATTATTTACTTTTATCAAATGCATTAATCCAGATGTATAGCCCAGATGAAGGACAAAATAGAGATGATGTAATAGAGTTTTACGAAGAACTCCAGAAACTCATAAATAAAAATGATTACCTTATTTTAACTGGAGATTTCAATGCACATATAGGAAATAAACCAATACCAGAAACCATAGGTAAACATGGTGAAAAAACAATAAATAATAATGGAAAACTTTAAATAGACTTCGTCACCTATAATAACTTTAAAGTAATGAATACCTTTTTTCCACACTTAGATATTCACAAATATACATGGAGTGCCAGAGGAAGTACAAGTATAATTGATTATGTAATTGTAAATAAAAAACTTTCAAATTTAGTTCATGATACTAGAGTATATAGAGGGCCTGATATTAATTCTGATAATTTTTAGTGAGGTCTAAAATAGCTATACCAACCCGATGGAAGAAATTACACTATGATAAAATGGAAAATAATGAAACTTTTAAAGTTCACCTATTACAACAAGAATCCATTAAAGAACTATATCAAAAGAGATGACAGAAAATCCTATAAGTAGAAATATAAATGAAGAATGTGATGAGATTAAATGAATAATAACTCAAGCTGCAAAAGAATCTTTAGGAATGAGAAAGAAATCATATTACAAAAAAAAAAAAATTTGGAATGAAGATTAAGAACATCTAAATTATCTTAATAAAGTAAAGTAAAGTGATCCCACAACAGACCCGGAGGCCCTTGGGGTAGTGGGAGATTAAGGCTCCCACTTTATCTAGACAATCGGCACATTATGTCAGCCCAGCGTGACGGCCGCCTTTACCCCAGAACAAGGGTCTGGTACTCATTTCCGTTAGAGGCTGAGTCGAGCCCAGAGCCATAGTGCCGCCAGAGGGTTTGGGTCAGTTTAAAAATCTTGATCCCAATGGGACTTGAACCTGCGACCCTCCAGCTTGTAGCTCAGTGCCTTAACCACTACGCTACGGCGTGCTCCAAATTATCTTAATAGGAAAACAAATGAATCATTAATTGAATACAAAGAGAAAAAGTGCAATAGTTTGTAGAGAAGTTAGAAAAACCAAAAGAACAATGTGGGATAAATATATAAGTGATATCGAACACGATGTACATGGAAAACAAGAAAAGGCGTACAAAATTATGAAACAAGAGATACACTTAAATTAAATAACATTTCTGAAGAAAAATGGATAGAGAACTATCAAGAATTATGGACAGAAGAATGAAGAATAAATAATACAAGCAGATGAACACGTAGATTTAATAACCATAGAGGAATTAACAACTTCTATTGATCATTTCCATAACAAAAAGACATCGGGTACCGATAATATGAACATAGAATTAATTAAATATGCATCGTTTTCTCTAAAAGTTCGTCTACTAGATTTTATAAATATATGTTGGAAATTTGGATATATACCCGAAGAATGGAAAATCGCTAAAATATATCCTATATATATAAAAAGGGGGCACGTCGTAGCGTAGTGGTTAAGGCACTGAGCTACAAGCCGGAGGGTAGAGGGTTCAAGTCCCGTTGGGGTCAGGATTTTTAAACTGACCCAAACTCTCTGGCGGCACTATGGCCCTGGGGTCGACTCAGCCTCTAACGGAAATGAGTACCAGACCCTTGTTCTGGGGGTAAAGGCGGCCATCATGCAGGGCTGACAACCCGGCTGACATCAGGTGCGGATTGTCTAGAAAAAGTGGGAGCCTTAACCTCCTACTACCCCAAGGGCCTCCGGGCCTGTTGTGGGATCACTTTATATAAAAAGGAAACAGACAAAATTGTTCTAATTATAGAGAAATAAGTATATTGAATGTGTGCTGTAAAATTTATGCCAATATTTTAAAAAATTGCTTAAACATAATTATAGAAAATATCATATTGGATCCTATTTGAAGAGAAAAATTATACGCTCAGATCAGGACTTGAACCTGGGAACCTTGGTTCTATAGACCAAGTGCTCTACCACCTGAGCTACCTGAGCAAGTACCGATCTAAATGCAAATCTTTCTCTATATACATTGTAATTCCCGCCCACCAAATGCTATGAAGCCTTTACTTGTATCTTTGCAAATGGCAGCTCCTATATTAAGAAGACATATTTGAGAATTATGCATTACATTATAAATGCCAGTGCGGCTTTTTTCTATGTTTTTACTATTTATTTTATACATCTGAATGATGGATAAATTATATTTGAAGAGAAAATTTATACACTCAGACCGGGACTTGAACCCAGGACCCTTGATTCTCTAGACCTAGTGCTCTACCATCTGAGCTACCTGAGCAAGTACCAATTTAACGCAAACCTTTCTCTATAATAAAATCTCAACGTATTCTGCTTAAGAATAATACAGTACTTATTTTAATTTATTGAATTGTAATTATATATTTTAAGATTCTCCGATAATCCGTCCGAGTTTCCATTGTGAAGTATACGAGTAATATGTTTTCCTCTGATCGCGGTACCAACGCTATAGACCATTGGTGGGGCTGCCACCTCAAAGCTACAGATAAGAAACGAGGATATCCGTGAAGAACTGCAGATCTACTACATAAAAGAAAAGATATTTAACAACAAGATACAGTGGAAAGATATTGTAGAAAGAATGGAAGAAAGTAGATTACCACATAAAATCTTCCATTATTTTCCAAGAGGAAGAAGAGATGTCGGACGTCCTCGGAAGAGATGGTCTTAGATCTATTAGTGAAGACGGAACAGGCAACTCTTGCCTAAACTAGGAAGTGAAGAAGAAGAAGATTCTCTGACATAACTTATATAGACATGTGCTAGATAATATATTATTATTATTATTATTATTATTATTATTATTATTATTATTATTATTATTATTATTATTATTATTATTAATTTTATTATTTTTATTTACATTATTTTGAGTGTTAGAAAAAGAACTACATTTTCATACCCACTGAAAGTTAAAATTGTTATTCGACCAATGAAAATGCAGTCATACAACTGCTTTGTTTACATTACAAGTGGAACTTAGCTTGGAAGAAGTATAATGTGTGGTTAAGGTTGGTATTCATGAACCAAGCTCTCTAGACCAAGTCATCTCCATAAGCTGAGACTCTCATCTTTCAATTGTTCCTGGACATTTTTTTAATAATAAATATGTTGTTATCACGTGATGTTGAATAGAGTGAGCCAGTTAGAGTAGGTTCTGCATCACCCACATAATTAACCACGGGCTGAGAGTCGCTTAAGCAGAAAGCTTGGTTTTTTAATACCTGTCTTAAAGTTTCTGTTACACACATTGCCTTGTAAGTCCTGTAAATTGAAGCAGAACTGAAAAATATGTGAATAATTTGTCTGGGGACAAAGGAAGTTAACATTTTTTATTTCTACACAATTTCATTTATTCTAAGCCAGTTTTTTAATAATTCTAAGTGAAAATATAATCTGATAGCTATAGAGGAAAGGAGATTACAAGTGTTTGAGAATAAAGTACTTAGGAAAATTTTTAGACCAAAGAGAAATGAACAGACAGGTGAATGGAGAAGACTACATAACAATGAACTACAACATTGTCTTTATAGGAAGCCAAATATAATAAGAACAGTTAAGTCTCGTAGACTGCGATGGGCAGTAAATGTTGCACATATGGGGAATGAAAGACTTGCATGGAAGCTTCTTGTAGGAAAGCCAGAGGGAAAACGCCCAGTTGGTAGACCAAGAATGAGGTGGAAGAATAACATTAACTATGATTTGAGGGAAGTAGATTATACAGGGTATGATTGGAAAGCATTATCTCAGGATAGGGATGTATGGAGAGCTTATGTCCGTGCGGCCATGAACCTATGGGTTAGTTAGTGCCAGCGAGTAAGTATTTTATGGTTATTTTGTTAAAATTATTTACTGAATACTGTAATTTGTCCTCTGACGGAACCACTAATGCTACATCATGTGTGAAAATTAACTTATCTAACTTCAAATTTCTATTAAATTGTATGTGTACATGACATTGTTCTCCCCACTCACTCTCTCTCTCTCTATATATATATATATATATATATATTATAAATGAAAGTGGTGATAGAGGGCATCCTTGTCTGCCTTCATCTTACGTCATTACTTGTTGCTTCTTGTAAGACGCTTTTCAAAGCTTCTTTGCTCCATCTTCACTTGGTACAGACTGATCTTGTTGTCTCTCTGGATCTCGACTCTTTTCCTTCTTTTTTGTGTTCAAAGAACTTGCTTATTATGTTCCTCTCTCCGGGAATTTCAAAATTCATAATTTTTTCCTTATTCTTCTGTATGTAGGATTTTTCCCATATGATGAGTTCATTTGTGTTTTGTTTTAATAATTTTGTTTTTACATCTATTTTATGCCACCAATTGTAGTTGTGAGAAGTACAAATTTCATTAATTCCATGTAGTCAATCCATAAAGAGAGCCGACATGAAGGGTTCAGAGCAAAAGTGGACCAACTCCATATTTTACAATTGAGAAAAAGAAGTAAGGAAGTAAAGAAACAAGCTGATAAATTATCAGGATATATGTAATATTTAATTTGGCGCAACGAACATATATCAATAGAAAGCAAAATCTGCATATACAAACTTATAGTTTGAACAGATATCATATATGGTGCAGAAACTAGGCTGATACAACAAAAACTAATCAAATAATAATCAGATGTGAAATGAAGATCATAAGAACTATTCAGAGGAAAACATTATTTAGTAAGATACAAAATACAGAAATTAGAGACAAATTCAAGACATAATCAAATGTATTAAATACAGATGAAAATACTGAAAGATCATATAGAAAGAATGGAAGACAATCGACCTGCAAAAAGAGCTAAAGAAGATAGACCAATGGACGGGAGAAGAGTAAGAGGAAATTCAGCCAAGGGATGGATAGACAGGCATTACAGAGACTTTTGATGTCCCAATTCCTTTCAAATCTGTTAAACTGAAAATATATAAAACTCTTATTCTACCAGTTATATTATATGGATGTGAAACATGGACTCTTACTTTAAGGGAGGAAAGGAGATTACGAGTATTTGAGAATAAAGTACTTAGGAAAATGTTTGGACCAAAGGGAGATGAACAGACAGGTGAATGGAGAAGACTACTAACAATGAACTACATGATCTTTATAGAAAGCCAGATATAATAAGAACAGTTAAGTAAGGCTTACAACTCAATGGTATTAATAAGCTGTTAGTTTATGCTGATGATGTAGTACTATTGGCCGATAGCAAGGAGATACTAAAGTACAACACGTACACACTATTGAGTAACACTAAGAAATTAGGACTGGAAGTAAATATCAATAAAACTAAATATATTGTCACACATATAAATACATTATATAATGGAAATGGACAACTAACGACAAATGAGGGAAATTTCGAGGAAGTGACTGAATTCAAATACCAAGGAACAATAATCACAAATAGGAATGAGATGCTCAAAGAAATTAAACATAGGCTCAATTCTGGAAATGCGTGTTATTATCATTGCAGAGACTCTTGATATCCCAACTCCTTTAAAAAAACATTAAACTGAATATATATAAAACTATTATTCTACCAGTTATATTATATGGGTGCGAAACATGGACTCTTACTTTAAGGGAGGAAAGGAGATTACAAGTATTTGAGAATAAGGTACTTAGGAAAGTTTTTGGACCAAAGAGAGATGAACAGACAGGTGAATGGAGAAGACTTCACAACAATGAACTACATGGTCTTTATAGGAAGACAAATATAATAAGAACAGCAGGACATGTTGCACGTATGGGGAATGAAAGACTTGCATGGAAACTTCTTGTAGGAAAGCCAGAAGGAAAACGCCCAGTTGGTAGACCAAGAATGAGGTGGGAGAATAACATTAACTTTGATTTGAGGAAGTAGATAATATAGGGAATGATTGGAAAGCATTAGCTCAGGATAGGGATGTATGGAGAGCTTATGTCCGTGCAGCCATGAACCTACGGGTTCGATATTGCCAGTGAGTAAGTAAGTCTCGTAGACTGTGATGGGCAGGACATGTGGCACATATGGGGAATGAAAGAGGTGCATGGAAGCTTCTTGTAGGTAAGCCGGGGGAAAACGCCCAGTTGGTAGACCAAGAATGAGGTGGGAGAATAACATTAACTATGATTTGAGGGAAATTGATTATACAGGGAATGATTGGAAAGCATTAACTCAGGATAGCGATGTATGGAGAGCTTATATCCGCTCGGCCATGAACCTATAGGTTCGATAGTAACAGTAAGTAAGTAAGTAAGATGGATAGATAGTGCCTGGTTATTCAATATGTCTTCCTCCGAGGAGTGATTTGTGAAATAAACACAAATTATTAGTAAGATGTCATTGTATCGTTCAAATAAAATTAAACAAATTCTGAAATTAACAAACAGTTTTACAAATTGTTATGTGGAATAACCTCAAATGTTTTACTTAAAAAGTTTGTATAAAATTCTCAATAAAAATACTTCTGTAGGAGTCATTGATAGCGACATCTCTCTGTATTTGGAGGATTTGAGAATTGTATATGAAGAGAGAAATATTAACGCTTGTATAGTAGCTTAAATGGTGTAATGGATAACACACTTGTGCAGAGAACGAGAGGTCCAAGTCCTGGTTCAAGCATTAATTCTTTTTTTTAAGATAATAATGTCCAGTAACGGAAAATGTTAAATTTAAAATATCACATCAAAGTATTGCATAAATAAAAAAATTGTGAATTACGGAATCTTTGAAATTACTGTTTTCTCTTTTGTTGTACATGTACTGTTAAGAACAAATTTTCTCATGGAATGGCACTGGTGGACACCCAGGGCATGAGGAATTTGGGTAGGTACAATAAGTAGCAACTGAGGGACCACATGGCTGGATGATGATCCACCACTGTGGATGTGAGGCCAGCAGTTGACTGGTAAGTCGAGGTCCTGAAGGTGAACTTGGGGACACAGAATGGGTTTTTGGATCAAAAAACATTTTTTTTGTATTAATGTGCACCCGGCCGGGGTCGTTAGATTTTTTAGGATGGAAAAATCCAAGGAGCAGGTCCTCTGGGAGGCACTTTAAGCCGTGGGTCCCGAGTCTGAAGTTTTTCAGGTTCGTAAAATATCCTTAAGCCTGAATGAAAAGTCCTCTAAGCAAAATTTACCAAATTTTCCCGTCCTAGACGTCAGTATGACGCGATTCGCTGACCACGTGCCACTCCAATGATATATATAGAAAACAAGTGTAACTAAATTAGTATGGTTAAAATCTTCCCTGTAGGGGAGATCTAAATCTCTGTTGAGGGAAACAGGAGCTTACGAGAAGATATTCCATCCATAGTAATTTGCCCGAAAACAGGTGCTTCACTGCAATCATAGCATTTTCATGCTATGCTTGCAGCTTTACTAGGGAGTTGTAGGAGTGGTAGCTTCCCATTATTTTCCACACCGATGAAGGATGTTGATGATAAGGATGATGATGGCCATATAATTTCGGGACCGTTTGGGGCTTTCAGTTTTCCTGGCATTTGTCTTACAAGTAAGGAAAAACCCTGATAAAAACCTCTAACTAACTAACTAACTAACTGGCACCATCGAACCCGTAGGTTCATGGCCGCTCTCCATATATCCCTATCCTGAGCCAATGTTTTCCAATCATCACATGTATAATTAACTTCCCTCAAATCATAGTTAATGTTATTCTCCCACCTCATTCTTGGTCTGCCAACTGGGAATTTTCCCTCTGGTTTTCTACAAGAATTTTCCATGCACGTCTTCAATTCCCCATTCGTGCCACATGTCCTGCCCATCGCAGTCTACGAGACTTAACTGTTCTCATTATATTTGGCTTCCTATAAAGACCTGTAATTCACTGTTAGGCAGTCTTCTCCATTCATCTGTCTGTTCATCTCTCTTTGGTCCAAAAATGTTCCTACGAACTTTATTCTCAAATACTCGTAATCCCCTTTCCTCCCTTAAAGTAAGTGTCCATTCTTCGCATCCATATAATATAACTGGTAGAATAATAGTTTTATATTGGCTTATCACCCCGATAAAAACCTCACCCATAAAATTTGACCCGACCGGGGATCGAACCCGGGCCCCTGCGTGACAAGACAGCACGATACCTCGAGACCACAGCGGTGGACAAGAAGATATTATCATCATCATCATGAACAAATTCGTTTTAGGCCATGTGGCCTGTACGGTAAACCTAGCGAAGATGGTCTTGATCTTTCCACCGATGTTTTGGTCTTCCTTGGGCCCTATGTCCAGTTGGGGTATATTGGAATGCCAATTTTAAGAAGATATTAATGTGCATTTTTTAATGTTTAATATGGCGTTTGAATTATTTTGATATCTTGATTAAAAGTCTATTATTTTAAATTTTATTTAAATGCCTGCAGGGACATTGAAGTTCCATTTAAATCAATATGGCGTATAGCTGAGCTGTCAAACTTTCATCGTTCCTTCTTCAGTTTTGTTTCAAATTTTCCGCTCATAAAGGGAAATCATAAGCGAAGGAAAGATATTTTATCTGTTGGCTATCCTTTAGGTTCGACAGTGAATGTTATGGCGAGAGAAAGAAAACCCTACAAGCACTAAATATAGCTAAACACAGCAGGAAAACAGAAGATCTAGCTACATACGCAAAGAGAAGAAAAACATACAAACAACTGTTACAAGCGAAGAGAGCAGATCACCTGGAAAAAGAGGCCAACAAACTAGCAGAAGATGCAAAAAAAGATCCCTTCGCAGCACTACGAAAGAAAACCGCACCAACAACTGGGACAATCACTATGAAGACATGGGAAGCACACTTCGAAAGAATCTTGAATGTAGAGGAAGAAGCATTCAACGCAACAGTCGAATATGTAGTCCCACAACGCCCAATCCGCATAAGTACCTCAGAATTAAGAAATGTCATCTTTTCGGGAAAAAATAGGAAAGCTGCAGGCCCAGACAATATATATATAGAACATGTAAAAGAATCCGTAGAAATCTTGCAAGACCTCTGAACTGAGTTAATGAATAAATGCTTAGAAATCGGACAGATACCGGAAAATTGGAAGGAATTCTCAATGCAAATTTTGTATAAGGGAAAAGGGGAAAAAGAAAATCCAGACTCGTATAGAGGAATCGTATTAGAAAACACGATATTTAAAATATTTGCAAAAATCCTCAACAACAGACTACAGGCTGAAGTCGATCATCTGATACCCGAATGCCAGTTCGGTTTTCGGAAAGGAAGAGGACCACTACAAGCTGTAGCTTGTTTGTGTGAACAAATAGATGAAGCGCTAAGACACCCGAAAGGAAAATTCTACACGATATTCGTTGATTTTCGGAAAGCCTTCGACCTGGTGAACAGAAAAACTCTAATAGAGAAACTGAAGAGGATGATTGGAGAAACACACCCACCGATAAAACCAATAGAGAACATCATGAAATATAACTACATAAGAATAAAAAATGACTTTGAAACCGGAGAAATCATCAAGCAAACAAATGGGGTATTACAAGGGGACCCCATCAGCCCTACACTATTCAACATCCTCACAGCAGACTGCCAAAATATAATAATGGTGATCAAACAACTATAATAATGTATGCAGATGACATGGTGATTGGATCCCAAAATAAAGTAGAATTGCAGGAAACAGTGAATAAATTAGAAGAATGGGCACACCAAAATCAACTTGCAGTAAATGAGGACAAGACATTTCATATGACGTTCAGAAAAGGGGGAAGGAGAGCAGCAGAAGATACCATCACACTGGCAGGAAGCCCTCTAAAGACAGTCAACAGGTACAAATATCTAGGTATCACCATGCAGACCACAGCGACATCATTCAGCGTACACGTCCAAGACAGAACAGCAGCAGCAATAAAAGCGATCTACAACATCAAGAACCTTACAAAACTAACAACAGACACTGCAATGACACTTTTCCACACAACGATAGCCCCCATAGTTACATACGGAATCGAGATCATATGGCAGAAATTAACAGTCAGTGACCTCAACAAAATAGAAAAAGTGAAAGCAAGCTTCATGAAGAGAATCACTGGAACTGGAAAAACAGCACCATCCAGATTAATTTATGAACTTATGCGAGAAACATATTTCATAGAAGACATCAGGATAACATACCTCCTACCATCTACAGAACCATATCAAAAAGCAGTAAAAGTGAGGGAACAGAAACGGAAGGAAATAAATGAGGAATTTTACACTTCCAGTGCCATGACAGACAGAAACTGGACAAGAGAATGTCAGACACTGAGACACGTTGTAACCAGACTAGCAATACATGGCTTTCATCACAAGGTCTGCGAAAATAAAAAAATCCACCAGCCAACTGAAGACTGCAGATGTGCACTGTGCGGGGATAAGTGTAAACTTTATCATATCACAGAGTGTAAAAACAGAACAAAATCAATTAATGAATACAGCAAAGAGTGAATACAAGTGATCAGTGGAAAAGAACGTAAAACTTTCGAAACTAATGCTCTTCTGAGTGCTCCTTTATATTATTATTATTATTATCATCCTTTAGGTTTGCATTTGATCCCTCGGTTCTCTATGTTTTGATCTACATGGAGAACGATTTGTGCTAGTGTATTATGTAATTAATTTGTTTTATATTTCGTGTTTACATTGTTTAAAAGCGAGGATTGTTTGCACATGTTGCATTCCACGGCCGGGTGGGTGTACACAAGCTTTTTTTCTACCCACTTTAAGCGTATCTAATTACAATAAATATTAATAAAACACTATATTAAACGTATTTAGCTAAGAGATGTAATTATCACTTCATTATTTTACTTGTAAATATGAAAATAAAGTGGAACTATTTCCTGTCATGACCACATAGGTTAGTAACTATGTCCTGTCATGACCACATAGGTTATAAGAGTCCGTACTTCTAACCAGCGATAAACTAACAATTATCAAACTTTTAACCAGCGATATACCACAAATGAGCACAATGTGTAAATCACAAATGAGCAAAAACTAATGAATTTAACTCCTTTGCACGTAGTGCGCTTTCCAGTTATTATTAAATGAGCACAATATGTACATTTAATCAAAGGATTCATATCTATGTACCATATCTATGGTTTCAACAAATCATGTCCGGACTTATCCTTTTCTTATTTAACCCCGTAAAATAATAAAAAGGACGTTCCCTGGATTTCACCTAGTTAGAGTAATTGATTTGTGTTACAGTAATTGATGGCCGGGTGGGAGTACACAAGCTTTTTTTCTACCCACTTTAAGAGTATCTAATTACAATAAATATTAATAAAACACTATATTAAACGTATTTAGCTAAGAGATGTAATTATCACTTCATTATTTTACTTGTAAATATGAAAATAAAGTGGAACTATTTCCTGTCATGACCACATAGCTTAGGGACTATGTCCTGTCATGACCACATAGGTTATAAGAGTCCTTACTTCTAACCAGCGATAAACTAACAATTTTCAAACTTTTATCCAGCGATATACCACAAATGAGCACAATGTGTACATTTAATCAAGGGATTCATATCTGTGTACCATATCTATGGTTTCAACAAATCAGGTCCGGACTTATCCTTTACTTATTTAACCGCGTAAAATAATAAAAAGGACGTTCCCTGGATTTCACCTAGTTAGAGTAATTGATTTGTGTTACAGTAATTGATTTAGGTTTGGTTAGCTTTTAGGTTCTTTGCTTTTTAAATGTGATTTGATACGTAAAATAAATTACCTCTTCATTTGTTATTCTATGAAAAATTCAAAATGTCGGACCGGTTACCATGTAAAATCATATTTCCACTAGTTCATTTCGTGTTAATTATACATATTTAGGCGGCGGTTACATCTCTTAGGAATATTGATTCATTAACACTTTACAATACTTTAAATTACATCAAAATTGGCATAAGTCCATTTCGTGTTTATTACACATATTTAGCAATTTTGATGTAATTTAAAGTATTGTAAAGTGTTAATGAACCAATAGATATGGTACATAGATATGAATCCCTTGATTAAATGTACACATTGTGCTCATTTAATTATAACTGGAAAGCGCATTACGTGCAAAGGAGTTAAATTCATTAGTTTTTGCTCATTTGTGATTTACACATTGTGCTCATTTTTGGTATATCGATGGTTAAAAGTTTGATAATTGTTAGTTTATCGCTGGTTAGAAGTAAGGACTCTTATAACCTATGTGGTCATGACAGGACATAGTCCCTAACCTATGTGGTCATGACAAGAAATAGTTCCACTTTATTTTCATATTTACAAGTAAAATAATGAAGTGATAATTACATCTCTTAGCTAAATACGTTTAATATAGTGTTTTATTAATATTTATTGTAATTAGATACTCTTAAAATGGGTAGAAAAAAAGCTTGTGTACTCCCACCCGGCCGAATTAATTAATAAATGTGGTAACATAACTATTTCACTGCATTCCGAATCATTAGCGTGGTCACGGCCTCGATTGACGGCACAGCATTCTGTTTGAATCGGTGTTCATTTATTGGAATATCGCCGTCGTTCTTTGTTCTTCATCGACAAGGTATTGTATCTAATCTGTTCCTATCTTCCAGTTTCATTAATCTGTGGAAATAAATTATATGTACACATGCCACGCCCTTTAATATGCATATATATTTTGTAATTTCGTTTACTTGCTAGTCGTATTTTTGTGTAAGAGCATGTATAAACAATTCGAGAAAAAATAATCATGATTAATTGGTTGGTTAATCCCTAATTTGGAACACCCACTGATAAAGTTGATATCAGCTTATCTTTGTTCTATGAAATTCAGTTATGTAATTATTTTAAACTTGACTCTCAGTTCCATAACCTATCAATATAGGCCTACCAGTAGACATGTGCTTCAATAATGGCATAAATGTATTTTATAATGGCATTTTGTCTATATTAGTGATTTCTCATACACTGATTTTTTTTTGTATAGAATGATTTTTCATCATGTATTTATTTATTTATCTAATGGCGTACAACATTGACAAAATGTCATTTGTTCATCTGATTCATCATAATGATTCTGGCTTCCGAATATTATCCGGTCTCAGATATACTGCGAAGAGTCGGGCAGAACATTAGGTATTCCATATCTTAATCCAGGTTTCAGAGCTTGCAGGTGGTTCCAAAGCGAGACAGTTTATTGGGAAGAATGCCGTGTCCAGTTTGGAACCGGAATTTCACAACAGCTTCTTGTCTTGGCCAGTCAGGTGTGTTATGTATGGAGGTCTTGCAGGTTATTGTTGTGTGTATTTGTAAGCTCATGAGATATTGTTCCTTCATCTACTTCTTTATACAGGGTGAGTCAGGAGGGAAGGTACATGCTTTGAGGGGTGATAGTATTGGTGAATCTGAACAAAAATCTTCTAATATACATGTGGCCTTTTCTTAACTATTTGAGGGTAATTTAATGAAAACAACCAGGAACTGGAAAAGTGCAGGTGACAGTAAATCAAGATACTGTTATCTTAAGTTTTGTTTAATTTTGTACATTTCCTAACAAAAGATGTTCAAACACTCCTTCGCCAACTTCAATGCATTTTGATGCTCTTGTAGACAGCTGTTATGTTGCTGATCTGAGCTCATTCGTACATTCTTTTACTTGAGCACAAGCATGTAAAATACAAGCGAGAAGTTGCATTCTGTGCTTGTAGACTTCACTCTTAAGCCAACACCACAAAGAGTAAATAATGGAGTAAGACCGAGTGACTTCGGTGGACAAGCAATGATTCTATTGTATCCCAGCTGTCTACAAGAGCATCAAAATGCATTCAAGTTGGCGATGGAGTATTTAAACATCTTTTGTGAGGAAACGTACACAATTAAACAAAACTTGAGATAACAGTATCTTGATTTACTGTCACCTGCACTTTTGCGGTTCTTGTTGTTTTCATTAAATTGCAATAAAATGGTTATGAAAACCTATATGTATATGAGAAGTCTTTTGTTCAGAATCACCAGTACTATCACTCCTCAAAGCATGTACATTTCCTCCTGACTCACCCTGTATAGAGTTTAGAGGAGTGGTATAATGTATCTGGTTTGAAGCAGTTAGGCAGCTTTCATTGCTAATGTGTCTGCCTGTTGATTGCCAAGAAATCTGGCAATGCCAAGGGATCCATGCAATACAACTTTCTTTTGGGCTTTTGGAACTTTTTTCATCATGTTATAGTTTCTGAGCCTGAAGTTTCTATTAGGTCACTGAATTTTTAAAATACCTGCTGCACTGTTAACAGCTTTTATTAGGTTGAGGTTGTTTTTACTAACATTTCCTGTTATTCTAAATGTTTTGTAAAATGTGATTCGTGGAATGCTGTTTATACTTCTTAAATAATAGAAAATGTGGGGATTATAGCCCACCATGCCACCAGCTTAAGCTTAAATAAAAAAACCAAAAAAACACACCACATTTTATTGCTGCATATTTTAATAATTATCTGATATGTATCATATATATGAAAAAAATTAATGCTTGAGTCGGGATTTGAACCCAAGTCTCTAAACTCTGTACGTTTAGCGCTCTAACGACCTGAGCTACCCAAGTATTCCAATTCAAACATACATTTTCCTTATATATGTAGTATTCTCAATTCACACAAGAGGTAGCGGAAATTTGTTCTGACTGTCAGCTAGTGGCTAACATAACAGTTAAGCAAATTTTTAAAGAGAATATTTACTTTATAGCAGTAACGCTTGTATATGTAGATGTTATAACTATATTTACATGTTGATTTTTTCCCGCAAGGAATCATAGAAATGCCTTGAAATGAAATAAGAAGTTGAGCTCAGGAAAACAGCAGTTTAACTTTCCCAATGCACTTTCTATGTCTTATAGAATAACAGTGGGCGTGTGCATGAGTTTATAGAGTTGTTGCTAGATGCACATATCTTTGAAGTCCTACAGAAAGTTTATAGATCTGTCGCTAGATGGCAGCACATGGCTGTGAAATCAGTTTGACCAACCTTTGAAATAAATTCCCAAACATTCATTAGAAATGGTTGTAAACTAACTTCTCCACCTGTCTACTGCTGGTCTCACATCCACATGTTTCAATCACAGAAATGGACAATGATCCAGCCAATATAGGGGTGACATGTAGTCAGATTGTTGTATCCCCTCCTGTTATGAACCCGGAGCTGCTATTTATTGTAGTTACCCAAGTTCCTCACAATTCTGGGTGGGCAGCAGTTCCATACTGACCGTAATTCCATGAGAAAATGTCTTCTGCATGGAGACTCATAGCAGCACAAGCCCCGTATCTGCATCATACCTTAAACATCATGGCTTTCTCATAACCTTGAAATGAGACAAATTGATGAATTGATTGTATTTTAATGATGTTATTGACATTTTCAGATAAACTGATTACCCTGAATTACCAGTTAGCTATTGAACACCAAGATCTGTGAAACATGGAACCAGCACTGCAAGTAAGTTACTTTGTAAAATTATTGTTAAATATGTCTTAATACACAGACCAGCTCTCCATAACCAATGTTAATACAACTAAAGAGAAAACTGTTTGTCTGTGTGGAGATCTAAATTCATGAGATTTACTTTTGCAATTAAACAAATATAAGTTTGTATTTGTCCCACAAGTTACCTGAAGAGTGTCACCATGTAAAGTTGGAAGTTATAGATTCAAATCCTAGTTGATGCAGAGATTTGTCTCTGTAGATGTGTTTAATTTCAGTTCATATAATGAAGGTGTCTCGTAACACAGGCCTTAGAATTTAATTTTTTACTGCGGCACAGGGTTTATCATGTCTCTAAACCTAATTATGGTGAGCTAAATTAAAGTAAATTAACAGTTTTTTCCATATCACATAATGTTATTTATTTTCATCAGTATCAAGGATTAGACCTGCTGGTCTGTTCCGATCTCATGTTACAATTGGTCTATCCATCTTTTACTGGGTCTTCCAACAATTCTTTGTCCTAGTGGTTTGTAATGAAGAATCTGTTTTGGAATTCTATTGTTATCCATTCTGATGATGTCGTCCATCCATTCATCTCTGTATTGTGTAATTCTATCAAATAGTTTGAATATATTTTTCTTGAATAATAACCACATCATGAGCATACACTAAACGTTTACTATTTTAAAACGGGCCATTGTTATACCTATATTAACCCATTGGAGACTTTTAACGAGTCTCCCTCGTGAGCAGGTAGAAAGTCCAAACAGCCCCACAACGAGCTAGACTCGTTGTTGTGTTATAACCCCCACTGTAAGACGTTAGGTTTTTTTAGTGGTTTACATTTTCGGTTCACCATCAGTAAAATGTGTTGTTTGTTTATGTAAAGTAAATATGTATAGGCCTAGTGTATTGTATAGTTTATTTTAGTTATTATTTATAGAATAGTAGACTATAGTTGTAGGCATTTATTACGGTAAAATATAAGTGAATATAAATTCAGTGCTTATTTGTTAAAATTCATAGTTTTAAATTTAATTTTTTTTCTTGCAATATGTGCGTAAATAGGAGAGAACGTATTGCTTTTGAGAAACTAAGTGAAGTAGTGGATGAAATGTTATGTGACAGTGATTGTAGTGAATTATCATGGAACGAAGATTCGGACGATGAAATAATATACAGTGACAACGTAACCGTGCGTGCTACTGATGGTAGAAATATTAGGTGAGTTTCGTCCAGTTTTTATCTATAGTATTTTATAATTTACAGGTCGATATATAACTATGATAATTAAAGAATATACGAAGAACTTTTCCTGATTTTATAATGTATAGGTCTATGCTTGTTTTATTTCATATATTTATTTTTATTATGTACAGTATTATATTGCGTTTATTTTTTTCGGTCTTGTTTGAACATATGATTTGTGTTTACTTTCAAGGCAATGTCCGAGAACTTTTACAAAAAGATGGTTTTTGAATTGTTTGTCAACTTTCACAGCCTCGAAAATAACAAAACATAACGGTTTACAATGCACAAAAGAGGGTAGCAGGTAGGCCACATTCCTTTGCTATTCGTAAAAGTACAATATACTAAAAGAAATTCAGGGGTAAACAAAATATCTGAAAACATAAGTGATAGAACACACTATGTGTATTTAAAGTCCAGCGCAGCCGGAGTAGCGGTGAAGAGATTTAAATGGGTTCCCAGTGAACATGCTAGGCACTTTAAACGTGTCTCCAATGGGTTAACAATACTTTTCCAATTTTGGATGATGTCATTAATATATAGATTAAAAATGAGTAGGTGATAAGCTACACCCTTGTCTTACACCTCTATTTATTAAAATAGCTTCTGGAACAAGTAACAAATTTTAATTATTTGGATTATTATTTTACTATAAACACAAAAACTGAAGGAGACATAAATATGAAACTGTCAAAATTTGAAATGATAAGCGGAGCTATACATACAGTATTAAAGAATAAAACAAGATGAGATTCTAGACTGAAGTTTTATGAAACATTGGCAGTTCCTGCAATACTTTGGGAGCGAAACTTGGGTAATGACAAAAAAATTACAAAGTGGAATACAAAGTGCAGAAATGAACTTCCTCACAAGAACAAACGGTTGCACAAGATTGGATTGAATAAAGAATGAATATATAAGAACAGAGTTAAATATATATATCCATTGAATGAGAAAATCAAAGAATATAGAGAGAAATGGTTTACACGTGTAGAAAGAATGAATGTAACAAGATTACCAAGAGCAGCATTCAACTACAAGCCAAGAGGTTCAAGGAATGTAGGAAGGCCAGTGAAAAGATGGACAAAACAACTGTGAGGCAGAACAGTCAGTTTTTGCCTAGCCCGTGAAGTGAAGAAGAAAAAGAAGTTTGAATATGAGTTGCTCAGTGGAAAAGAGGCACATGCCACAAATCTGCCGATTGTGAGTTTTTGTTACGGTTAAATAGATCCTGCTATCTTCCATCAATTCCAATAACTATTTGCATGGTGGCATGCGTCTATTTTTTAACAAGGAGCATAATAAAACTTCAATATTCTGAATGATAGAAATAGCTAATGGAAAAAAGGCACATGCCACCTTCTTTCTCTTTAATCTCATGTGGTTACAGTCAACGTTCCTGATAGGTTGGCAGAAATGAAACTAACCAATCAGAATGTAGTTCCACTGCCCTCTGGATCCCTATAATATTATAGATCCAGATGGCAGTGGTAGTTCTCAAATTATAACTTTTTCAGTATGTCTGACATAGATATTGAGGTTTATGATGCATTTTCTGAAGAAAAAAGACAAGTTAATAGTAAAAGAAGAACTTATCATGAAAGTAAGTGGAAGGATAATGAAAGAAAATGTCTGAGAAATAGTGTATATCAATGAGAAGATTGTGCCAGCAAACTAATATCACGTAATTTTGCTCCATTAATAATTAGAGAAGATAAGAGAGGTTATGCAAAAAGAAATAAGATGCAAACATAAGTGAAAGGAAGGTTTCATTCAGATACTATGTTCATGTAACTAATATGAAGTCTGTAGAAGTGCATTTCTAGCAGTCCACGGAATATCAATAAAATGTTTAAGAACTGTTCGGAAAAGTGAAGAATGTGTTAGGGAAGTTTCTGATGAAGAAGAGGGTCAATCGACATCAGAAATTTGTGTCCATACACCCACTGAAGATAGAAGAGGCATTATGTGAGGCATATGCCACTACTTAATTTGCACAAATTACCTGTCGTTTTACTTAAGAACACTTAATACTAGGAATATTTCAACTAATATTTAATAAGATATTCAATGCATCATCTAATTCAAGATCCTGGTTAAAAAATTGAAACATAGTGTCCATATTCCACAAATAAACAACTTTCAGAAATTCCTTGTTTCTGTAAAATAGTTTTCCTGTGGCATCTGTCTCTATTCCACTGGGCAACTGATATATTAAGTTCTCTTCATATATTCTCACTTCGCCTTTGATCCATTATTCTACATCCAGCCACACTCCTCACAAACCTCATTTCTGACGTTTCTATTCTTCGTTCCTGGTTTTTGGTTAAGATCCATATAGTAGTGTTGGAACCGCCATTGATTTATAAAATTTTAAAGTGTCTCCTTTCTAGTTTCTTTGAGACTTTGTTTTATGGTGCCACACATATAATTAAATTTATTTAGTTTGTTTTCAATGTCTTCAATATTTTATATGACACATTGTGTCCCAGGTAATTAAAATTGCTCACTTGTTCTATTATTTTATTCTCTAATTGGATTTTTACTCTTAGTGGCTCCTACTCTCGAAAAGCTGAAACTTTTGTGTTTAGAGTAGATATTTTCAAGTTGTGTGTTTCACATATTTTACTTAGTTTGTAAATTACCCATTATAGGCCATCTTCTGTCTCAGATATCAAAACCTGGTTTTTTAAGCCATGTTGAAATTAAATATTTATTACTTTTTACATTATATGTAATATCCATAATTTTTGCATAACTTACAAAGGCTTGGTACAATATCAATTGTACAGTTAAAACAGTTTAAAATAAATAATATGCTACAAATGTACCTTAAGATCTAAATTAAAGGTCAATTGACTGGTGTTTGTGCTACTGCCGATGATTTTCTCTTACCAATCACCTACGAAAATGGTAGGCAATATGATGGCATCCCATCGACCCTGGTATCTTGTTTCCATCACTTTTATATCTTTATGATGGTGTCTCTCATAACATTCTTCACTTAGAGCTCCTAAATTCTCTGGGAAATGTTCAAGATGAGTGTGAAGGAACTGTACCTTCAAGCTCATCCCAGTGCCCTGAACTTTTCAAGCATGGTTTCACACTTTTCTCACATTGTTCAACTTTATTGTTACACACCAGACACTTCTCGATGATGTCCTGTATGTTTCCAAAGCTTGTAGTTCCACATCAGACATGTAGTTTTTAAAAGTAACAAGTTTGTGAATCTATGACCATGAAAAAGTCTTCCTTCACTTTTGCCTCCAACAGTAACAGAATTTTTTAGCAATATATTGGTAACAAGGAGCATTTATGTCCAAAATTTTAACAAACTGCTTCATTAATCCTAGTTTTGTGTGCAAAGGAGGTAGCAATATTTTTTTTCAGAATAAACTCATGTGCGATTTATTAAATTGTTTTGTTCTGGCACCAGTTGATTTTTCTTGGTGAATTTGTAACTTTTAAGTACCTTTTGCTGGCTCAGAGTCTCAGTCACACGAAAAACACAGAAATTTCATGTATCTTCTTTGTTGCCCCAAGAAAATACTGCACACTTTAAGGTCACAGCACATGTACCACTTGTTTCATTATATTTTATTTCTTGTAGAATAGTGCACTTGTTTGTATGTGTATATACTCAATGAACTACTGGAACTATGGCTAATCTTTTCGTATTATCCAGAAGAATGCCTTTTCGACTTCTTTTGCTAGAGACAATAAATATATGGCAATCTGCCGGTTCGTAAACTGTTCTGGGCAACCATTCAAGCCAGGGATACAACTATAGTACACAACTTCCCTCCCTTTACAAAATACCTCTTAAATTCTTCATGATTTCTGTACCAATAAAAAGTTGTAGCAGCAGTTAAAAGATTGTCTTCTTTAAATCTCGAGATAAAAGATCACCTTTATCTTTAGTAAGACCCAAATCGCTTACCAATTGTTTAATTTTGGTTAATTGATAGGACGCGGATAGTTTTCTCTTGATTGTAGGGACAAATTGAAATTATTTTGTGTGTGCTACTACTCTCTTGTAGTGTTGTAGGAATTGTAATGTCTGGCCATGTGCTGGCAGCTTATTACTTCTGCAGTTTTTCTGCGGGAACTGGGTAAATGTAACC